>CM019742.1:14284520-14823915 GCA_009761775.1 Ficus carica | reverse complement strand
TCCAAAATTCGTTTCTTGGGAGGTAATTTGTTCAATTCTTAACTGTAGCTACAACTTTTTTGTTTTTGTTTTTGTTTTTATGTTTTAAATAATTTTGAAGTGAGGTACTACCATTTTTAACCATAAAACATAGGTTACATGCACTATTTTTTTTTTTTTTTTTTTTTGGGAGACTTCATTAATCTATGGATAAAAATATAGCCATTAATTATATTGTTTTTGGCAAAGCTAGTTTACATACGTATAATACATTTTTCTTTTATATTCGTTTGGTGTATATTAATCTGATATTTTATGCAGGTTTCCATATTTCTTGCCTTGCTTTTGTATATCAATTTTTGGACTTGGAGTACTTATTGCATCTTTGTGGCTTCCGGTAAATCTCCTCGAATTTTACATATTTGAATTGTCAACGAGCTGATTTATTTTTGTCAATGTGGATATATATTTTTCAATTTTGTTAAATTACTCCACAAATTTAACAAAATGTTCTTGATTGTCCCAAACAGATAATGGTTAGAACTTTGGACAGACTTGCACTCTTATATATGACGTTATATAAGCCCATTTAAATAAAGATACATAAATTTTGGATAATAATCGAGGCATACATATATGTTACGTACATGAATATATTTGGAATACGTACTAAAAATTACTACCGTAACGCGCCCACATATATTTCAAATTGTCGCAGGAAACTTTACATAACCACAATGGAAACAAGAGATCAAACGACGAGTCGATTGAAGGTTTAGAAACTGCATCTCACAACAAGGAGCAAAAACTGTAGTCGTAATGGAGCAAAACTCTAAAAAGAGCCTTTTAAAGAATTGGCCCTTGATGTCTTCAATCATTGTTTACTGTGTTTTCTCACTTCACGACATGGCATACTCAGAGGTATTTTTAATACTTTTTTTTTTTTTTTTTTCAAGTTGGGATTTTCGTTTATATTTACCCCTTAGTTGGTATTGTTACTAATCATCTTCACCAATTTCGAAGAAAGTTTAGGGACAAACCAAATGATTAGTCTATAATTAGACAACAACTCTAATCCCAACATATAAGTACCAACTCAAATGACAATGAGATGTCAATCTTTTCATTGGGTAGATGCAATTAGTTAATATGACAATACTTTAAATACTTACCAATAAAATAATGATAACTCACATGCTACATAGTATGATACTTAATATTTAGGATTATAATTGGTGTTCTTAGTATTTTTCATTATCTTATGGTGTTTCATCAAGACATGTCAATTTTATTCTATACAAGTTGTTTTAACTTCTCATGTTTATCCTTCCATTTCCTTATCTTCGAGTTTTGATGGTGTTGTAAGATTTTTCTTTTTCAATTCTTAATGGTATATATATTAAGGTACGGCAATAATTAGCCAAGCGGGTATAGAAGCGGACATGGGAGTTAAAAAAGGTGTAGGATATGTGGGGGAGGTTGATCAGACCCTCTTGTTCCGTTACCATCCCTAATGTTTATCAACTATAATAAATTATGAAAAAAGTTTAGTAACCCTTCAAAGAATTAGCCTATAACTATCTTAAGGTGTATCAAACCTTGTCAATTCTATTCTATACGAGTTCGTTTAATCAACTAATGTTTATCACTTTATTCCTTCTTTCCTACAATTTGCCCGTTAAGTGACAACAAAGTTTAAATTCCTGCTATAGATTTTCCATTATGGGCCGTGAGTCCAAAAAAATTTGGTGGTTTGAGTTTCTCAACGGAGGACGTTGGTGAAGTTCTTGCAATCTCAGGTAAGCATTTCCTAGCGTTTTCACATCCTCTGAAATCTTATCATGTCGATTTTACATGCAAATATTGTTACTTCTTGACATAACTGAACAATATAATTCCACGCTGACTCTACCTTATA
Source organism: Ficus carica (assembly GCA_009761775.1). Taxonomy (NCBI): domain Eukaryota; kingdom Viridiplantae; phylum Streptophyta; class Magnoliopsida; order Rosales; family Moraceae; genus Ficus; species Ficus carica. The sequence goes on along the minus strand of CM019742.1, from coordinate 14,822,018 downwards.
TCGAAGATTGCTCCAATTCCTACAATCCAAGTTAAACAAAAAAAAAAAATATATATATATATATATATTAAAGATTGTTTAAACATATAAACATAAACATAAATATATACACATATATATATTGGAGTTTGTCAATAACCTCATATGTAATGTGTTACAAATGTTGTTCATTCATCCAGAAAACTTCACATTTTTTATATAAACAAAATTTATTTAAAAAGAAAGAAAAGAAAAAGAGTCTTACAATCTTAAAACACCTCTAGTTGATATGAGTGTAGTGGTTTCAGAAAGAAAATTGTCTATTCAGCTTGTTCCTGATAATATTCATACTTGCACTCAAAAAAACTTCTCACAAGTTTATTCAATATTCAGGTTTTGGTCTTCTTGTATTCAAATCTTGTCTATATCCGTACGTGGAAAGGCTCGTTGGTCCCATAATGATTTCTCGCATCGGAGGGGTAAGTCCCTTGGGTCAGTTTTTTGGGTCAGTTGCCAAGTTTTTCCCTTGCCATAATGTGGTAAATTACTTGATTTTCTTTGCTAATTTTGGATTTTTTTTTTTATATTTTTTTAAACAGGTTATATCCATACCTTTATTGTCCAGTTACCCCTTTATAGCCATGTTATCTGGGGTCTCGCTTTGGCTTTTATAAATTTAGCATCTGTGATGAAGAATGTTCTATCTGTAAGTATAAATACACATTTTTTAAGCTCACCTTTCATTTTATCAAACGAAAAAAGGTCTTAAAATTAATAGCAAAAAAGAAATTTAGAGATTATAATTCAATTGGAACTATAAAATTTCATCAAATGCAAAAAAACAAAATTCTTTTTATTTTTTTTATTTTTTATTTTTGCAAAATATTTATTTCCTAACTACTTGAGAAGGTTTTCCCTCAATGGTAAAAAGATTTTAAGTGATCTAAATAATGCATATATAGTTTCTAAAAACTAGATTCCATTTAGCTCCCAATTAGTTGATTTACTGTTTGCCTGACCAGTTATACTCTTAATTTGTGTGACCAGATCTCTATTATTACTGGCTTGTTCCTTCTGCAAAACAGAGCTGTGGTAATAAATTAATCTATGTTAACTTTGATATTTGCCTTTGTTTAAGAACTTAATTAATTCCTTGGAATATATATATATATATATATTTACATATATAGATATATGTAGAATCTCTTATTTGCCACATAATTAATGACTTTTAAACTTATCAGGACCAAGAACAAAGAGGTGCTGCTAATGGCATTGCAATGACTGGGATGTCCTCTTTTTAAAGCTATTGGCCCAGCTGGTGGTGGTGCCTTGTAAGTTGGCTCTCTTTTAGTTTTTCACTTAATTTTTCATTCGTACATACACACACACACACTAAGATTTTATAGGGGAAAACAACTAAATAACATAAATTTAAACACTACTTTATTAATATAACACAAATTTGATCACTTTATTAATATGACACAAAAAGATTTTAGTCAAAGGTCAACCTATAAAGTCAAAAATTAACCTTACATGTTTTTACCTAAATTGTCCATATTATTTAGAAAATCTACTATAATAACATATACATTATTTTGGACATTTAGAATATTTTCAGTTTTCAAGATGGATGACCGGATGTCTCCGGCTTTTGCCGGCGGTCGCCGGTGTATCCTAATAGAGTATAATGCATATTTTATCAGAATATTTTTTGATATCCTACTAACAACTTTTCAATTTTCAATATGGATGATCGGATACCTTTAACTCCAACGGCTGGAGCCGGTCATCAGCATACACTAGTAGAGTATAATATATACTCTGCTAGAATATTTTGGATATTCTACAAAAATATTTTCAGTTTTCAATATGGATGGCCGGATGTCTTCGGTTTCGGTCGACGGTTGCCGATGTACTCTAGTATAGTATAATACATATTCTACTAAAATATTTTGGATATCCTACTAAAAACTTTTCAATTTTCAATATGGATGGTCGGATATCTTCGGCTCCGATAGCCGAAGCCAGTCATTGGCATACTTTAGTAGAGTATAATGTATACTCTGCTAAAATATTTTGGATATTCTCCAAGATTATTTTCAGTTTTCAACATGGATGGCCGGATATCTCTGATTTCGGCCGCCAGTGCCATTCATCGGAATACTCTAGTAGAGTACAGTCCATACTCTAATAGAGTATAGTGTATACTTTACTAGAATATTTTAAGTTTTCAACATAAATGGTCGGATATCTCCGGCTCTGGCCGTCGGTGTTTGTCACCGGAATACTCTAGTAGAGTATAATTCATATTCTAATAGAGTTCAGTCCATAGTCTAGTAGAGTCCATATTCTAGTAGAGTATAGTGCATATTCTACTAGACTATTTTAAGTTTTCAACATGCATGGTCGGATACTTCCGGCTTTGGCTGTCAGCACTGGTTGCTAGAATACTCTAGTAGAATATGATCCATATTCTAGTAGAATATAGTGCAAACTCTACTAGAATATTTTAAGCTTTCAACATGAATGGTCGGATGTCTCTGACTCTGACTGTCGACATTGGTCGCTAGAATACTCTGATAGAGTATAATACGTACTCTAGTAGAATATAATATATATTCTACTAGAATATTAAAATTTTTTTTTCTTTTAGTACTCTACCAAAATATTTTGTGTTTAACATAATTGGCTAATCGTTTCAAAAATAAAAAAATAAAAAAATAAAAAAATCACCAACAACAACAACAACAAAATGTAATAACAACGACAAAAGATCCAAACCTACAACACATTACCAAAAAATACATAAATTTCATCTTAAAACATTCAGTTACCAAAATCATAAGAAATTCTAAGCCAAAAATCGATGCCAATAAAAATCGAAAGCTTGAACAAATCTGCATATTCAAACACCAAAACCTCAGCTACTAATTACCAACATTCTAACATTCCAAACAATCTACGCAAATTATCCAAATCTGGAAACAAAACCAGCTCAAATAAAAAATATCGTCAGAGGCATCAGAATCACAAATCCAGACCTTAAAATCACCAAATCGCTACCAAAATTGCTACCAAAATCTCAAATCAGTTCAAATAAATCAGATAAATAAATATACCACTAGCAAGATCTACAAATCCAGAAAAACCACCGGCACCACCATTGTCGATGCTACTGCTGCCGCCACTCCCAGCATATTCGGAGCTCACAGCGGCCGAAATTCGTCGGAGCTTGCCGTCTTCCTCGCATTCGCGATCTCCCCTCCGGCTCCTACGTGTCAAAAGCTGCTGCGCTATGGCGAGAGAGGGTGATCAGCAAACCTTTGACAATCTTCACAGTCTCTGGCAAATCGACAGAGACAGGGTGATCGGTGTCGATCTCTGGCGATCTCTGGAAATCTCCAACGATTTGTGAAGACAAACTCCAGGAACAATCTCCAGAGTCTGATTTCCGTCAACGGCTTGCACGATTTTCGCCGCCATCGTTGTAGATTTTCTTGTTGTCGACGGCCAGGCCTTTGTAGCCTCTTTGACATTGGCAGCCTCGAGCAGATTTTTAATTGATTGACGGCTTGAGGAAGGTGACGGCGCCGGCGCCGGCATGGGAGAGATATAGAAAGTGATCGGGTTGGAAGAGAGGTAGAGAGAGAATTTGAACTGATGACAGAGAAAGGGGAAAAAAAAGTGTTGTTAACAAAACAAAAAATAAATAAATAAATAAATCCATAAATCCATAAAATTTGATAAATAAAAAATTAAAATTTGTTTCATGTTGTTTAAGTAATTTTCTCATTTTATAAAAATAATTTATAATGTTAAATATTTTTTTTTTAGTTATTGTAACATATTAATACGAAATTTAATTTGTAATAATTCTAAGTTTATTTTAAAAAATTTTATTTTTTTCATACGAAATTTAGTACTTTTTGATATTATTATTTAAATATAAAGGAGTGTTTTAAAACGAATTATAAATGTTCTTTTAGTTGAATACCAATAAAATAAAAGTTAAAAACCACAATATTACTTACTAAAGATTATGCCCAATATTGTAGACATATTTAAATTGTAATTTCAATAAATCGCATTCCACACAGAAAATCATATTAATGTTACATGAAGTAATTTAAGCATGTACATATGAAAAATGAATATAATAACTTTTTGCATCTCATTTTACAACTGTTAGATGTTGTCAGAGCTAAACAATTGTTATTTCTCAAAATCTATTATTTATTTTAATTTTTTTCTAGCTTTAACAATTGAAAGAATAATATACATAACAGTAGGAGAAATATAAAGCATAAGCAGGGATTAAAAAAAGAAATATATATTTATATATATAGTTTGCCTTTTCCAATAGTTCAATTCTAAATTAGTGCATTAGTTAATTGTATGAACAATATTAACGAATATGAGTGATATTAAACATCACAAATTTATAACAGATGTATCTCATAATATTGGATTCACAAATAAAATCAATCATTTATTAGTTGTGATATTTAACGGTTCTAAAACATTTTACTAATCGTATTTAACGATGTTTGTCTCAATATATATAGGTTCTCTTGGGCAGAAAAACGACTTGATGCCACTATTCTTCCAGGTGTGTGTTTCCATATATTTTAAGCAGTTTTTAACGGTTATTATTATAGTTAATTATTTATGTATTTACTAATTAAGCTTATGAATTATTAATGCACATGCAGGTGTCCAGATAGTTTTCTTCATCCTTAACATCGTCGAAGTAATCGGAGTGTTGATGACATTCAAACCATTTCTAACAACGCCATGAATAACATATTTATTGATGATGAAATAATAATAGTAAAAAAAAAAAAAAAAATCACATATATGAATTCATAGATTTCATTTATGTGGTTACAGGAATAATCTAACGGTATCATATCCGATTTTATTAAAAGGGGTAGAGTTTGAATCTCCATTTTCAAGTTAAAATATATATGTATATTTCATTCAAACAGTATTGAATTAAATTAATTCAATCATTGAAGGAAATTATTCGTTGTTGCAATCCATTAATATTGGTTTGCGGGTGTTTTCAATTGTAGTATATAGCTGACCAATGTATCTTCTGTGGTAGATTTAAAGGAAAAATTATAATATCACACCTTGTGTTCAATCGAATTAAAACTAATAAAAAATCCTTTACCAAAACTTTATTTTTATGTTCCATCTTCATATTCGGATTACAAAATAATTTTATATATCATTTCCAGCTTATAAGGTTTCTAAGAAAACAAAAACAAAACTTTTAAAGTGACGATAGAGTGCTCATATTACATTAAAAATCGAAATATACTCTGTTCTAACCTTGTAGGGATCGTGACCGGTGTCACAATCCAGGATATTGGGTTATGAAATTTGAACTTGCGGCGCTGATATTGAGATAGGTGATTTTAAAGTCATATTTGTTGAAAACAGTGGGTTATGAAAAACTATTTGGGTGTAAAGAAATAAAATAGAATAGTAGAAAATCAAAATGTTTGAGGAGTAGGAATTACTTTCCTTAAGGATTTATTTGTCTCCACTACGAACATTTTGCTATCGGGTGTTTTGATAAATTACCTCCAAGATACAACAAACCCACGAATTTAATAAGTATCAATCTTATTAAATTCAATAACAAGATATGAAATTGATATCAGAAACTGGAGTTTTATAGCCTTTGATATGTTTGTTCATGAAGAGTTGTAACAGATACAACAGTCATGCCTTTTTAATTAAAATGTGTCTTTTCAATCAAAAAACGTATCTGTTTCAACAGACATACATGTTGGTCATCAGAATTAAATTATGACCGTTAGATTGTGATAATTCAATTAACGGTTTAAATTAAATCTAAAATCATTTAAATATGACCGTTAGATCGTACCCGATCAAATCAATAGTTCAGATTAATTTGAAAAAACACCGCATTGAAAAAAAGAGTGCTCCTTCGCCCTAAACGCCTAATCGCCCCTGCCCTCGCGCCCGTGTGGTGGTGCATAGTAGTAGCATAGTTCCCATTATACACTAGTAATCCTTACACTTTACTTGTTTTAATTTATACTACGATGCTTACTTGTGCTTTTTCAATGTGGGACTTTATTGTTTACACTACCCAATGGTAATAGAAGAGATATTATAATCTCTCTAACAATCATCCACTAGATTGTAATATTTATCCAAATTTTTTATTGATATACTCACACTTACAAGAAGGTATCTTTCAATTTAAACCTTCAATTAGTAACTATACTTCAAAGTACTCACAAGACAAAGGTGTGCAAAGCATTAAACCTCATCTTTTATGTCAGTACCGGAAATACATCACATATGAGCTACCTCAGTTTCAAAATTATATTCCATTCATGTTAGCACTATTATGTCCATGTGCTCTATCTTGGTTTCATGAACATTTACACGAGTAAAATAAACTCTTATTAGAAACGGCACCATTTCTTATGCTCACTTAGATGAAGTTCATTGCATGTCTTAGCTATTCAAGACTTGAACTTCATCAAGAGTTTATACTCATCCTCCACACGTAGCTATTTGCACTGAACATCATGGAAGGGACACAAACTTAAATTTTAGTGCTCGACCGATCACTTAACAGTAACTTGTTTTTACCCATTAAACTTTGGAGTAGTGGTAATACTACTACAAAGTTGGGTTACAATCACCGATGATTCTTTCAAAGATAGGTTTCAGTCCCATTTCACTAGATGTATCCTTGATTAGGTCCATTGCTAGGCCTTTGTCAAAGAATCTGCTAGGTTATTGTTTGTCCTAACATATACAACATTGATAATACCATCAGTTATTAATTGCCTCACATATTCATGTCTCAAGCTAATATGTCTAGACTTTCCATTATACACCTTATTGTAAGCTCTAGACAAAGTAGCTTCACTATCACAGTACAAAGAAATTGATGGCATCGGTTGTGACCACAATTGTATATCAAACAATAAGTTTCTCAGCCATTCTGCTTCCTTGCCTGCAGCTGCTAGTGCTATAAACTCAGACTCCATTGTTGAATGAGTTATGCAAGTCCGTTTCTTGGATGCCCAAGATACAACCCCTCCACCAATAGTGAATATCAATCCCGAAGTGGATTTGTCATCACTTGCACTAGTTATCCAACTAGTATCAAAGTACTCTTCAAGTACTGCTGGATAGTCAACATAAAACAAACGCCCTAATAAGCGCTGATGCGTACGTGCGAAGTGCAAAGAGCGCCCTAGTAAGTGCCCAAAGCGCCTTAAACGCCCAATCGTCCTCGCACGCACGTGCGTGTGGTGGTGCATAGTAGTAGCATAGTCTCCACTATACACTAGTAATCCTTACACTTCACTTGTTTCAATTTATAGCACTATGCTTGCTTGTGCTTTTCTAATGTGAGACTTTATTGTTTCCACACCCAATGTTAATAGAAGAGATACAATCTATCTAACAATATTTGTAAATCATATTTTAGTTTTATGATATTAGTTAACTGAAATTTATGGGAGTTTATATTTATATATGTGTTTAATGTGTTTATATTACATATAAATATATGTGTACATCATGACGATTCGATTCACTGCAAATGTCTTGACTTGACTTATGGGGTATCATACAAAAGATATAGTTAAAGGATTTAATATAAATTTCTATTCGCAGTCAACAAATAAAGCTGGATTTTTTTTGCGTGAATATAAAGCTGGATACTTTATTTTTTTAAGATTGTATCGCAATATAATAAATGGCTGAGAACATCAAGTCATAGACACAGAATTCGCAGCTTTGTTAAAATGAATATCAATAATATACTCATGTTATGATAATTCAGGAAGCTTCGGTGAAATAAATACTCCACCATAATTACAGTACGTGAACCAATTTATTCATAAATAGGTTGCCCATTGAAAATTTAAATTAACAATATACATGGATAAATATGTAAGTGGAGAGGTAAAACAGAATTGTATACTAATAGAAAAAGAGGCTTCCACTATGATTAAAAAACCGTAGTGAAAAGTTAAATTAATGGTTAAAAAGCTGTTTTAAAAATGTGATTTTAAATACTTATTAAAAGAGATATTTACACAAAATATCTATTTTCATACACCCCTTTTAAAAATTACACTAATCAACTTATTTGCAAATTTGAATAAATTTAAAATCCATCAAATTTTCATTCCAGATTTACCATTCCATGATTTAATTATGAATACTTTTAATCGGCGTTTTTTTTTTTTTTTGGGAAAAAATTGCTTACTCCACATTTATTATTATTGGCACTTTTTTTTTGGAAAAAAATATTCGGTTACTTCATATGTGAATTATTGGAATATTTCCACAATTTACTCCACCTTTGAGGTTAGCTTATCTAAAATAGGTTATTCTTTTTCGTTTTTTTTTTTTTTTTTCTTTTTTCTTTGAGGGGCTTAAACAAGTTATTTACTCGTTGCATTTTGTAATTTTTATACATAACAACGTTACTTTTTTTAATTATTTATTTTGTTCGTCATTTTCTCTTTTCCAACATGTGGAGTTTTTTCCTCTTCTTCTTCTTCTTCATTTTAAATTTCATTCCCATCGTGAGATTTTGTTTCTTTTTCTATGTATTGTTATCATATTGTTGGTGGTCATTACGATAGTGACAATGTCATTCCAAGGATTAATGTTTAAATTGACGTCAATAACTGATGTAGTAGTCATTACTATAACGACCCTATTACTTTAAGAAATAATATTACAACATACTGCATTTATAGTATAAAGACAATGATAGAGTCTATTCTTAATGACTGCATCAGTTTATACATAAATTTCATATTATATTCTAGTTCATAATAAACCAATATTAACAATAAAAAATATTCTAAATTGACCAAATCGGTAAAATCATTCCCAATTATATCCTATTTGTAATCCCTACAAATTGATCAACTTATTAAACCCATAATTGATCTTTGGGTATCATAGTTGAATAAAGTATCGTTGTTTGAATTTTTGTTGTTGTAATGATGTCAGCATCATTTTGTCTTCAATCACTTGTATTCTAGAGTGCAAGTTGATCTTCATGTTCCGCAACATGTCCTTAAGCTTCATATGATTGTTCATCCGTGCACATGTAAGGACATGTCAGTGTGTGATTGATAATTGAAAGAGAAAAAATTACAACGGTATATTTACCACAAAATAACTGGAACTAAAATTTAAAACTTACTTAAAATAATAAAGGATCTATGATATAATGGCCGTGTCCTTAGTTAACGTTAAAACATATTTACAAATAAAATTTCAACAGGGATTCAAACATAACCACTAATTAGGAAGGACAATGTGCACACTATATGGACTTAATCATTAAGCAATTAATTAACAATAAAAACGGAAAAGAAATTGATCGAATCTTCAAAGCAATTGTAATCTCTAATAGCAAGCAATAATATAGTGACCAAATCGTCGAAGTCCTTTTAGAGATTCAAACATATATAAAACCAACAATTTATTGATCAAATTCATATCATATTGATCGTGTCATTTTCAAACACTAACGAATATTCACATATCAAATATCAACATATTCAAAACCACTATATTGAAACCCTGAAAAAACTGAAACCATTCAAAAACAACTTCTTATTTTTTACTCAAAAACAATCAAAGCCTACAGTAAAAAGCAATACAAATTAGACCAAATCACACAATTTTATATCTCTATCAAAATCTTGAAATAAAAATTCGGGTAGAAAATCCTATAGCCCAGGTCAGTATGAAAATGAACTAATCATTTCGGGCATGTAAAACTCTGAAGTCCTAGAAATTCATAAACTTAATTTCATAAATTATTATCATGGATTTCTTTCATTAATATACTTCGAATAAATTATTTTGATGAATATCAAATTTCAAGATCATAAATGATTGTATATATATCATCGATATAATAATGTCGATGATCTAACAATTTGGAGTTTCTCTAATTAAATGAGAAATTATAGATACATAGAAGATGAGTTAAATGATATATAAATTTATACGAAAAATTTATTATGTTGTACTAGAGGTTTCAATGTTAATTTTTTTAAAGGAACCCCAATTATTATTAGTAGGTCAATTTGATGACCTTAATATTTATTTTGTTTATATCAATATTTAAGTATTGAGAGTATGATTGGAAAAAGTAATGTGTCACATAGGTAGGAGATGAATGATTATGATTTACTCTTAGAAAATCCAAAGGTGGAAGTTTGATCAATAATTGTGCTTAGACTTGAAATCAATGGTGTAGATTTTATGTTAAAGGATCTAGGCAAATCAATGGCCAAGCTTTGGATGATAAGTGACCAATGAGAGCTTAAGGTAAGGATTGGTGTGATGGAAGATCTAATGGATGAGAATAAGGATGACAACCTTTGATCAATGGTGGAAAAATTGGAATAAAGAAAAACAAAATAAAAATGAGAAATCAAAGGGGATATTCAGATTGTTGTAGTTAAAAGCAAGAAGAAATTTGAACAAATGAGAAAAAAGAAAGTGGTGCATGCATGCAACCTCAAGTAAGAGATGACATGACTTGTTTTGACAATATGACATAAAGTAGGTACAAGTGAAAGTGACCACTTGTCTCCCACTTTGTTGAACAAAATTTTCACACACACTCCCTCCCTCAAGTGGCAACAATGCAAGGGGAGAATCAGCCGAAATTTTCCATTTTTACCCCTTAAAATACAGCTCCTTTAAACCAAATGTTGACTGAAAACAAGCCCCCCAACATCTCATTTTATCCTCACACAAGTTAAGCTCAAAAACTTTAGCTTCTCTAGCCACCACCAAGCTCAAAAAAAAAAAAAAAAAAAAAAAAAAAAAAAGCCACCAACACTATTCTCCCTCTCCAACACCCTCTAGCACCTTCCTCCCTCCATTTTCAAGCTCCAAGCAACCCCGTGACCAAGTTCGAAGAAGTGTGAAGCGAAATTAAAGGATGTGTTACAGGAGATAATCTAGTGGTTCTCGTTGTGTTTTTGTCAGTTTTAGAGAACTAAAGCATGTTATGTAGTTATAATATTAATGTTAGACTCTTTCTTACCTAGGAAAAGGTTTTGAGAAGAACTTTGGAGATCTGAGGTCTTAAAGGATTCACGGAGTATTTTGATAAGATCTACGAACCTTGTTAGAACTTGTGGTAGTTGTGATATTATGTCATGCATTAGAAACATTGGTATGAAAAATAAAGTATATGATAAGGTTCTACAGAGAATAAGCTTCATTTTAGGCTTCGGATTCACTTGGTTTGCTTTTGTATGTCTAAAGTTATGTGCATTTGAAGTTGTGGCACAAAACTAGAGATAAAATGAACCTCTGGGGTACAGTCTAGTCACAGGTTTTAAGTCTTCGAACCCTTTAGTCTCAAAATTTTGGATTATAAGTTATAGATATAAAAACTATATTCTTTAAGCTTTCCAACAAGGTATCATGCACCTCAAACGGATAAATGTGCAGTTTTTAGTTAATTTTAAAAATTTAGACTACGAATCGAGAGTTTTTTTCTGGAACCATATACCAGCCATGGTTTTTGTATTTTTTGGGTTAGTAAACCTTAATTTTTTTACAAAACTGTTCTTAGTGTATGAACTAGACACCATAAATTTTCAATGACAAATCTTTTCCCTTATTTGGACTTTTACATGAATTGTTATCATTTTTCTAAGTTTAACCACAAATCTGGGTATATGGTACATATATGGGACCAACAGTAACAAAATATAAGTATACAGTATGAAACACTCAAACACTAAAGAAAATAACTTTATATTATAAAATAGACATCTCAAGTTTTGAAACAAATTATCATACGTTTAAAACGGATATGTAAATAAATTTTAATAAATCACAAAATATTATATTGTAATCTGGTAAACTGAGATTTTACCATGAGATACTTAAGAAAATGTCCACATTAATGTTTAAATGCTTGAAATATTGAAAAAAAAATATATAAAGACAGAAATTAGATAATTTAAGCTTTCCAACGAGTCATCAAGTGTCCAAAATGAGATTATACACAAATTTAAATAAATCTTACGAGTTAAAATCACACACCGACAAAACGGTTAAACATTAAAATATGACATAAGGTTAAGTCATAACATATGAACATATCTATTTATGAAATAAGTTGATATTAAGTGTATGATCAAATAATGTGAAAAATCCTAACTTTATAAAGTTAAATTACAAGTTTTTAAATGGATTAAGACAAAGTACACTAGAGGATTACTAGACATATCCCAAGAAACTATCTTAACCCAATTAAATGATTACAACTAATTGTATTGGGCCTTAGAAGCCCAATACTAGATAGAAGATAATCTACTTAAGAGTATACACTTAGTTGACTCATTATCACCAAAGTCACCAAAGTGATATAGGTTGGTTAATAAATAAATAAACTAATAAATATATAACAAAATGTAATTATGTAAGAAAGTTAATTAGTAATTAATAAAATAATTAATTAATTATAAGAGTTAATAAGTGATAATTAGCTGTGTAAGTAATATTATTATATTGAGTAACTACATAATTATAATACATGATTAATTAGAGATTAATTAATCATTAATCATTGATATAATTGTTAATAATACTATGAATGATTACTTAGAAATTAATTAAATATTAATTATTAGAATAATTTACTTATTAATTATTAACATGAGAACGAATAATTGATAATTATTAATATGAGAATTAATAATTGATAATTATTATATGAGAGAAAATATTTAAGTAACATAATTAATTTATTAACGATATAATTATTAATTAGTTAATTAAAATTATGTAATTTAATTATAATTATTCAATTAAATAAAGTAACAATTAACTACTACCTAATTAATTAATTAATTAATCAATCAATCAATTGATTAATTAATCAATTAAATTAAATTAAATTTAAGTAAAATTAAATTAATTAAATAAAAATTAGTAGAAATTTATTTAACACTAATAATTAATATGAATTAATTGTTAAGGTTAATTATGATATAAGTAAATTAAGCTCACCTTAATTTATAAAATAAATAAATAAATGAATAAAGTAATATAACTATAATTCTATCTAATAATGAGATATTGTAAATTCAAGATAATTTCTCAAACATGCGTAGTAGGAGGTACAACTCCAGAAGTTTAAGCACATAAGACAGGTAAGTACAAATCTCACCTACAGTATGAAACAAAATGTTTTTCTTTGTTGATGCTCTACGTTATGATTTGCCTTGATGTTATGATGTGTATATGAGTTATATGTATTGTTTTGATTAAACATTTGACGTGCATAATTCTCTTGTACTAATATGATCGACATGTTTCACATATATTTATGTCATAATGATAGATGCATAGTGACATGTAAATCTTCACATTGTCACAATTAATAAGAATGAAGCTAGCGAATGATAGGAATAAGTATCGTACCAACCTTCAATTAATGAGAAGATATGATAAGAACAAAAGTTATAAGTTATGACCTTTGAGATGGTTGAAGGGTTGCTCCCCCAACTTGCCATTGATTGCGCGCATATGGGTACGACATAGGGGTTATTAAGTCGACAAGACATGTATACAATGAGGCATAATTGAACACACATAAATCACATGCATTTTTGAACATTTATGTTATTACGTGTGATGATATGATTTTATGAAAATGTTTTTTATAAGATATAATTTGTGCTTGCTGAGTGAAAGCCCCTTTGTATGTGTTCGTGCTGTAGGTAATACGGGTAAGCAGTCCGTCACTTAGATGTTTCTAGACTGGCGAAGCAGTGCGGAAGTGATGAAGGAAGGGAGTGGGATACCACCACAAATTTAATTTCTGCATTTAGACTTCCTAAATTATCTTGTATCGATTATCTTTAAAACTATGTTTTCAATATTTCAGAACTACTAACCTAGTAGGAATACTTAAATAAGGTCTTTCGTTTTAACTCGTATGACGTTAAAGCTTTTTAAATACTTTTTAATATGAATTTGAATGTGATATTTATTATTTAGAAATTTCAATTTCCTTAGTTAAAATATTAATTTATTAAACTCTTCAAGTACATATATGATCTGTATGTAATAAATAAAAAATAAAAATAAAAAGAGGAAGTTCTGTATTTTTTGAAATTAAATATAAACAAGTATTAAGACTATATTAACTAAGAATAAGTAAGTTAGTTAACGGTTTGAAAAGTTGGGTTGTTACACAAACTAACATGACAAATCTATCACAAACATTATTATAATTGAGTTTATATTTCTGAAACAAAATGAAACGAAAGCACAAATTTGTCAATATTGTAAAGACTGGAATCGAACAAAAAATAGTGTCTTATCTATTTGATCAAAAAATCAAAGCCGTTGATTAAAAAACACTCAAAATTTGACCAAATCTAGAAATAAAAAATTTTGGGTAAAAAATGACTTATTAGATACAAAATTCATCTACAAATAAAAATTTTGGTTAGAAAACCTAGAGTTTCAGTTGATATGAAAATGACATAATCCTTATATACTTGTTGAAAAACAGAAGCACAAGAGGAAGAAGGATGGTTGATTGTTGAACCAATGTGTGTGGATCATCTTGGAGTGCGGGATGTTGACCCAATTTTCAATAGGTTTTTCCAGCTTTTCCGGGCGTCTCTTGTGCTGGTTTTTTCTTCCCCATGGTTGGAGACGGTGCATTGTAGATTGCAGTTACGCCAGAGAGGACAACGCCAACGAAGGATGCTAAAGGAACTGAGAAGGATGAAGACAATGAAAACGGAAACAACAGAGGATGAAAACATATGAAAATGAGAGAGGACTGATGTGATTGTAATACCTAAATCCCTCAAATTTAGGGATTTTCTTAATTTTCCAGCATCAGAATCAGTGCCAAAAAACTAGAACGTGATAAGATATTCATTCTCACCCAAATTTAAGTAAGGGTATTTTTATCAATATATACATAAGTAGGATCATGATTTGTTCATTTTTGCAAATAAATTGACCTATGGGCATCTGTAAAACCATGGCTCAAATAAACCATATATGTTATTACCTAATTTTAAGTCACTCTTAATATCTCAGCTACTAAAAAAATAAATAATAAGAATCATATAGGGTAATTCTACAATTGATTAATCGAAGGGCCAATGACTGAGTTTGAGATTTATTGAATTAATCGATTACTCGGCGGGTCGGTACGCTACGATAACAACAAGAAGCAATAAAGTAAGCAAATAAATAAGACACAATACTTATAGAGGTTCACTCGTTAATGAGAGTTACTCCTTTGTGGGGTCTTTGGGGGATCGTCTACTATATTTTACGAATGTGTTACAATAAGATCGTTAATGGAAAGTTGAGAGAAAGAGAGAGAGAGAGTGTGAGTGCGTACGTAGAGTGAAAATACAAGAAGTATGTATGTATGAGAATATGCATGGATGTTTCTAAATGTGTGTGAATGACTGTCAATGTCCCTTTGTGTGTAGATAGCCTTCTTATTTACAGTTGAGATAGGTCCTTCTTGTTTCCCAATTATGCTCACGATTAGGACTCCCATTAGGAAAGTACTTTCCTATTCTTAATGGCTTTACTTTTTCGTTTATGATTGGCTTGATTTGTTTACTGATTTGGAGTTGACCTTGAGCTTTATTGCTTAAT
This sequence comes from Ficus carica, assembly GCA_009761775.1. Classification (NCBI taxonomy): domain Eukaryota; kingdom Viridiplantae; phylum Streptophyta; class Magnoliopsida; order Rosales; family Moraceae; genus Ficus; species Ficus carica. The sequence goes on along the minus strand of CM019742.1, from coordinate 14,806,325 downwards.
TTAGTACTACAAAAGTTGGAATAGATAATGGAGATTACACAACTATTTTACAAAAACTATCGTCTAAAATGGGTCAAAAACACGAAACGGAGCAAGTTATCTGAAAACCGTCATAAAATATTCAAATATGACGATTTGAAACACCGTAGTGTAAGTCTTTGATTACACAACGGTTTAAGAAAACCATCGTTAAAAGTAGAGATTAGATGATGGTTTTAATAAACCGTCGTCGAATTCCCACTTTCAACGATAATTTTCTTAAACCGTCATGTAATCTGCAATTAAAATACACTATCAGCCTAATTTCATTTCGCAGAACAGTTTCGCAATTGCAAGAAACAGTTTAGAGACCTATGAAAACAGATCCTACGCTACCGTTAAACGTCGTTACCACCGTCCACCATACCATCACGCTCTTCTTGGCATTATTTGTTAGTGATTACTTATTCTTTTGAGTTATTTTGTATTTATTGTAGATATTTTAGATATATATAACTTTATACTTTCATTTTTTATAAATTTTTTGAAAGCTTGATTTGTTAAATTATGCCAAAAGCTTGATATGTAATATTTTAATTACAAAAACTTGATTATTAAATATATTTTATGATCTTTTGGATTTACAGGTTCTTGCAAATGGATAGAAAACGGATGTGGGCTAATAGATTAACTAGAAAATATCAAGATGGTTTTGAAAAATTTCTGTCATTTGCCAAAACTCACATGAAAAATGATAAGATTTGGTATCCTTGTGTGGATTGTGGAAATTATAGGTCTCATTCAGTTAATGATCTTAGAAGACATTTGATTACACGTGTGATTATTTCTTCATACCAAATATGGTATTTACATGGTGAATTTTGCTTGAATCCAACATCGAAGAACAAAGCTAAAGAACCTATTGTTAAGGAAGATGGAGGAGATAATTTGTTTAATATGGTTAATGATTTGGAAGAACACTTTGTGCACCGTCCGGAGTTATTTGAAGCAATGATGAATGATGCCAAGATGTTCTTGTATGACGGGTGCAGTCCGCATTGATCGAATTATAGAACATGAAGGCATCGAGAGGGTGGACAAATTTTAGTTTCATGACTCTTTTAAAATTTCTAAGAAAGGTTCTACCGGTTGATAATAAAATACTGCCTAGTATGTTTGAAGCTTAGAACACATTGAGCACTTTGAGAATGAAATATGAAAAAATATATGCATGTCCAAATGATTGCATCCTTTATCAAAATGGGTATGAAGATTTGGATGAATGCCGTCTTGTAAAGAGTCAAGATGGAAGAAGGGCAAGAAGCCAAGAAATGGTAGCAAAGGAATGCCGGCTAAGGTGTTATGGTACATTCCTTTGGCGCTACATTTATGGCATTTATTTTGTAATGCCGATCACGTCAAGAATTTGACTTGGCACCATGATGAACATGTTGAAGATGTCACAATTAGACATCTAGTCGATGCACTATAATGGAAGACTTTTGATGATGATCATCCTGAATTTAGTGCATAACCACAGAATCTACATCTAGGTTTATCAGCGGACAGAATGAACCCACATGGTAATATGAGTAGTAAGCATAGTACTTGGCCCATCATTCTTATCAACTACAATATTCCTCTAAAATTGAGCATGAATTGGAAGTTCTTCATGTTGACTTTATTGATCTTTAGTCCTCAATAACCAGGGAATGGCATTGATACATACTTGGAACCGCTAATTGATGACCTAAAGAGCTTGTGGGACAAGGAGATCGAAGTTAGAGATTCTTACCGTCAAGAGACATTCACACTTCGTGCAATGTTGATGTGGACAATTAATGACTTTCCCACTTGTGGAAACCTATCAATTCTCAAATTGAGGTACAACAAGATGCAGAACAACAAAGACATTTGTTTGACTTTAATAAAATGATCATGGAGTTAAGGCCTATGGCTTATTATGTACTTAATTCCATGCGTGAAGGTAGGTAGATAAATGTCCCGATAGCATGCACAATCTGTGGTGTTGACATGCTTGTATTTCTTAACTTTGATGATATTGATGAGTTCATTACTTTTCCAGAAATCAGTGTAAATTATATATTAGTATACCTCAAGTATTTCATTCTATCTCTAAACTAGATTCTTTTTATCTTGAAAATCTTATGTGTCGTCCAGTGTAACAATTTGATATTCTAATGTAGATATTTGGTGGAACTATGGTCGCTAACGAGCAAGCTAAAAATTTTGTGTTTGTGTCTCCAACCCTAATCTCACCAGTTAAAAAAAATACTCTAGATGTCCGCCTTAGAGAGCGAGCGAATGCTCTTGTCGCCTTTTTCCGTAACGCACCAAAAGGGTGACTTTATCTCGTGCCATATAAAGAGGGAGACATTGGGTTTTGTGAGTTATTGACCCATGGGAGGACCTAGTCCTTTATTTTGATCTTCTTTAAGATTAGGAATGAGACGATTTTACTAATCTAATGAATATGTAAGTAAACTTTCATATGCTAAATTGTGATTTCATCTTGATGGTATTCATCTTAATTATTTTGAATTTTACAAACTTGCTAGGACCCTAATGGATTGGAAGCTTATAGTTGGAGAAGGAATTAAAAAGCAATGAGACTATAAAATAAAAATCTTGGATCCTCCTTGTCCTCTTCAAGAGGGTAGTGTTGAATGTGGTTTTTTTGTTTTAGGTTTTATGAGGGACCTAGTCTCCAATGCTAATAGAATAGACTTACTTCAAACCATAACATTTTATACTGGTGATGATATAGATTCGTTTAATCTTGTTACCGCCCCGTGGGTCCCTCCAACCCGACAATCTACGACCCTTGGGCTACTTTCCTATTGATTTAGGAACTATTTACATATTAGATTGATATTGTCAAATGATTTAGCGCTTAGGTACTATATATAAATAAGTAGCTTCAAGAAGTACTTGAAGAGAAGAGTTTACAAGAGGAAGGCCCATGCTTTTCATCCCAAGTGGAATGCCAAAAGCAGCAAAAGGGCGTAGCGATCTCCGAAAGTGAATAAAGAAAGTAGAAGTGCAGTAGATGCGGAGAAAAGTCTGCTGTGCACAGAAAAGTCTGTTGTGCACCGAATCGTCTGCTTAGTCTTCTGTCTCTTTCCTGTGCTATCAAGAATGAGGAATAATACTTTGATTTAGCCCGAGCCGGCATTCTTTTAGGCAATAAAACCGCCCCGTTCCGCGACAGAACTGCGGGCACCACTGGATTCATCCTTCGAAAATCCCGGACTGCGAAGGCTTTCGGGATTGGTTGCATTGGTTGTTCGAGATCTACTTCACTGGCGGATAAATGCCTTGACTAGCTCCCTGCCTCAGCTAGCACAGGGCAGACCAAGAGAGATGGCAACTCGACCTGGACACTTTTGCCTATCCGAATCGAATTTCCTTGGTAGCAAATGGCTTAGGGGAGAATAGTTTAAATTTGTAATGCAATTCATTAAATAGATATGTAAACTTGTAATGTAGTGGATGTGATTTGTTTTGATATAATGTAGCTATTATTTTGTCAATCCTATTATGGGTCGTGTATTGGATAACACACGGGTTAGGCTGCTCATTGGAAATCATAAAAAATGTGAATTTTGATTTGCACGACGGTTTTGGTAAAAACTGTCGTGTAAAGTCTTCGCATTAGTAAGTTTTGTCGCCTTATTTTTCTATTTGACGACAGTGTTAACCATCGTAGAATATCACATAACCACGATGGTTGTTTGTTAACCGTCATGGTATCTTAAAGCTTTCTATAATGGTGGATTACATGACGGTTGTCTAACCATCGAATCAACAATTTTTACTAGTGATTGTTGCTTATGCAACTTCCAAATAGCTGTGTACTCATTCTTCATATTGGTTGTAATTACCTTGATTTGGTTGATGGTTCAATGTTTTCAAGCTGCCTTCTTTGGTCTTCCTTGGTTGATTACGTTGCCGATTTAGACGATCTAATTATTGATTTCTCAAATTAGGGAGATCCCTCGAATATTTTTTGTTGACCTGTAGATCGAAAGGGCGTATATCGACTCATGGAGTTGACTCGTGAAATCGTTTGCTCTATCAGTCGACTCGACTTGTCGAGGGGTCGTCACGATTCATTGACGGGTTCGGATTGCCACGTGTAGGGTAAGAGATGATATATGAAATTTGATTTCAACAATAATAATAGCAATAAGAATAACAACAACAACACTAAGGAGAATAACACAACAATAACAACAATAGCACTGATGATGATGATTTCATGTGAGTCAAGCATGGGCCATAGGAGTGGTCATCGGCCTAGCTTTGGGAGGCTTCTTGAACCAGATGAATTATTTTCTCATTTTTACGATAAAGCAAAATTATTTAGAGTTAATACTTCATATTATAAGTAAATCTTCAAACAAGAAGATTTAGGCCTGATTTAAAAATGCATTTAATTATTTTTCAATTTATCCCTCTACATTTAGATAGTTGTTGTTAAAAATAATATTTGATGTAAAGATAGAAAAATGAGTGTCATATAGAGTTCTAAAAATTGTAAATTTGAATTTAGATTTAAGTTGAATTGTCATGAAAAGATAAAATATTCAAGTAATTTCAATATAATAATTACTCAACACATATTATCTTAAAATACGATAATCACTATTATAATGGTGCTTCCAAACGGCCGTTAGACCGCTCAACTATTTTAAGGGATTACATCATTCTTCCCAGAACATGGACGACATCATTCTTGCCAAAATAATAATAATAATAATAACAAAGAAACAAAAAACGACACTCTAAAAAAAATAAAAATAAATAAATAAACTATTTTAGACGACTTTAAATGAACAGGAAACTTTCTTTTTAATCAGTAAAGTTAGGATATGATAGAAAATTAGGAAAGAGCCTCATCAGTCACTTATAAAATTAAAGATCTAAAGGTAAATAACCCTTTTTAAAAAAATTAGATAAATAATCAAAATTTTAAAAAATTAGTTAAAAGACATTTTTTTTAATGGTCAATCAATTTTGACAAATGTTCAATCATTGACTAAACAAATAGTATAGTTAATTTGGTCAATCACTGATTAACAACAATATAGGTAACCAATTTTTTAATTAATCATTGGTTGATCATTAACAATTATTAATTATCATAATATAAATCATCAATTTTATAGTTAATTACTGATCTATCTCCTCCGACCCAAATCCACCGCAGACGTGGTTGTCGTCAGAGAAGATGAGGAGCTTGAGCGCAGACAATCATGATTTCACCGGAAAAGACCACGAGATTGTGAAGTTTCATGGGAAAGAAAGAGATTAATTGACAAAAAAAAAAAGACTATTAGGTCTTTTAACCAAAATTAAAAAAAAAAAAAAATCTGTTATCTATTAAATTGAGTGTTTGAAGCCTAATGTCTCTTTAAAGTATTGGAGATCGGAGATAAAGACAATGCATTCCTACCTACCTCGTCTACCAAGCAAAATCCAAGGAATTCAGCTTTTAAAAAGAAAAAAAAATGCAACATTCAGGAAACGTTAATATACACAGCCTTCTTGGGTGCGTAACGATCCTTCATCAAGGTCAGAGATTCAAGGTTTGTAGAGAGAAGGAAACATTAAATATATGTGTGTGTGTAGAGAGAGATTCAAGGAAACATAAATATATCCACAAGCTGAAAAGGACAAAACATTTATCATTCCCAGACACCTATGATACTTGACACACTTTTCAATGACATCCTATATATATATATATATATATATATGAGTGTGTGTGCCCGTGTGTATAGGAGTGCCTCTTCAGGAAATTGAGATAATTCTACTGCGAGCTTTTAAATCTTAACATCAGGTGGGAGAGAGATCTTTACTATTTTAACAAATTATTTAGGTTATCTCTCTACTAGTCATGTCAGGCGTCTCACATTTGGATGAAGACCCCAAACAGCAAATTTAAATAATCCACAAAGACGGTTAGCAGATAGAGATGCTAATGATTTCAAGAAACTTAAAAATATTAGAGATAATTTTTTATCCTAAAATAAAGACGTAGTTATATAATTTAATTATTGAGTATGGACATACGAAATTTCTTTATAAAATGAATGCATAACTAAATTTTATATAGATTTAAAAAAATAGGATACAATTGTAATTTCTTATAAAATAAGAACACAACTAAAATTTCAAATTTTGAAAATAAGTGGGGGCTGTCCACACTCATTTTCACGAGGCTCTATCACTGGTTACCTCATTCTAAATAAAAATTGATCTATGTTTTTTAACATATAATTAGAAGATTTAAACTCTATAACTTACGATTGAGATCAAAACTATAAAGAGCTGAGTGGGTATGGCCACTCCGCTGACTTTCTAAAAAATTAAATTTAAGGATTAAAAAATGTAGAACTTCTTCATTTTTACACCCACTAAGATTTAATATTTTTATATATGCCCCACTGAACTTTATCATTTTCATTTTTTATTTCATTTTTATATATATAATTAACTTTATTCTCTGTACTCTTCTAGTATTTTTTTTTTTTTAATTTCTTATTGATATATGTGTTCATGAAAACTATTTACGGTAGGGAATCCCTAATGGTAGTGCATACTTATGAATATCAAATTTAATCAAAATCACGTCAAATAAAAATAAATATGAAGCAAACAATTTTTCTAATAGATATGACTATCCAATATTTTACCCTAATAGTATCCTTGCGAATAATTCTTATACTGTACATGATAATTTTTGAAAAATACTGCAATGCAATTTTTTTTTTTTTTTTCATTTTTTATGGTAATTATTTTTTATTAAGAAAATTAATGTACACCTCATTGCAGTTGAAAGTTGGTTCCACTGCTGCTTATGGTAAGGGTGAGATATAAAATTATAATTAGACTATGGCATCAAGTCATCAACGATTGAGAAAAAAATGACATTTAAATTTCAAACCATAGTTTAGTGGCAAAAGCGAATTGAAATATTAAAAAAAAAAAAAAAAAAAGTGCTCTCAATGCTACAAAGAGACTCCAATTTCTTGTTTAATTTGATGTCTGAATAATGTCTAGCGAGTCAAATCATCTCACGTTTAAAATGTCAAAAGCATAAAAAATAAAAATAAAAATCAGTTAAAAAATATGTCAAGAAAATTTAAATAAAAAATTTCATTAATTAGAGAATTTTTTTTATAAGTAAATTAATTAGAGAACATTTGAAATTTCAAAATTAGAGAAGATCTAAGTCCATGTTTGAAGCTCCCACTCCAATCAAATTTTTCTTCAAGTTTTTAGTTTTTTTTTTCCTTAAAAAAATAAACTAATTTCACTATATATCTCTCCGAAATTTTCTTTAAAACTCAAAATTTATGGGCCTGTTTGGGATCGTTTTGGAAATTATTATTATTATTATTTTGTTATGTAATAAAGATGAGAATGTTTTGAAAATGACTTTGAGATTTTTTGAAATTGTGTTTGATTGTGCTTATGGAGAAATTGGTTTAAGTACAAAAAAAATTATAATAATAAAATAAAATTATGTTTATGTTTGTGAAAATATTTGTTGAGTGTGTAAGCTTTAAAAAATGAAAATGAAAATGAAAAACAACTTTATTTCTTTTTTAAATTTCTTAACAAAAATAAAAAACTATTTTTTGTTTTTTTTTTTTTTTTTTTGTTTTCTGTCTTTGTGAAAACAAATAAGATTTCAGAATCATTTCCAAATAGCTTTATTGGAAACCGTAAAGTTCCTTTCTAAAAAATTTTGGAAACAATACCAAACGGGACCTAAAAGTCCATAATTTTCTTAATTTAAGTTGACATGAAATGATTTTTTTTAAAACTATATAAATAACGAGATGAACGAAATAAGATCCATATTATTATTTTTTTCAAACATACTTAAAGTTTTAACACTTTTTTAACTCCAAACAGTGTATTTTTAACCAAACATACAACTTTAAATTTACAATTATTTTTTCAATCACAAAATTTTTAAAACTCCAACTCAAGTGTACCGGGACTAAATCCCATTATATAGTAGGCGAAGAAGATCACTAATGAAAAGTTGTTCAATTAAATGCTGTGATGAATATTGTGCCAATTTTCTTTCTTTCTCTTTTTCTTTCTTTTTCTTTCTTAAACTTGAGAGTAAGGTGATTTAAACTATACACATTTAAATATAGTCAAGTATGATATAATAGTTAGATTATGCATGCAATCACTTCTTTTACTTTTTTTTCTTTCTTTATTTTATTTTAGGGTTAATTTCATTTTTAACATTTGTGGAATAAATTATATTAAAAACAGCATCACTTTTTGTCCCCTTCACTTTTAGCACCGTCACGTCACCACCCACTTTTATATGTGGGGCCCAACATCATTAAATGCATAATGAGTTCCAGTTTTACCCTTATCTCACACCAACTCTAATATCCCCATAGCACGGCTCCCAAAAAAGTTTTCAACCTATATCTACAATGTTTTACCCTCATCTCACACCGACTCTAATATCCCCATAGAATCGGTCAATTTCATAATGACCACCCGATCATCTTCGTTGTGACCAACTTTTGATACTTGTACTGTAGCAGTCATTTTCATATTGACCACCCGGTCATCTTCGTTATGACCGCTTCCCACGTTTTGATAAAACGTAATTTACTCAACTTGTTTGTGAGGAGGGAAGGGGGGGCGAGGTCTGTAAACAACATGTCTTGTACAGAATAAAAAATTAAAAATAAAAAGAAGTGATGAATTTGCCTAACTTTGTGTACTTCTCCAGAATCGGTCAATTTCATAATGACCACCCGATCATCTTCGTTGTGACCAACCTTTGATACTTGTACAGTAGCAGCCAGACCTATGACTGATGTCGGGTCTCCGTCTACCGCTCCGACTAAGCAACCTAATGCCCTCCCACCGGGTCTCGCAGATGAACCTCCTAAAGAGACGCTAGAGGAATTTAGGGAGTTGATAAAGAAAGGACTGTTGAAGAGACCGCCTCCAGGGTAATGTGTTTCTTACCAATAGTTGTCAATTTGATTTCAAAATTATAATTTACTAATATTGTCATCATTTATTAAAACTTTTATATATTTTTAGTAAATGGCCACCCCGATACGGTGCCAACTATGAGTCGTTCGACAAACCCCATGACCTCGGATTTATGGCAGTGCCTAATAAAACTTGGTATTATGAATTAGCAACCTCGTCTGTTTGGCTATGGGATGAGGTCAGTACTCTCTAGTGTTCTTCTACAAGCCAGGATGAATAATTTTTGTATATCCAAACGTTTACAAAGTATTTTTGTTTGATGAGTTGTTATTTTGTCACAATACATCTCTTTTTGTTTCATGTATGCAGCACATTGACGTAGCTTTCTACTATTTGAGGAAGAAGATCAGGCAGTACCCAGAACTGGAATAGCGGAAGGTGACAACGGTGGACACTTTTTTCAGTACGAAGATTCGTGGATTGTGGAGTGTGTACCAGAGATCACCTGAAACATTCGACTGGGACTCCTGTGATTCTATACTCAGGCTCATGCTTGGCGTTCGGGTACAAAGTGGTTCGTCTTGGTTTGAAGTTAACACTTTGCTAATACCTATACACTTTGCTGATTTGAAGCATTGGGCATTAGTGAAGCTCGAACTCACAAACTGGACAATTGAGGTGTATGACTCGTTGCAGCATGAAGGCCCTCACAATTCAAAGGTCCGAGGTGGAGTGGAAGCTTTATCAAAGTTCATTCTATTGCTGGCAGAACGACTAAGTCTGTTCGAGTTCAAACCAAGAGAACCATCTGGAACTTACCCAACACCGGTCACCATTATGGCAAATATCCCTCGTCAAGGCAATGGGTAAGTATAAGTAATAATAATGTTCATTCATATTGATGGTTATGTGTTTGTTTAAACTTATTTTAATTTCGTGGCACATGGGTGACTGTGGGATATTTACTATCAAGAATGCTGATTGCTTGATCGAAGGAAGGGATGTCCGGTATTGGATAATCCAAGAACGCATGCAAATATTCAGGGAGTGGATGGCTTGTTACCTGTGGGGCCATGCAAGGCGAAAGCTTGAAGGCCAGTACAAAAGCGACGATGATGTCGATATGGGCTTCTAATTATTTCATATTTTTTTCCCTGTAATTATGCCTAACCCCATTTTTTTTTAATTTTTTCCCCTCTTTTCTGCCTAACCACATTTTTAAAATTTTTTTCCCCTTATTTCTGCCTAACCCCATATTTTAATAATTCGTTCTTTTTTGACGTACTTGACACATTGTTGTTGTAAATTTCAAATACAAAATGTAAATTTTAATCTGATAGGGCTCATAATTTATATGACTCTATTATTTTAATAATATCAGGCATTACCTTAAACCTAGAACGCCAGCTCTTAAGTTTGTTTGACTAAATTTAAATTAAGTTTGGCTGTTGGTGAAAACAAAAATACAAAATAAAAAACATTCGCAAGCAATTCCATGTGAAGGAATAAAAAAATAAGTTAAAAAAAATAAAAAAACCTTTCACAATAGGGCCAGACGGTCATAACAGTGATGACCACCCGGTCATAACTGTTATGACCGGGTGCCCATTGTGTTAATGAAATTTTTTGTGCTAACATTCTATGTGATGAGAGTAACTACCAATTAGTTACTCTTGTAAAACTAAAATTCATTGTGGAAAATAATCAAAAAATAAGTTAAAAAAAAAATCAACCAAACCTTTGTTTCACAATAGGATGACAACGGTCAAAACAGTGATGACCACCCGATCATAACTGTTATGATCGAATGCCCATTGTGTTAATGAAATTTTTTATACTAACATTCCATGTGATGAGAGTAATTACCAATCAGTTACTCTTGTAAAACTAAGATTCATTGTGAAAAATAATAAAAATAAAATAAAATAAAATCAACCAAACCTTTGTTTCACAATAGGATGACAACGATCATAACAGTGATGACCACCCGATCATAACTGTTATGACCCGATCATCACTGTTATGACCGGGTGCCTATTGTGTTAATGAAATTTTTTGTGCTAACATTCCATGTGATGAGAGTAACTACCAATTAGTTATTCTTGTAAAACTAAGATTCATTGTAGAAAATAATCAAAAAAAAAAAAAAATTGTTTCACAATAGGGCTAGACGGTCATAACAGTGATGACCACCCGGTCATAACTATTATGACCGGGTGCCCATTGTGTTAATGAAATTTTTTGTGCTAACATTCCATGTGATGAGAGTAACTACCAATTAGTTACTCTTGTAAAACTAAGATTCATTGTGGAAAATAATCAAAACAAAAGTTAAAAAAAATCAACCAAACATTTGTTTCACAATAGGATGACAACGGTTATAACAATGATGACCACCCGGTCATAATTGTTTTGACTGGTTCAATTATTTGAAGATATTTTTGTTCTTGCTTTCCATGTAATGTTATCAAGATCATGTTGTCATTTTCAGACGGTAAATTTGGTATTATGATCGTTTTTTGTGACTACATCTATTTTCCACAAACTTACATCACACGAATGCAGAAAGTCAGAATATATTGTTTAGTGTCAATTGTGCAACCTTTGTTATAAACAATAACATAATTATGAACTGGGAGTGCTGAACGATGGCTTCGACCTTGTTGGACGTATTCTTAAGGGTACTGAATTGGTACATGTTTGTTGGTTGTGTCCATAACCATTACATCTACCACACCGAATAGACTCATGTTCTTCTCCTTAGGACAAAATCCTTCGAACCCGTGGCCTTTCGGGCCCACGCTTTGTTTTGGGAGGATTGACAATTTGCGACCACTGACTTCTTCAGGAACATCCCAGCCATCTGCGCTGCCAATAGGATGGACTACAAATGAATAACAACCATAAAGATAATCTTTCGTGTAGTAATTCAAGCAATAATTGTATGGATCTATTCGTTGGTGGTTACAAACGGCTATTGCATGAAGGTAAGGAATTTGATTGACCTGAAATCATCTGCACGTACATGTCCTTTCGCTCATATCGACGATCCATATTTGGCTAGCATTGTTGGTGACTGCGTACTCAAACTGATCAACTGGCTGCGGCTGTAACAAGGTGAATTTTAACACATTGAGCTAATTTAGTTTAAGGAAAAAATTGGCATATACCATATATGTGTTGGATGTGGTCGTGATCACATACCGTTACTATTAGGCCTATTGAGAAGTTGGTGCGAATCAATTTTTCAGCCTTTGACGCCAGTTTCGATGTCAATTTGAGGGCCTCCTCACGCCTCTCGACAAACCATCTTTGTTGTAGTTCCCTCAACCATTCCACTAAGAATCCAGCTGGCATTAACCTGGCTTTCCGATCCACACTTACAATGACTTCGCAATGTTGGTTGTCATGATTGTATACCTCCGCCCGTTGAAATATGTTCGCGACCACTTTGTATGATAGGCCTGCAGAAGGTATATGTGTATGTCGGGGTTACGATTACGGATAGATTCCATATGACGATGATGCTCACTTAAAAGATACGACCTCGATGCACTGTCAAAATAAGTCTTCAAAGGGCCTTTGAAATCTTTGTACTTGGTCTTCAGGTTTGCAGCCAAGTGTTGGACGCAAATCCCGAACGCAGCGTCTGGATACACGAGGTTGGCTGCAAATTCGATACCCTGATGCCTATCAGCCACAATAGCAAGAGACTCTCGAATACCGATTAAATCCCTTAGCTTCTCGAAGAACCATTTCCATGATTCGTTGCTTTCGTACTGAACGATACGAAATGCAAGTGGAAATATGCAGCCATTTGCGTCGTGACCGCATGCTGCAAGAAGCATTCCCCCAAACTTGACCTTTAATGCGGATCCATCAACCACAATTACTGGATGACAATAAGGCCAACCGTGCTTCGAAGCAGCTAAGAACATGTAGAAGCATTGTAAGCAATTTGCTGAGTCTGTCTCGATGTCAATGTCGGATCCATGATTTTTCCTCTTAACCATTTCAGCCCACGCGGGCAGAATTGTAATTAATAAAGTTATAACAGTTATTATAGCAGTTGTCGTAAATATAAAAGTTATAATGTCGGTCATGAATATATTATAAGATAAGGTAAAATACCATTGTATGACTCTGCATCATCACCCCTTAAGCTGGTTAGTGCTGCTTCCTTCTCTCGCCATGCTCTGAGATAATTGAAAGACACTCCAAATTCAGCCTGCATGTCTCGCATGATTTCTCGAGGTCTATATGAGGTATTAGTCGGATCCAAGTATTTTGCCTTGACACACTCCCCAATCATCTAACTCTTGGCTTGACGACGATGCCCTTGAACGATTTTGATTGAATAAGTATGGACGTCGTCGTACTGCTTCACGACAAACAGTTCACTACCTCTCATCCTAGTCGCACGCAATTGCCATGGACATTTTTCGATATCTATACATATCACGTGTAACAGAATAGAGTTCGACTTCTTCACCTTGAATTGATAGTGTTTACTCATGGCATCGTGATGAAAATGGTATTGTAGCAACTTTTTGTTATCAAAAATACAGTTTCTGCGCATTGTGACAAGTGTATAATCAGCAACAACTACTGAGCCGGATACACTGTCACTGCTTGGTACATTAACATATTGAGATGTAGTATTATTGGCAATAGAATGTGCTCCAATGCTTGCTGTGATACTATTCTCATTTGATTGACGAGCATCACCCGCAAACTTCAATTCATCTACATGAGGAAGAAGATGAGGGATATGAGGAGGAGGAGGAGGGATGATCAGATTCCTGTCATCTACATGTTGCATGGCTTCATCACTCTGTACACCCTCTCTAAAAAGTTGAACGTCTATGTGGTTGCTTTACCCCAGCTCCGGTGGCATCGTTTCTGCCACAGACTCATCCAATACGTCGATGGTAATAGGAAATTTACTGAGCACATGAACATCCTTCTTCTTCAATTGTATATAGAATTTAACGTCAGCATCACACTGTATCCTGACAAGAGGCAATCCAGGTTCAACACCGTATCTCATGAATATAGTCTTGGCTGGGCCCCTAATACCAATTGCACTTCTTACCAACTCAATAAGACCAACATATGTTGCGGTCTAGGGCACCAATATTCCCTTAATTTCGCCACCAACATATCTCAATGTGCCGTCCCATTGACCATTATACTTGACGAAAACACAAACGTCCTCCATTTCCTGTGAAACAGCAAAAAGTTATTAAATAAATAAATTTTTTGGTGTTAAAAAGAGAGGAAAAATTATGTTTCATATAGGGGAGAGTTGGCTTATATCTGAGAACTAGTCACAATGATAATGACCGAATGGTCAACATGAAAGTGACCGGTTTTTTTCATACTCGTCACAATGATGATAACCAGATGGTCAATATAAAAATGATCGATTTATTTCATACTGGTCACAATGATGATGACCAGATGGTCAATAGGAAAATGACTGGTTTATTTCAACTGGTCACAATGATGATGACCAGATGGTCTAACTGGTCACAATGATGATGACTAGATGGTCAATATGAAAATGACCGGTTAATTTCATACTGGTTACAATGATGATGATCAGATGGTCAATATGAAAATGACCAGTTTATTGATGACTAGATGGTCAATATGAAAATAACCGATTAATTTCATACTGGTCACAATGATGATGACCAGATGGTCAATATGAAAATGACCGGTTTATTTCATACTGGTCACAATGAAATATGAAAATGACCGGTTTATTTCATACTGGTCACAATGATGATAACCAGATGGTCAATATGAAAATGGCCGATTTATTTAATAATGGTCATAATGATGATGATCAGATGGTCAATATGAAAATGACCAGATTGTCATGAAAATGACCTTTTTGTTTCAGATTGACCATCTTAACACACCCCCATTTAAAGCATGTATTAACAAATAAAACCAACTAAAAACCACCATTACTCAGATTGGTTAATTGGAAATGGGAAGATCTCCACTCAAATGGAGTTAGAGCAGATCTGGCAGTTTCGGGCAGTTTTAACAGAGTGAAAAAAGATGTGGTCAGATTTTTTATGCTTAGAGTTAGTTTTGATCAATGGGTAATGTTGTGCAGGGAGGATTCGTGAGGATTGACTGAGAGAAAATCAAGGAAACGAGGGAAGACAAATTTCTAATTTTTTGGTGCAGTTGGTTATATACTGTTGTTATGGATGTGGAGGGAAGGGGGTGAGGGGGGCGGGACAGTAGGAAAATTTTTCAATTTAGGGTTGGCTGAGGGCATATATGCTTTTATACATCAACCAAAAAAGTGGATGGTGACGTGACGGTATTAAAAGTGAAGGGGATAAAAAATGATACTGTTTTTAATATAATTTATTTCACAAATATTAAAAATGAAATTAACCCTTATGTTATTATTATTATTATTTTTTTTGGTCTTTTTTGCAATTAGTGATCATGAATTAGCCATATATCCTGGACGATGGAGAGTAGATAGCGTCTCTTTTTCTTTTTCTTTTCCATTAAAAAAAAAAAAAAAAAAAAAAAAACTTTTTGTCGGGATAGGCTTGAATATCGATTTCGTTACTTTTTTTTTTGCTTGCAAGAATGCATTCTTTTGCATTTATTGTAAGCTTTAAAATACTTTCTTAATGAAAAGAAAGAAGATAACGTTTTTCGGGCCCCAACGATACTGCTCCCCTCTTTTCTTGTGGTTTTCTCGAGAAAAGTCCCAAAAAATAGCACTTAAATATATATATATATATATATAGTACCTTTTAGTTCGAATTTTTTGCCTCAAATAAAAAGTAGTTTCAGAAAAAAAAAAAAAAAAATTCCGAATCACCAGAAAAAAATCTTAAATATATGTATTAAATGTGTTATTCTCATAATTTTCTCAGATTATTGCATATCTAGAGGAAAATTTTCCTAAAAATGATTATATTGACACACCCCTTTTTAACTCTCAACGTACCTCTTTTAAAGACACAATATTCCTCTTAATTTCAAAATGTGTAAATTTACTAATTACATACCACTTGTGTTAATTCCATAATCACCCTTCCCTGTTTTAATGAAATAAATAATACTTTACCGCTTAAAATATCTTTTTCATGCCCATCATTTATATATATTTCCTTGATAATCTCATTTCTCTAGCACGCCCTCTCTCTCTTTGAATTGAAACTTTAGATACGAAGTTTTCTTTTTCATATATCAAACAAATTGTTGATTTAAATTTTAAATACTTATTTTACTATTATTGTTCAACGTTCATTAGTATATATAAGAAATTTGTACATTAAAAATATTAATGCGTTTAAAATAAGCAAATAGTTTGTCTTATATTATGTACAACGATTTTCTCTATTTTTTTTTTATCAAAAATAAATTCACTAAAAGAAAACATCACGAACAAAGAACTTGATATTAACGAAGGAAAAAACTTAATTCAGAAGCAAACAAAACAACAATGCCAACACTACTAAAAAAAAAAAGGAAGAAAGAAGAAACACAAAAGATATAAAATTGAGAAACTTCTAGTATAGGAAAGAAAATATGACATAACTCCATGTAATTTTTTGAAATATAATCATTGAAAAGTGTAAAATAAAAATTTTGTTATAGGTTTCAAAATAATAAGAATCTATACGGTGTTTATTTAGAGTGTTTTATTTGAATATAAATCACGTATGTCTATGAGAACCAAACAAAAAAAAAAAAAAAAATAGAGTACCAATGAGTTTCTTTCTTTATAAAATTTAATTCTGTAAATAGGTCTATAACAAATTGTCCTTTATCTCATTTTATTTGAGGGTTTTTTTGTAATAAGAATTTTTAAATTGAAAGAAGAAGAAGAAGCAATCATAATAATAAAATCATTCTTTTTATTTTTTTATTTTTAAGAAATGATAAAATCATTCAGAGGAAAAAAAAATTAAAATAGATAGTTATTTATTGGTGCGTATCAGATTGATTAAAAAAAATTGTTTAAAAATAGAGGCTTATTTATTGACGGGTGGGTTAAAAAGGTTCAAATTTAAAACTTCATTGTTGGGACATTTTTGGAATATTAAGAGGGGTGTATAGAGTAATAATTGATATTTAAAATTTAGTTAGTGGATGGTTAATAAAAGGGGTGGGAAAAGTAAATAGAGGGGTGTCAATAGACGCCTTTTTTTTTAGGAAAATTATACCAAATAGTATAATTTATAGGTATTTTTAAAGTTTGTAGTATGTTTTTTAAAAGATGATAAATTGTTGCAAATATTTTTGATAAATCCTTAGATTTCCTTAGATTTTCTACAAACTTTATGTGTATTATTTCATGTTAAAAAGAGTGAAAGAGGAGGAGGGATTTTTTATTTTTGGTATTATGTGACCATATATTTGATTTTGTTGTTAATTACTATTTTTAAAATTATGCAGTAATTTACTATTATTTAAGAAAAATGCTATTTTGCTCTCTCTCACTGAAAGATGGGGGGGGGGGGGGGGGGGGGGGGGGGGGGGGGGGGAAAAGGAGAGCAAGTCAACAAAATAATTTGACGAGAAAATGGAATAGTGCATAAGATAAATTCTCCGTTATAATACAGTTATAGATTATAGACATATATATAGATAAATCAAGTTTTCAATAAATAAAAAAAGAGTATATTTACTATTATATGTATTTATTTAAAAAATTTCAAAGAAAAAAGGGCAAACGACAAAATAAATTAATAACAAAAAAATACTTTTTTAATTTTAAGTAGAATAAACGTAATAGAAAATATACTTATTTCAATAAATAAAATTGTAAAAAGACTTCATATCTAAAGCTTCAAATAAAAAAAATAAAAAAAAAAACACACACACACACACAGTGAGAGAGAAAAAGATAAAGAAAGGTGAAATTGAAAGTAAATAAAAGTTAAATAAGGAGCAAAAATATATTTGAAATGGTGGAACGATATTTACTTTTGTAGATACGCAGTTTTGAAATTTATAAGAGTTATGTAATAAGTACTATAAAATTAAGATGTATATATATTTAAGAGGGAAGTGTGAAGAATCTTGAAGTATGTTACCAATAGAACCACCCATGCTAAAATTATTGTTTCAAATGTACGTCACTTTTTTAACGTCTTATTTCTCGTAATTTATTATCTTCACTTATATACTCCTAAATAATATCGGATTCAATATTCCCACAAAAATCCTTTTTGTTTTGTTTTTTGTTTTTTTTTGTTTTTTTGCTAAACTAGATCCTAAAACATACTAATAGCTTGTTTGGATCATAGATTATATTAGAACGTGTATAGACCATGAATTGTGTATTTAAATATGTGTGTTTGGATCATTTTTATTGAATGTAACGTTTAGATATTGGATAATAAAAGTAAATTTGCTATAGATTTCTAAAATAATGAATATTTAGATATAAATTTAAGTTGAATTTTCATTGAAATAGTGAAAATATTTAATCATTTCAATTTAATTAAACCCAACCAAACCTCTAGCTATTCCAAAATTTTATCTAACCAGGACATAAATAAGCACCCAAAAAAAAAAAAAAAAAAAAAAACTAACCTTTTATTGAAAAATTGGCATCCACTACACGTTCTAGGTGCTTCAAAAACTAGTTGTTGGATACAGCTCAAATTTTAATAAACCAAATAAATTTCCCATCAATTAATGCGTGATAAATACTTGCAGGTAGGATGATGATGTTGATGATGATGATAATTGATTGTGGTCCAATTCTCGTTATATGTTATACGAGTAGTGTCAGAGTCATAAATATATTTTAGTGAAAATATAAATTAAATTTTTTTTAAGATAAAATTAATTTTAATAGGATTTATGTGAGAATTTTAAGTTATAGTGAGTTTATTTGAGAATTTTTAATATTAGTAGAGATAAAGTAATAAAAATATAATTTTTTTTTAAGAATTAACATTAATAAGGATTATGTGAGGGTTTTTTTTTAATGGGAACAAAATAGAGACTATATATGAATTTTTTATTTTCATTGGGGACAAATTAAAAAAATTATAAAAATTTAGGGATAAAATTAAAAGAACATAAAACTCGCATCCCCTCTCCCTCCGCCTCAACATATGATCATCACCCGCACACTCGTTTTCACTTACATTGGAGCCGCGTTTCAAATTCAAGAAAATTGTGAGAATAGCACTTATGTTTAAGATTTTTTACTCTATGTTTTGGATTTTTATCTTAAAATAACTTTTTATTTAAAATTATACGCTAGAAAATAATCTGAAATATGAGATAATATTTTAGAAAAAGGCTCTTTTTGGAACATTTAAAAAAAAAACCTTAAAATTACTGTAAAACAATACTTGCAAGTGTAAAATATTCTAAAGTTGCATTAAATTTTTGGAAAAAACATATATATTTTTTTAATTCTCTTTAAATGTACGTGCTAAACGTACAATAAAAACCACTTGTATGATTACTAAACAAAAAATTTATTGCCATGTTTTTTCCACCAAAAATAGAACTGTTTGTGCGGGTAGAACTCGAGGCTCCCTCAACAAGGTCAGAGTTATTCCATCTAGTAAGACCATTATACTTTTTTTTTTTTTTTTATAAATATATATAGCATAATTTTAGATCTTAAATAAAAAGAAAAGATGAAGACGTGAAATTTTATATCAAACTATATAATAAAAAGCTAAAAAGTTGTTAGTATTGTTCACTCCTTTCGACCAAAACACTAGTATTTTTTTTTAGGGAACAAAACACAAGTTTTTTTTTTTTTTTTGGTTGAAAGTTTGTCTGTCTGTTTGTCTGTTTGTTTGTTTTTTGGCTTCCTCAGTTTTTCTTTAAAATTTATTATCTTTAGGTAAGAAAGTATATTATATTTTGAATGACCCTTACTGGAATACTTTTTTCTTGATTTTGTTGAGAATATTTGTTTTTTTTTATTATTATTATTTATTTTTTAAAGTGTTCCTATGCATGTTAAAATTATTGTCTCAAATGTGTGACTTCTTTAACATCTTATTCCCTCAACTTATTAATTCCTCATACGTACTCCTAAACAATTTACCGTTCAAGTTTTCCCACAAAAATCTTTTTTTTTTTTTTTGGGAGTTCTACAATTACACCTCCTTGCTTTAGGGTTACTTTTAAAAGTAGCATATGTGGAAAAAAATATTATTAAAAATAGCATTATTTTTTTCCCTTCATTACTAGCATTGTCACGTCATTTTATCTTCTTATATGTGGGTCCCATAAGCATTTAAGTGATGCCAAATTCCGGGTTTACCCCTCTTCCCACCCTCCCAAATCTCCCTCGTTTGCCCTAACTTGATTTCAAACCATTTACAGTGTTTTAGAGAGGGAAACTTCCATTTAGAGAGAGAAAGAGTTTCCACCACCACATAAACCGTCGGAAACCGCTCCATAACCGCTTAGAAAACATCCGAAACCACAATAATGCCCTCTATAAAGCTTTTGGAAGTCTGCGAATGTCGAATAATCTTCTAAAACCACCCATGTCCAAACCCACGAAGTTGGCGAAGAAAAACATTATTCCCGAAAAGAGGTCTCCTCGAGTAATGGCTTCGGCAGATAAAAGGCCACCGGCTGAGAAAATTTCTAAAAAACCGGCACCAGAAAGAAAGAGTAGGGTGGCCGTGGAAGGGTTGAAGAGAAAGCAGGGGGAAATCGAAATTAAGGAATCAAACAAGGCGAAAAGAGCCGTAGAAGAGAAGAAGATCTCGGAAGCTGAAGAGGTAAAAATGTTACATTTTTGTTTATATGTTTAAAAAGTTTACATTATTAATATACATTCGGTAAGAATGTGCATTATACTTGAAGATGTTTGCAATTTTTATTAATTATGTAAAAAAAAAGTTTGCATTTTTTTATGTGTTTTTGATGAGATTTTACATTTTTAATTGATTTGTAGAAAAAAATTTGCAAAAAAAAAAAAAAAACGTAAAGTTTGTATTTTTTTTTTTTAAATTTTGTGACATAAACTAAAAGTTTGTTGGTTTCGTATTTGGATATTGAGGGGAAAATTGAGTATATTTGTTTATATAAATATTTGGTTACTAAAGGTGTTTGGGTTTTTGTTGATGTTTGGTAAATTGTAGGTGATATCGAAAAATGCGGTTATCTGGTTATTTATTTGAGATCATCTTGTAATTTTACCCATAAGTCATTTTTATGATGACTTTCTGGTCATCATAAAAATTACTCAGATTTATGTTATTTCCAACTGGTCATTTTTATGATGACTTGTTGGTCATCAAATGATGATTTGCTGGTCATCAATTTAATTATTCAGATTTCTGTTATTTTCTAGCTGGTTATTTTTATGATTACTTCTTGGTCATAAATATAATTACTCTTTTATGATACCATTAACATTACCACAAGTTCAGTATGTTTGACACATACCGGATAATAAAATTACCCGGGCCAAAATAAAATATTTTCATTAACATTGCAGAGACATGTAATAACTTGAAAGAGTGGTTGTCACCCCGATCGTACGAGGGCGTGATCCGTCAGTCATACATTAAGAAATTTCTGAAGTTAAAAACGCTTGGTTGGGTTGGGCAGGTCTTCTACAACATTGTAATGCGTTTGATGGATCACTCAGGAATGGGTGATGTTCTATGGTTTAAGGTTGGTGAAGACCTGGGCAGATTTTCCATCAACGAGCTCTGCCTGATAACCGGCATGAAATGTGTAGGGTCTACTCATCTCCATCGGCGGTTGATAACCGATTAATGAGAAGATATTTTTTGACATTGCGAGGTATGTCGAGAGAACATTTGGAGTTGCAGTTGTCGAATGCAAAATTTGACAACGACGACGACGCTGTCAAGCTTGGCTTACTACACATGATATTTTGCATTCCTTTTGCCATGAAGATAGACCCGAAATATTTTGCCCTAGCCGATAACTTGGAGTAGTTCAATGCTATTCCGTTGGACGTGCTTTCATGGGAGGCAACCCGAGCTGCAATATGTAATGTAGTTGAAAACAGACTGTCTTCAAAGAGAAGACAATTAAAGAAGTCTGATAAAGTGCATTACAGTATTGCGGGCTTTCCTCATGCCTTACTCGTTTGGGCATATAAGAGCATCCCAACAATAGTAGGCAAATTCACCACCACGTATGTTGAGGTCATCCGCGTATGCTATCATGGACCTCCGCGGATAATGTGAAGTTTGATTATGTGATGTCGGCTTTAACCGCTGTTGGCGAGAAACAGGTAATTTCTATACTTTAAATATATTATTATTACTAATAGTGTCATTTACAAGTGTTGGTCATTTACATAATGATCGGGTGGTAATTTTTGTAATGACCATACTTTTGTAAGCGTCAATAATAGTGGTGGTCATTTACATAATGACCGGGTGATAATTTTTGTAATGACCATACCTTTGTTAGCGTCAATACCAGTGGTGGTCATTTACATAATGACCGGGTGGTAATTTTTGTTATGACCATACCTTTGTTAACGTCAATAATAGTGTTGGTTATTTACGTAATGACCATATCATGTACTAATTTTTATGAAAATCAAATGTGTGCAGCCGAAGTGTTTTGTGATGATGCCAACTGACGAAGAGTTAAAGGACCCACGTGTTGCTCAACTATATTTGAAGAACCCTACGGTTGTACCTCAACCACATCGTAAAACAACTGTCATGCAACTGAGCACCGATACAAATTCTGAGTGGCGGAAGTTTCAAAAAGAGATCTGGGGACAGGTCGATTCAATGAACAAAAAATTAGAGGATCTGAAAAAGGGTAAGAAGAAGTCCAGGAAGCTCTTGCGTAGGGTTCTCAAATTGTTGTACAACATCAATGACAATGTTGAGGGGAACCCAACCACTACGTACCCTGTCAGTAGGCACAAGAGGAATGTTCCAACAAATGACTCGGAAGCCTTGAAGACTGATTCTGATGACCACCGATTCGGCTCTCAAGATGATGTCTTCATCGACTTTGACATCGGTGTTGTTGCGGATAAGGGTGTGAAAGCAGCCATGGAGTTATTTAATGCTGATAAGGTGATTTCTATGATGACCCCATAGTAATTTATTGATATATTAATAACCAAGTAGTCTTTTATGTAATGACTATTTGGTTGTTTCTGTAATGACCCATGTTAATGACAGCTGTTGTATTCCCCTTTTGCAAGAAGAGTGAGATGAGAAGAAAGAAATTGCAGAAGTTGAGTATGATAAGGAAGAAAAAGATGAGGTAATCATGAAAATGTATGTTGAGTATACCTTATATGTAGATGGTCATTTCTGTAATGGTCAACTGGAAATTTTTATTATGACCTGTTGTGAAATTACACAGGAAAAATATAAAGGATACCAAGAAGGAGAGGAGGGAGAAGCCAAGGAAAATGAGAAGGAAAAATTTGAGAACGGCAAGGGAAAAGAGGAGGAGAGAATGCCTGACACAGCGAAGGAAAAAGAAAAGGAAAAAGATGATGAACAAGCCAATGGAGAAGATGAGGAGAGAAAGAATGAAGAAGCAGCCAACGAACAAAAGGAGAGCATAAGTGATGTGGTTGTTACGAATTTCTGTAACAAACACATATAGTCATATTGATTATTACCTACGAGTCAAACTTCAATTTAACCAGTTTGATATTTGTCATTTATAGATCCCTAAGCAGAAGAGGTCCAGATTTTCAAGGCTTGGACAATAGCGGTCTGGACCTATGGGTGAGATTGGCTCACCAGCCTATGCTCTGACTAAGGGTAATTATGCCCTCGCACGAGATCTCTCAGATGAACCTCCTAGAGAGAAGCTAGAGGAGTTCAAAAAGTGGATAAAGAAATGATTATTAAAATAGCCTCCTCAAAGGTAATTTGGTCTTGACGAATAAATGTCATTTTGCTTTGAAAATGATATTTAATATTGTCCTTACCAATTTAATTATTTTTATTTTTAGGAAACAACCTCCCCAATACATCGCAAAGTATGAGACATTGGACAAACCCCATGACCCCGGATTCATGGCAGTTGAGAAAAAAAATTGGTTTTATGAGTTAGCAACCTTTCTTGTGTGGATCTAGGATGAAGTAAGTAGTTTTTTTTTTTTTTTTCATGTATTATACTAAATTTTTGTTAACCTTATGTGAAGAAGGTACTTTTTGTGCTGACTCGTACTGTTTTGCCATTTGCTTCTTGTTTGTTTATTTAGCACATTAATGTTGCATTTTACTATCTGAGGAAGAAGATCATGCAGTTCCCCGAACTGGAACAACAAAAGGTCACAACGATAGACACGTTTTTTAGTGCCAAGATTGGTGAATTGTAGCGGGTCTACAAGAAATCACCAGATAATTTTGATTGGGGATCGTGTGATTCTCTAATGAAGATCATACTTGGCGTCTGTGTCCGATGTGGTTTGTCATGATTTGAGGTGAACACTTTGCTAATACCAATGCATTTGGAAGATATGAAACATTGGATATTAGTAAAGCTCGACCTTTTGAATTGGACCATTGATGTGTATGACTCTCTTCATCATAAAAGTCCTCACAATTACAACGTCCGAGAAGTATTGGAATGTATGTCAAAGTTTATTCCAATGTTGGCGGATAGGAACAGGTAGTTCGAATTCAAATCAAGGGACCCTCCGGGAACTTACCTAATACCCGTCGCCATCATGCAAGATATCCCTCGATAGGAAAATGGGTGAGTTAATGTATTGATAATGTTTTCATACGACCTTCTTAACTGTGATAATTATGTGATTTGTGATTCATTCTCATTCGTGAAACAAGGGTGACTGTGGAATCTTTACTATTAAATGTGCTAAATGCTTGATAGAAGGGAGGGAAGTCCGTTATTCGGTTATTCAGGGACGCATGCATATGTTTCAGGAGTGGCTAACATGTTATATGTGGTGTCATGCAAAGAGAAAGATTAAAGATAATTATAAAAGTGATGAAGAGGTGGATATAATAGACTTATAAATAACCTTTTTTTTATTAATTCTTTTAATATTTCCATGTTGTAAATAGCCCCATTATTTTATTCATTGTAGAACATATTTAAAGTTGTATATGCCCGTTTGTTGCAACATATAATTATTAACATGATAATTTGACCGTAGGTACAGAGGTCACAACGAAATTGACCAGGTGGTCATTATGAAAATAACATTTTCTGTAAAAGTCTCAAATGTTAGGCAAATCCTTTTTTTTCCCCTTCATACACAACGTATGCTAACTATTATGTGTTAAGAATCTCTATTGTTCCATCAATTGGTAAATATTTTTGTCAAACCGTAGGCTCATAGGTCACAAAGAAATTGACTGGGTGGTAATTATAAAAATGACATTTTCTGTAAAACTCCCAAATGTTAGGCAAATATTTTTCCCCCCTTCAAACACAACATATGCTAACTCCTATGTGTGTTTAAGAATCCATATTGTTCCATCAATTAGTAAATATTGTTGTCAAACCGTAGGCACGAAAGTCACAACAAAATTGACCAGGTGGTCATTATGAAAATGACATTTCCTGTAAAACTCTTAAATGTTAGACAAATCTATGTTTTTGAGAAATCATAATTACTGCTGACACATAATTTCATAAACACACAAACGTAGTACTTAAAATCAATGACATAAAGTTTAAAGATCAATTGTGTGTAACTTCGAATACAAAATAAAATAATGATAAAATCATCACATAACGGTGCTGTGAGTTGTCAAAGATATTTGGGACCTTGTTGTTGGACCTATGCATAACGGTATTGGGTTAATACAAGTTTTTCGATTGTGTCCATAACCATGACATCTGCCGCACCGAATAGTCTCTAATTCCTCACCTTGGGAAAAAATCCTACTAACACTTGGCCTTCCGGGACCACGCTTTGTCTTGGGAGGATTGACAATTTGGGATCTGACTTCTTCAAAAACATCCCAGCCCTCCGCGTTGCCAATCGGATGGACTACAGGTGCATAGGCCGCATAGAGATAATCTTTCATGTAGTAATGAGAGCAATAATTGTACGGATCAATTCGTTAGTGGTTACAGTTGGCCCTAGCATGAGGGCAAGGAATTTGATCAACCTGAAAGCGTCTGTAGGTACAGGTCCTTTATCTCATATCCACAATCCAAGTCTGGGCAGCATTGTTAGTAACGGCGTACTCAAACTGATCAGCTGGCCGAGGCTGTAAGCAAAGGGAAGTTGAAGACATTAATTTATTCGAAGTCATTATCAATATTAGTGCAATGTCATTTATAAAATTACCGATCATTACAAAATTTAGCATATACCGTAAGTCATGTTGTAGTCGTTATCATGTACCATTACTATTAGTCCCAATGAAAACTGTGTGCGAAGAAGTTTATCTACCTTGGGGGCTAATTTCGATGTAATTTCCAGAGCCTCTTCACGTCTCTCGACAAACTATCTTTGTAGTAGTTCCCTTAACCATTCTACCAAGAATCCCACTGGCAATAACCAGGCTTTCTGATCTACATTATTCAATGACTCTGTAATGTTGGTTGTCATGATTGCATACCTTCGTCCATTGAAATATGCTCACAACCATTTTTTAGGATCTACCTGCAAAACGTATCGGTGCATGTCGGGGTTACGATTCCGGATGGATTCCATATGATGCTGGTGCTCACTGACAAGATACGCCCTCGATGCATCGTCAAAATAGGTCTTCATAGGGCATTTGAAATCTTCGACCTCGTCTTCAAGTTTGCAGCCAAGTGCTGAACGCATATCCCGAAATCAACATCTGGATAGACAATACTAGCTGCAATTTGGTAAAAATATTATTCACCGATTTGGTCATCATAATGATGACTAAAAGATCATTATGCTGTTTACTGTTAGTAGTGTTGAAATTTTTTTGGAATGAGAAATATTACAATAAGAGATCAAAAAACACAGGAAATCTATCTTACTACCCACAGGTGCTACATAAGACCAAGATCTTACTCTCAAAAGTTTAACATAGCATTTTTTAGATTATAATTCAAAATGTAAACCCATTAAAAACATATAAAAACAAATAAAAACCAAATAACAAGCAATATTACCTCAGATTTGCACTTGATATAAGCTAGAACGAGACTTATGGGAAGTGCAAAGAGTTTTAAATGGACTAGGAGCTGAGCTAGCAGCTTCGGTTCAACTATGGTGAGGATAGAGAGGGTGAGTTAAATATAGTGAACAAAGATGGGGAGATATTTATTGGGCTTAGAGTGAGCTCAGATATTCAATATTGGTGAAGAGAAAATACATGAGGCTAGGGTGAGAGGAAAATGAGGGAAGAAAATATGAGATTTAGAACTAGGATTTATATATTGCGGGTGAGGGGGAGGGGGGGGAGTGGGAAAAACTTCAGTTTAGGGTTCGCTGAGGGCATTTTTGACTTTTTACAACCACCTTAATTGATGTTGATGACGTGGCAGTTCTAGCAATGAAAGGAAACAAAAGTGATACTATTTTTAATAATATTTTTCCCACAAGTACTACTTTTGAAATTAACCCTATATACCCTATCAATAGGATAAAAAATTTTGACCATCGGATTGATTTTTAATAGTTGAGATTAAAAAAAAAAATACAGCAATAAAAGTATATAACTTATCATACCTGATTATTAATTTACAAAACATTTAAAATAATTTGAAAAAAAAAAAAAAACCTCCACAACCACCCCGCCACCTTTCGACATTGACGACACCCATCGGCAGCCCCTTCCTGTCTGACGCCGATAGCACCCACCATCACCCGTAACGATGGCCAGACTCGACAATAGGAGACGTTGATACACCTCCGACTAACAGAGAGCCAAGCCGACACCATCGCTCGTGATTACCCATTCACGCCGCCGAAGGCGGAAATCCAAATCTTCATCACGAAGACCAACCCAACCTCCGTCACCCAGATCCGCACCAGAAATCCAGATCTTTATCGCCAACTTGCCTCTGTCACACTCTTCTTTGCTCAGCGTTTTGGATGAAGGAGAAGAAAAAATTTCCTCAGTCAGAGTCCTTGTCACCGTGCGACTGTGGAGCCCACTCCGCTGCATGAGCCTTTGAGTTCCTTCCAACGCACAAACGTCGAGCCCCCTCCACCGTGAGCAATCGAGATTCCTTCGTCGTAAGCAATCAAGACCTTTCCGCCATGAGCTGTTGAGAACTGACCTTTTTGTAGAAAATTTTTACCTCATTGTTGGGGTAAAGTTAGAGGGTCTCATTGTAGAATTGACCTTTTTATTTTTATTTTTGTTTTTGTTTTTGTTTTTGTTTTTTTTTTTCTCTACCTATGTGTTGATGACCCGATCATCTCCGATCACCGGATAGCCTTCTCGGCTCGGATCGCTGCTGCTTTGGGAACACCCATTTGGCCGAGGAGGCAATAACTCTGTCGGAACCGGGTACTCGGGTGGCCACTGCTCGGAGTGCTCAGACCCCCTCGACTAAAATTACACCCGCTCCGGCCTCCATGTTATGCCCCAGGTGGTCATCCGTGGTCTGACATTGGTTGTATTGACACCCCACCAGCCGCAGACGCCACCCACCAACTCCCATCATACGTCAAATCACCACCTGCGGCCAACCACTCTGACAAACACTGTTACCCCCTTGCCGGTGATGCCCATGGCGTCCTGCCGCTCACTGACCAGGGCCTAGGGCCACGTGGCGCCCATCTATTAGGCCAGTAGCTCCTACAGGCCTACGTACCCATTGGGTACCCAAGGTGGCCGACCGGGCCAGGTCGCCCCGAGCATCCGGACCCGCGGGAAACGCCTATAAATAGAGGAAGAACCCACAAATTCAGGTATGGTCATTTTTGCCTTGCCAAAGCTCTGCCTCTCCTCTTGCATATCGGTATCCTTGCTGACTTAAGCATCGGAGTGCCCACGGTAGACACCACACCAGTGTCCCCATCATTCCGAGGTGCTTCCTTTTTGCAGGTTACTGACAGCGGAGTGACTGGCGAGTATTAGTCGGAATACCCGATCACATTGGGTGTTGCTGCCGGAACCATTTCTGGCATCAACACTATGTTCCACTTGAGAGTTACTTTATTTATTAAATTTTTTTTAGCTAAACTAGACCCTAAAAAATGGGAGTTCTGCAATGAGACCTCCTTGTTTTATCCTATCAATGGGGTAAAATTTTTTGAACATCCAATTGATTTTGTACGGTCATGATCGACAAGATACACCAAACAACAATAAAACCTACCACACCTGATTTCATTTTACAAAACATTTAAAAAAATTGATAAAAAAAAACTTAAGCAGCCGACCATTTCTCACCTTCCTCAGTCGACGACGACAAGTACGCCAACAACCCGATGACGGTGAGAACGCTGACAATGCCCAACTCCACTACTGTGAGAACACCGACAACCCCATGACGTGACGAGTGCCCAACCCCCTCCGATCCCTACCCAGCGTGACCCACCCACTGCAGAAAATCACTATGAGCTCGCCATCGCAACCTCATATCTGCAAGCCATCAGAACTAGAAACCCAGTCTCATCGCTGGATCTGAACTCGTGCAACCCCAGCAACCTACTAGGCGACAATCGCAACCTATGTGCAACGGCATAGGATTGATATAATGATTTTATTAGTTTTTTTCTTAGATAATTTGTTGGTTTTTGAGCATTTTTATCAGTGTTTTATTATGTTTTTTTTATTGTTTGTGCAAGTAAAATGCAAGAAGAAGCAAATAGAAGATCCTAAAAGCACCAAAAAGAGGAGTTAAAGGAGGAAGAGGCCGGCTGCAGCGTGCCAAAGAGACGTTGCAGCGCGCGCCTTGTTTTTCAGCCAAAAACGAACTAGCTATAGGCTGTAGCTCACCAAAGAGGCACTGCAACGCTTTTGCCAGGTCTAGAAGCAACCTGATTGTAGGCTGTAGAGCCCCAATCTTCCGCTGTAGCATGCTCCCCAGTTCCCCTTGCCCAGAAAATAGAGGCACTGCAGCGCTCAAGCGAAGACTAGGGCTTCATTTCAACACCGCCTTTTTGAGGTGCAATGCCAAATACACCCGCTGCAGCGCCCGACCACGTGGATTGTGATTTGTTCAGCTGAAAATGAGCTGGTTTAGAGGGGTATAAAAGGGAAACTTACTAAGACTTGAGGAGAGTCTTTGGAGACCCAAATTTCAGATACTCAAGGGAGTAAACTTCAAGGTTTCTAAGGGTTTTTAGTTGAGATTCAAAGAGATTGAAGATTTGGGAGCTTGTTCTCCAACTAGTTCTTCCTCCTTCTACTTTCCACTCTTTTTTTAGCTCTTGAACTTGTATTTGGTCTTTGAATTTGTACTTGAACATGAGTTTGATGTTTGTTTCGAATTTGGCTAGGGATTTGGGAAGTTTGATGTCTAGCTAAACTTTTATTCTAGGGGGTATGATGTAGCTTGATGATGCCTATGTTTCTAGCGGGTACGACATGCGGGTAAAAAGTCAGCAATTTGGGCGACCACGTCCGAGACCTCCGAGACTGCTTTGGCATCCTGCACCAATACAGGATGAAACTCAACCCAACCAAGTGCGCGTTCGGGGTGGAATCCGGGAAGTTCCTAGGGTTCATGGTGAACCATCGAGGAATAGAGGTCAACCCTGTAAAGGCCCAGGCTGTGGTGGATTTGCAGCCCCCGCGGACGGTAAAGGAGGTGCAAAAACTGACTGGGATGATCGCGGCTCTCTCCCGGTTCGTGTCTAGATCGACCGATAAATGCTTCCCATTTTTCCAGGCACTCAAGGCCAGAGGGGGGGTGAACTGGGACAGCAAGTGCGGCGAGGCCTTCGAAGGCCTGAAAGAATACCTCGCTAGTCCGCCCTAGCTGTCGAAACCACTCATCGGGGAAACGCTCTACGTTTACCTTGCCGTCTCGAAAAATGCCGTGAGCTCCGTCTTGATCCGAGAAGAAGACCGGGTGCAGCTCCCAGTCTACTACAGCAGCAAGGCATTCCAGGGAGCTGAGGAGAGGTACACCCTGTTGGAAAACTGGCCCTTGCGTTGGTTTCGGCAGCCCGCAAGTTGAGACCTTATTTTCAGGGTCGCCCAATCCGGGTTCCGACCAGCTACCCACTCCGCCAAGTACTGCAGAATCCCGAATTGTCAGGACGAATCGCGAAGTGGGCGATAGAACTCGGGGAATTCGACATCGAATACGTCCCTAGCAATGCAATCAAGGCACAAGCGCTGGCTGATTTTGTGGCCGAGTTCACTGGAGTTTCCGGCCCAGCCCCTGAGTGCTCGGAAACGAGTGCCAGCACTCCGGCCATGAGCACCGTAGGATCAGCGAACCCGAGTACCGAAGGGTGGAAGCTGTTCGTCGATGGGTCCTCCGGCTTGGGGGGCTCCGGAGCTGGGCTTGTTCTTATCAGTCCAGATCAATTCAAGACCAGCCAGGCGCTACGCTTCAATTTCCAGACCTCCAATAATGAAGTGAAGTACAAGGCCGTCATTGCCGGGCTCGGATTGGCCCGTGAGCTCGGAGTGCAAGACATCGAGGTGTTCAGCGATTCGATGCTCATAGTCAACCAGGTCATTGGGGAGTTCCAAGCACGGGAAGAGCGGATGGCGAAATACCTAGAGAAGTTAAGGACCCTTCTCGACCGGTTTAAGCGCCAACGAGTAACCAGGATACCCCGCGCCGAGAACGCTGAGGCAGACGCCCTGGCCCGGTTGGCTTCAGGAAATGATTTGGAGGGGCTCGTCTATTTTCCTATAGAAAAGCTTGACCAACTGAGCATTGACCGAGAAGAGATGGTCCTTGTTGCCGAAAGCACCCCGACTTGGATGGACCTGATCGCCCAATATCTCGCTGACTCCCAACTGCCTGAAGACCGAGAAGAGGCCCGGAGGATCAAGAACACTTCGGCCAGGTACACACTGATCGATGGGAAGCTGTACCACCGAGGACTCTCTACTCCCTACCAACGCTGTGTCGGGCCGGCCGAGGCTGAGTACGTCATGAAAGAGATCCACAGCGGAGTATGTAGGAATCACTCGGGGGGAAAGGCCCTGTCATTCAAGTGTCTCCGTCAGGGGTATTATTGGCCTACCATGAGCAGAGACGCTATGGAGTTTACCCGAAAGTGCATGAAATGCCAACAGTTCGCCAAAGCTATCATGTCTCATCCCGAGAGGCTCACCTCGGTAGTATCTGCGTGGTCATTCGCGAAGTGGGCCATCGACTTGATCGGACCACTCCTGATGGCTCGGTCGCAGCTTCGTTACTGTTTAGTGGCGATAGACTACCTCACCAAGTGGATTGAAGTGAAGCCCTGGCTCAACAAACCGAGGCGAAGTGCACAAGCTTTCTATGGAAGAGCATCATCTACCGGTTCGGCCTCCCCCACACTATAGTCACGGACAATGGGAAGCAGTTCGCGGACAAGTTCCTCGCGCTATGTGAGCAGTTTGGGATCAAGAAAGTGTTCTCCTCCCCCAGGCATCCTCAAAGTAACGGACAGGTGGAGGCCGTTAACAAAACGATCGAGGAAAATTTAAAAAAGAACCTTGAAAGACACAAAGGGGCCTGGATAGATGAACTCCCCCGAGTACTCTGGGCGTATCGGACTACTAAGCGTACCACGATCGGAGAGACACCCTTCGCCATGGCTTTCGGCGTAGAGGCTGTCATCCCGGTCGAGATCGGATTGCCGAGTTTCCGGGTTGAGAACTACAATGAGGAGGATAATGCTGGTCGGATGTTACCCGAGCTGGACCTAGTCGAAGAAAAACGAGAGCAAGCCCTGATCCGGACGGCTGCTCGCAACCAAATTGTGGCCAGGTACTACGACAAGAAGTTCCGACCAAGAGTCTTCTGAGTAGGGGATCTGGTGATGAAAAAGGGTACTCGTCCAAGGGCCCGAGCTCGGCTCTTTCGGCCCTAAGTGGAACGGGCCCTACACGATCACCGGCATTGTCAGACCCGGGACTTACCGACTATCCGACTAAGACGGTAAGAACTTATGACTTCCATGGAACGCCGACCACCTGAAGCGTTTCTACCAGTAGTTTGAGTTGTGTCAATTCTTCTGTAAAAGATTCATATAATAAAAGAAAAAACATTGAATTTCAGCTTGTTGTGCACAAGGGTATCTGTTAGGTCCCTAAGCCGGGCAACCCAAAAGGACAGCCCGACCATGACCCATCTGCTCTTGCAGGCACCCTAACTCCTGTGGTTCTCGGACCACAGAGTTAGGTCCCTCGACTGGGCAACCAGGACCCAAAAGGGAAGTCCAAACTCGGGATCCCATGTTTGTAACCGACCAAGGTTGGAGTTGAATGAAAAACACCCAAACCAACCAGGGGGGAAATACATTACCATGCAAAAAAAAAATGTAAAAAAAAAAAAAAAAAAAAAAACAACAACGCAACAGCGACAAAATAAACAATTCATTTGAAAAGTTGGAGGGGGGTACAAGTTGGGCACCCCCAAACCCAAAAAAAAGAAAAGAAAAATGAATGAGATGATGATGATAGAACAATAAGTAAAGAGATGGTCGGGCTAGGCGGCTGGTGGCTCAGATTGCTCTTGGTCAGCTGACACGATCGTGGCCGACTGATCGGGCTCGGGCTCGAGCTCAGCGGCCACAGCTGCTTGGAGAGACTCGGTAGGGGCTGGTTGCTCTGCCTCGGCGACCTGGTCGTCGAGAATGATGACGTCCCCAAGTTCCCGGACAGCACCAGTGACTTCCCCCTTCTCAGGCGGCTCCTCGGCCACGGTCTCCTCGGACTCTGTTGGCACGAAAGACCAGTCCACCCCGACCAGTGACGGGTTGGCCGCGGTGAACCCAGCCTTCATGTCCCGCATACCCTCACGGTACATTTGGGCAACGCGTTCATTGAAGTCCTCTGACCCGAGGAAATCGGCCACGGCCTGTGCCTGGGCCTCTTCGAGGGTAGCGGGAAGAGCTACTCAAACATATCTCTCGTGCTCTACCAAGCAGAAGCAAGTTCTTGTTCAGCCTTATGTAGAACCTCCTCCAGCTCGGCCTTAGATGTCTCCGCTTCCTCGACGGCCTGATCGGCCTTCTGGACCAAGTCCTCTGTAAACCGCTGCCTGCCCTCAGCCTCTTTCGCCCCCTCCTCGGCAACCTTAGCCCTGTCCTCGGCCTTTTTCCTGGCCTCCTCCGCCGCTTCCTTGGCCGTCTGGGCCTCCTTCTCGGCTCGCCTCGCATGCCTCGCATCGGTGTTCGTCGCCTTCACCTCGTCCGCCATCTGATTGGCGAACCCCTTGGCCGCGACGTACCCGGACAACATGATGCACAAGGCCTCAATCTGCTTGTTGACGCCGTCGTTAGCAGCCTGGACAGGGTCCGAACGCTTGGAGGACTCCACAATCTCAACGCTAAGCCGTTCCTCGAACTTCGTGACCAGGGCCCGATAGGTCGAAGACGCTTGGCTTGGGGGGAGAGGCGCTGGGTCGAGTCGCGACTCTCCCCGAGCACTCCGGGGAGCGAGCGACTGGGCAGCAGGTCGGTCTTCCCTCGTGCAGCTAGAGCGGACATCTGGGCGTGCAGATTGTCGGTCATCCCGAGAGAAGCCCGTTGGTCGGCTGGTCTGGGGAGCCGGAGTCGGAGTTGCTACCGTCGCGGTGATGGGGGCAGATGGGGTTGGCGTCGCCCGAGTAGCCGGGGGCGCCACGTTCTGGCTAGACGGAGCAGTGGTCCCAGCCTTGCCTTTGCCTAGGTTGGCCATTTTCGTCAGCCTTTCCCTCCTGTCCTCCTCGGTCGGCCTCTTGGTTCCTCGCCTGTCAGCCATCGGCTCTGAGAACAAAAAGAAAGGAGTCAAAAAAAAAAAAAAAAAACTTCAGTTAACGGTTGCTACGAGTGCTCGGCGAGGCTTTGTTCCCAACCTTCGATCCACAGCCAGCGAGCAGGGCGTTGACCCCGAACAGGACTGAGTCTCTGGATCACCAGGTCGAGATCCTCGTCGGCGATACGCGGACCCCAGGACCCGGAAGATGTGTCACCATGCGGTAGTTGGCTCACCGAAACCCCCGACGCCACCCCTCGAGTCTTGGGCTGGTCGGAAGCGGCCTCGGTCGGTGCGGCAGTGGACCGGGACTGGTAATGGACGGTTGGTTCTGGCATCCTGGCCACGGTGACGGGCACTGGCCTCCGGACACTCGGCATCTGGGACATTGACGCGAAGCCAAGCCAACCGTGCTCGGATAGGCTGGACTGGTCCAGCAGCGTCCTCTGGTCTCGCTCGTGCTCGTCCAGATTCTGAAGCCCCGCCACCATGTCCCGGGTCGTCTCCGGTATATGCGGCGCCCGAGTCCACACGTAGCCATTCCGGAACACCACGGGGACCCTTTCACTCCGGGGAAGCTTGTTCCGAGCAAGATGCCCGTGCAGCCACCTGCCACCCACGTAAAACCACAGGTGTTTGAACTGCTTGTCGGAATCCGGGCACTTAGCGACGAACGTCCCTTTGAACCCCTGGAAATAGTAGGAGCCCGCCGACGAGGGGGCTGACTTCATCCGGTATAGGTTTTGAAATGCCCGGAAGGGCAGCTCGGCAGCGAAGTTCTTGGCCCAGAGGATGAAGCACCCGACCAGAATGCGATAGGTGTTCGCGTTCAGCTGAGCTGGGGCCACGTTCAGCCGCTTGAGCGCTCGTCTGAGGAACGGGTGCAGAGGTAGGCGGAGGCCGGCCCGAAAATACTCGGCGGAAAGGGCAATATAGCTTGGTGGTGGTCGGGACGGCAGATCGTTCACGCCCGGAACCCTCAGGTCCACCTCGGCAGGAATCTGGAAGTCCCTCCTGAGGGCAGCAAGGTATCCCGGGGTCACGGCAGACGTGTAGAAGTCTACTGAGTAAACAGGGAAGCCCCCCGCAAGCTCCGCCATTTTCTGGTCTGATCGGCGGTAGACCCGCTGATTATTGATGCGCATAGCCCGGCCTTCTGACCGATCGCGGTCACCTAGCGGCTCACCAGCTGGATCGGGGCTGTCCGAGCTCTCTGTCCCTTCCTGGCCTGACGTGCTCGCTTGACCGGCCAACCTCTCGGATGTGACACCGGTTGAGGTCGCTTGTACCGGCGGTTCGGGGGCGACTCCGCCCAATTCACGGATGAACCGGTTGTCTGGACGGGTGCCCAGTCCCACTTGCAAAATTTCAACCAGCCGAGCCGCCCCTTCTCTACGACTACTGGTCGGAGTGACTGGCGTGCTCGATGACGACGACGACGACGTACTCGAACTTGCCCCCGTGTCTGAGCCCCCGGTGATGTCCACACTCCCCGATAAGACTTCGTTCTCGGAATCTGTCACGTCACTCATATTGAAGGGTTAGAGAAGAATTTTTTACCTTCTCGGCGTAGTCGGTAGCTTTCGGAAATACGCTAACGGCTCTTGCTCCTTGGCAGTTTTCGGCAGCTCTCGGTGAGTTAGTCTTCTTTGCAGACGATAGCAAATGAGACCTTTCCCCCCTATTTATAGGCGCCCAGACGGTTGGGCCCGAGTTTCTAGGTGCTGGTTCGACTTCCCGCCAACCGCTCCCTTAAATTCAAATTTCAAAATTTCGGGCGCCGGTTCGATTTCCCGCCAACCGCTCCCTTAAATTCAAATTTCAAAATTTCGGTTGCCGGATCGCCTTTCCACCAGCCGCACGATGCCATGAGAAGTTTCCGACAAGTGGCACACCCGACACGTGGCGGAATTCCACGGCGACGCCTCCGAGAATTCCCGAGCACCTGGGTAGCCGACCACTTGCCTGTTCATACCAAGCGTAAAACGGGAACGCGCCGAGCCTGGCTGTTTACACCGGAACATGCATCCCTAGTCTTGACCAATCCAGAGATGCTGGGGGGCTTATGTTGATGACCC
Organism: Ficus carica; assembly: GCA_009761775.1. Classification (NCBI taxonomy): domain Eukaryota; kingdom Viridiplantae; phylum Streptophyta; class Magnoliopsida; order Rosales; family Moraceae; genus Ficus; species Ficus carica. Next base: position 14,769,472 of record CM019742.1, on the reverse strand, counting down.
GATCATCTCCAACCACCGGACAGCCTTCTCGGCTCGGATCGCTGCTGCTTTGGGAACACCCATTTGGCCGAGGAGGCAATAACTCTGTCGGAACCAGGTACTCGGGTGGCCACTGCTCGGAGTGCTCGGACCCCCTCGACTAAAATTGCACCCGCTCCGGCCTCCATGTTATGCCCCAGGTGGTCATCCGTGGTCTGACATTGGTTGTATTGACACCCCACTAGCCGCAGACGCCGCCAACCAACTCCCATCATACGTCAAATCACCACCTGCGACCAACCACTCTGACAAACACTGTTACCCCCTTGCCGGTGATGCCCATGGCGTCCTGCCGCTCACTGACCAGGGCCTAGGGCCACGTGGCGCCCATCTATTAGGCCAGTAGCTCCTACAGGCCTACGTACCCACCGGGTACCCAAGGTGGCCGACCCGGCCGGGTCGCCCCCAGCATCCGGACCCACGGGAAACGCCTATAAATAGAGGAAGAACTTACAAATTCAGGTATGGTCATTTTTGCCTTGCCAAAGCTCTGCCTCTCCTCTTGCATATCGGTATCCTTGCTGACTTAAGCATCGGAGTGCCCACGGCAGACACCACACCGGTGTCCCCATCATTCCGGGGTGCTTCCTTTTTGCAGGTTATTGACAGCGGAGCGACTGGCGAGTATTAGTCGGAATACCCGATCACATTGGGTGTTGCTGCCGGAACCATTTCTGGCATCAACACTATGTTCCACTTGAGAGCTTCTTTATTTATTAAATTTTTTTTAGCTAAACTAGACCCTAAAAAATGGGAGTTCTGCAATGAGACCTCCTTCTTTTATCCTATCAATGGGGTAAATTTTTTTGAACATCCAATTGATTTTGTACGGTCATGATCGACAAGATACACCAAACAACAATAAAACCTACCACACCTGATTTCATTTTACAAAACATTTAAAAAAATTGATAAAAAAAACTTAGGCAGCCGACCATTTCTCACCCTCCTCAGTCGACGACGGCGAGTACGCCAACAACCCCACGACGGTGAGAACGCCGACAATGCCCAACTCCACTACTGTGAGAACACCGACAACCCCATGACGTGACGAGTGCCCAACCCCCTCCGATCCCTACCCAGCGTGACCCACCCACTGCAGAAAATCACTATGAGCTCGCTATCGCAACCTCATATCTGCAAGCCATCAGAACTAGAAACCCAGTCTCATCGCTGGATCTGAACTCGTGCAACCCCAGCAACCTACTAGGCGACAATCGCAACCTATGTGCAACGGCATAGGATTGATATAATGATTTTATTAGTTTTTTTCTTAGATAGTTTGTTGGTTTTTGAGCATTTTTATTAGTGTTTTATTATGTTTTTTTTATTGTTTGTGCAAGTAAAATGCAAGAAGAAGCAAAAAGAAGATCCTAAAAGCACCAAAAAGAGGAGTTAAAGGAGGAAGAGGCCGGCTGCAGCGTGCTAAAGAGACGTTGCAGCGCGCGCCTTGTTTTTCAGCCAAAAACGAACTAGCTATAGGCTGTAGCTCACCAAAGAGGCACTGCAACGCTTTTGCCAGGTCTAGAAGCAACCTGATTGTAGGCTGTAGAGCCCCAATCTTCCGCTGTAGCATGCTCCCCAGTTCCCCTTGCCCAGAAAATAGAGGCACTGCAGCGCTCAAGCGAAGACTAGGGCTTCATTTCAACACCGCCTTTTAGAGGTGCAATGCCAAATACACCCGCTGCAGTGCCCGACCACGTGGATTGTGATTTGTTCAGCTGAAAATGAGCTGGTTTAGAGGGGTATAAAAGGGAAACTTACTAAGACTTGAGGAGAGCCTTTGGAGACCCAAATTTCAGATACTCAAGGGAGTAAACTTCAAGGTTTCTAAGGGTTTTTAGTTGAGATTCAAAGAGATTGAAGATTTGGGAGCTTGTTCTCCAACTAGTTCTTCCTCCTTCTACTTTCCACTCTTTTTTGAGCTCTTGAGCTTGTATTTGGTCTTTGAATTTGTACTTGAACATGAGTTTGATGTTTGTTTCGAATTTGGCTAGGGATTTGGGAAGTTTGATGTCTAGCTAAACTTTTATTCTAGGGGATATGATGTAGCTTGATGATGCCTATGTTTTTGAATATTTGAATGCTTATTGATTGCATCCCATTTTGAATCATTTGTGTTTTTCTATGCTTTTCCTAATTTAACTATTCATTAAATTAGAGTTATTAGATGTGTGAAATTGGACTTGGAAGAGTTAATTTCACATATTGAGACTTGGAAAACACAACCCATTGTAATTTTAAGTTCGGGAGGCTAATATAACTTGAGTAATCACTAAAGTGGGTTTTGCTTAATGATGTTCAATTGATCAAATTACTAAGGATATTATTTTGGTTAATTTAGCAAATTATTTTACTTGGTGCTCAGGAGAGGGAGTGAAGTTAGAAGTTAAAATTGGAACCTACGATTAATGATTTGAATGAGATTGGTTAACAAGCCTTGAATTGGAGAAACATAGTCTAGTAAAGTGAAATTAAAACCCCTAGCTTTACATACCATTGATTTCCCTTTAATCCATCTCTTCATTTGCATTTGTTTACTTTATTTTTAGTAAAATTAGTTGCTTAATTTAGAATACTTTCAAATTTATGATGGTCTAGTTAAAGTTGGGATTATTGTAGTTGTGTTTTTTAGCTAAATTTGGATAAGAAATAATCCTCGTGAGACGATACTTCATTCACACACTTTATTACTTATGTAGGACTCATACACTTGTTAGATTACACGTAACACCCACCTCCTACATCACCCGCCCCGACACAGTCGCCCACACCTCGCGATCTCGGAGATCTATCGCCAGAGATCTTCACCGATCGTCGCTAGCACTCGTTGAGGAGCCACCACCATTGTAGCGATCTGGAAGTGAAACCGGCATGGTCAGAGACGATGTTGGTTGGGTGGCCGATGAGGCTAGAGACGACGTGGTTAGGTGGTCGATGAGACCCACGGCCACCACGAGATGTTCTTACTTTTTTTTTTCCGTTATTTTCAAGTGTGATTGTGCATGTGTTCTATTTTAATTTAGTATATTTTTTTTAATCTAGACCGTTGAAAGTAAATCTACTAATAAAAAAAATTTCTCATTGATGGGGTAAAATTAGTTGGTCTCATTGTAGAATTGGCCCCTAAAAAATGCTAAACCGGGAAAAAATAATGTATTTTAGGAAAATTCACATCCATGAATACACGTAGTAGATGCTTCAAAACTAGTTGTTGGATACAGCTCAAACAAAATTTCCCATCATTTAATGCGTGATAAAGAGACTTGCAGGTAGGTAGCGATTGTGCTTTAGCCACGGTCCTCCTATTAATCAAATGATCCTCATATGCACACTCGTTTCTTGTTCTCGGATTATTTATTTATTTATTTATTTTAAGAGTATCATGCCTTTTATTTTTTACTAATTAACGGTGTGTTTGCCACGCTATTTTAATAGTTATTATTATCATCCAATATAATAAATGTTTAATTGATCAACTATTCAAGTGAAAATATATAAATGCTTCATTATTTTACAACAATTCAACTTAAATTTAAATCTAAATTAACTTTTTAGAAATCAGTTGACATTTATTTTCTACTTTTACAATATTCAAATGTCACATTTAAAAAAAAAATGGTGTTAATTTGTTATCTTTTTATTGATAGATATAGTCAATTGATTTGACAATACTTTGAACACTTACCGATAAAAGAATGAAAATTCACATGCCAAATAAATTGGTCTCAAAAATTAATGGTAGAAATAGAATCCCTATCATTTTTTTTTTCTTAACAATAATTATGTACATTTGAATGCACAATAGTTTCGTCCATACGAATATTGATTATCGTCATTACTAATATTTTATTTGGATTACACACTCCACTCTAATACAATATATTATTCATTTGATTTATCTAGATATACCTTCATTTTGAACAGTATACTCACTCATTTTATTATTCATGCATTTTCTTTTTCTATCTACTTTTATCAATATATTCAACCACATACTCTGTCCCTCAACAATACAAATTAAAATGACTATTTAAATATAAACAAGAGTAATTGACCAAAGTAGTCCCTGAATTCTTTAAAAGGTGATGATTTGGTCCATGATTTTTTATTATTTTAATTTTGGTTGAGAAGACTCTAAATGATCTAAATGTTAGTAATCTTAGTTCTTTCCGTCCAAATTCATTCAGTTTCTAATGGAATTAGTCACATGACCCATCACATAAGCTCAATTAATCATCAAAAGACAAAAACACCCTTATTTATTGTTAAGATATATTTGCATTGGAACGAAATATATGATTATATGAGGTATTTAAAAGCACATTATATTATATTGTATTGGTATATAAAATACAATGAAGGTGTCTTTCAAACCCATTATAAAATGTAGTTACCCAAATAATTGTTTGATTGAACCAACCATAAAATAGGGATGTTGGTCGACTACTAAAGTTAGGATGTGTCAGCTTAGACAAAATGAGGTTTGTTTGTTTAGTTCCTGAATTATATACATCCTATCACTTTGGTTTCTCAATTTTTAATTTTGATAAATTAGTCGTAGAACTTTTAATTTTTAATAGTTTTGGACCCTGATATTAAAATCAATGAAACATTCTCAAAATTGAATATGTATAATCATGTGTCAATAAGTGTTAGCATTAAATTTCACATTACGTGTAAAAATGTCTCCTCGCCCCCCCTCCCTCGGCGCGAAAGTTGAACATCTCACACTTAATATAATAATTTCTTTTAAGAGTTTCAGTTTTAATGCAATAGGGATGCGATAATCCTTGTTAAATTTCAAAAAACGTTCATCAATTTCAGTATTAGGGAACAAAACTATCAAAAAATAAAAAGTTGAAGGACTAATTTACTGCAATTATTACTTCAAACATGAAAATGACTGAATGTTCATAGTTCAGGACTAAACGAATGAATTATCCGATAAAATGTACATAGCACTATTAGTATTATTTCTCTCTCTCTTTCATTTGATGAAAGAATCCAAGGGTTGTTAGGGTTAGACTTCGTCTCCCCATTAAAAATGCCCAAGTTACGATGACCAGCGAACCAACGAGCAATGAGCATCAAACCGTGGTCCGTTGACCTTTCGACTTGGGTTTTGCTAGTCTGTTGACTCCATTATCCGATGCTATGACGAACATCGAAGCATGATTCATCAATCACTTGACTTGGGTTCCATGGTCCTGAATGAGTCGATTAATTCCATTTTTACTCAACTCATAATCAACTGACGTCAAACCATGGTCCATTGATTGTTCACCATTCATTAGCCTAGATGCTAACCAAACTTGGGCCCGGCCTAACGTCCAATTCTTCATCTTTGCATGAAAAGACTGACGAACATCAAATCGTGGTCCATCAACCACTCGACATGAGTCATGTTCGACTTGACAATTGGCTTTGTTTTACAAACATCGAATGTTGATGTTTGATTGTCCAACATCTGATTCTCAATACTCCATATGAAGGACCTACGAACGTCAAATAGTGGTCCATCGATCACTCGATATTGGTCTCATTGACCTCCTAAAGCCCATTAGATTACTAAGGGCCCGTTTGGGTGGTGAGTTTAAACTCACCACCATCAACTCAATTTTTGTCTTTTTTACCAAAATTTTTTTGTCTTTTCTGAAAAAGTCAACCAAAATCACTATTTAAACTTATAAATTTAAACTCAAACTCAAACACCAAACACCCCCTAAGTGCTTTGATCAGCTCAACGTATGGCTCAACATGACGAACGACGAAAGATGACCCTTCAATTCCCGATGCGTGCCCAATCTGTCCATTACAAATAGTGCTCAGTTCATTATTCGACGCTCACCTTGAATGAACGATGAACGATGGAAGATCGACTTCCATAACCGTCAAGCCCATTATTAATCGTGGCCCATGTTCTTACGTACATTCCGAATTATCAGGGTATTGGGAAACCGCCCACTACTATCCTAAAAATCCGGATAAATTATTTTTCCTTTATAAATAGAGGAAGACGACTCACATTTAAGGATCCTCTGGATCTTCCTCCCTTTCCCTTACTGAAACTCTGTCTAATTTTCCCTAAAAACTTGTAACCTTGTACTCACATTCATACGTAGTAAAAACTCAAGACTCAGAGAACGTAATACGACATTCTGACGAACATTTTTAAATTTTGGTATTATTGTTTTTATAGCTTTTTTATTACTTTATCGTCTTATGTTTTTCACGTTACGATTGCTTTATGATTTTTACATACAATATCTAAGAACTTTAACATATAATGTAACTTGCATTAGAATTTGACCATAAATTTTTAGTATTTACAAGGGTGTGATTGTGAAGTAGGAGATTATCACACTTCTTTTTCTGGTCTTCCATTTTTTTTTTCTTCTTTTTTTCTTTTGTTTTTTGTTTTTTTTTTTGGGGTGTTGGTTGGTTCACTTACGTACACTCATTTTTATGTGGTGTCAGTACGAATATTATTAAATGCCGTATTGTGGCCGTCAGCCTCAACCAACCAAAATCAATAGTTTGCTTCTTTTCTTTCTTCTTTTTTTTTTTCCTTCACCTTTTTTTTGGGGGGGGGGGGTGGGTTTTGTTGGTTCACTTACGGACACTCATTTTTATCGGGTGTCAGGACGAATAAAGCAATAAGAAAGTTGTAATATGAAAATCAAATTTTTGATGGCAAAATAAATTTTTCTTTTTTTTTTTACGTACTAGTTAGACAGCGTGTGGAAAAAATAAATAAAATAAAAAACACAAATTAACGAATTAAATAAATTTAAAAAATTGATTAGAATTGAGAGAGTTGTAAAAAAAATGTTTAAATATGGATGCATTTGAAAATAACTTTTTACTAAGGATGAAGGGGGAAAAAAGAATGAAATAAAAAACGAGGAAAGTGGAGGCTTTAGGTGAGCTGCCTTCTGGTCATTTGGGAAGAAAATGAAAGAAGGAAATAAGGAATAGAAGATTACAGGAAGGACACGTGGCCAAAGATGAGGGTAGACGAAAACAGTAACAAACATTCTCTTTTTAATGGTAGATTAAAGATTAAAGATATAATTATTATATAGTTTCAAATTTCAAGAGAAGACAGACAAGTAAATAAACAAAGCAGAGAGAAGAGAAGGAAAAAAAAAAATGGCGGAAGATTCAGAGACTCAAGAGCCATTGTTGGAGAAGACCAAGTACTTCCCCGATTGCCCGGGTTGTAAGGTTGAGCAGTACAAAGATTCACAGACAGGTTTTCCCTTTTTAGACATCTTCCGTATTTGGATTATCGTCATCGCTAACGGTAATTAACTACACTTTCTCTTGTTTATTTCAATCCAATCTAATTCGAATATATATTTTTTCTAAGTTTAAATTTAGATTTACATTGTTTCAAACAGTTTGATGTTGTTTTGTGCGAAAAGGAACAAAGTAAAATCCTATATGTTTGTTTGTTTTTTTGTGTTTGTTTTATACTTTGTTTTTTTTGTTTTTTTTTTTTTTTACACGAAGAACATAAAAAGCTTATATGGTTGTCAATTTTAGTGTTTTGTCATTTTATATATTTTTAACAAAGTTCATTGGATTTTCTGCTCACGGTTTACTCATTATTGTGTTTAAAAAGTTGGCAAATAAAAAAAATATATTTGTCACTATTTTGGTATCTATTAAAAAAAATCCTGTAGGATAATTTTTTATGGGAATCATGGAGTTGAAGAGTAGTTATACTTATCTTTAATTTCTTCTTCTTCTTTTTTTTTTTTTTTTTTTTTTTTTTTTTTTTTCAGCTTTGCCAATATCCTCGCTTTTTCCTTTCCTCTATTTCATGGTGAGTATTCTTTTTTTTTTTTTTTTTTCCCTCTAACCTTAATTTGTGAAGTTTATGTTTATGTTTATTTTGTTTTGTTTCGTTTTTTTTTTTTTGGCCAGAACTGTTGCTACCCAGAACTACTTTGTCTCCCTAGATAGTTGTAGTTACAGATCTGAGTTGTCGGCTTTAATCGCTAAATGCTGAAAACTTCTTCTTCATCTTTAGGATGCCTTTGGCACTTCAACTCCAATAGGAAGTTTTTTTTTTTTTAATGAGTGAATGTTTGGAAATGTATATTTGGTTGAAAATGAACTGTGATGGTTAAATAAAGTAAAAACTTGAAATAGGTTCAAAAGGAAAAAAAAAAAAAAATTTCGGTCTTGTTTCGTTCATCCTCTCATTGTGAGCATTTTAACACAATAACTAAAAATAAAAAAGTTATGGACTTTTAAAGTTTGAGTATTGTGAAAATGCAAGAGATTTAGATATGTGAATTTAAAATTGAGTTACTTTTGAAGAAAAAGACAAACATTTCAAGAACTCCAACTTGAGTTGGATTGCCAAATAACCCCCGAGCTTGCGTTTGGTTCGCCGGTTAGAGAAATTTTTAAGTTGAAATTGGTTGACTTTTCTAAAATTAGTTATAAATTTTGTTGACTTTTCAAGGAAAAAAAAAAAACTAAAATGAAAAAGTACAGTTTAGTTTTTTATTTTTATTTTAAAATTTTTACTATCGTGGTTGTAGTTTTTGTTGTTATTTGGTTTTTCCTCATCTAAATATCAAAATTTGGGTCGCATCATACACATTAAGCTTGTATTTGGAACATAAGTATGAAAAGTGATTTACAAAAAAATTTTGATTCCAATTGAGAATCTTTTTGGATTGATGTTCGCGAGAGAGATAAAGTGAATTTATTAGGGATTTCGTAACAGTAAAAATTTTAAGTAATTTTTTTTTTTTTTAATACTTTTTAAACCTATGTTCCAAAAATCTTTTGTGAAACAAAATTTTGGATGCATCATAGTTGCGTGAGGACAAAAAACAAATCAAGTTCAAGCTCTAACCAGATCATTTTCATCTTTCACATTTTAAGTACAGACATAATGTTGAAAAGCATAAACAAAACGAGTTGCTCAATTCAGGAATGCCGTAGAGCAAAATAAAAGTTGGAGGTCCATCTTATGTGCTGCCTGGTGTTCTACTGGCAGCAGCGGAGCTAGACTTGTAGTTCAGTGGGAGTGTATACTAAAATTAAGTCCGTATGATAACTTTGTTTTAATACGATTACATGAGATAATTAACTTAAGTTTAGGTAAATAGGAAAAATCACAAAATTTTTACCCCTCCTCACTTAGTACAACGTAGCTCCACCCCTGTCTATTGCCTATGGTTTATGACGTTGTCAGACTTTGCCATTTTCATAGTTCCAACTAGTTTTTTCTTCATAAGAAAACTTAAGTAATTACCTTTTGGACTTGAATGTTTAGTAGGATGGAGAAAAGGGAAGGAAGTGGGAGGAGGGGTAATTGGAGAATGTTGAGGTAGCTTGTTTGGTAAGAAGGAAGATAGGAGGGAAAGGAAAAGAGGGTAGATAAAAACTGTAGTGGAGCCTCCCAAATTTTAATCATCGTTAATCGTCATTTGCAGATAAGGGATTTGCATATTGCTAAAAGAGAGGAAGATGTTGCCTACTATGCCGGTTATGTAGGTGAGGTTATTTTCATTGATCATCCTTTGTTTTTGCTTATTTGAAGCTGTCCTACTAACTCGAACTTTAAATCTTTGAAGGCTCTTCGTACATGCTCGGGAGAGCTTTGACGTCTGTTCTCTGGGGAATCATTGCTGATCGCTTTGGTCGAAAACCGGTCATAATTATTGGGACTGTCACAGTGTTAGTAACCATAATCTCTCCTTCAATCATGATTCATGCCTCTGAAATATGTTTGGGTTTTAAAATATATGTTTGGTATCTCTAACTATAATTTCGTTTTCAATACTTATGTTTATCTCCTCAGGGTTATTTTCAACACTCTCTTTGGCCTTAGTGTGAACTATTGGATGGCCATTGCTACAAGATTTCTACTCGGAGCTTTGAATGGTTTACTTGGACCGATTAAGGTATAATTATGTTCCGTATATGATTAGCAGTGATGCGGTTTTTTTGCAGCTTCTCCCCCCTTCGATATATCTTTAATCCAACATGATCTTTTTGTGTTGAATTTTAGCTGACATGATTTAACTTCTTGTAATGACCAGGCGTATTCAATTGAAATCTTTCGGGAAGAATACCAATCTCTAGGAATGTCAACGGTGAGATTTAATGACCTGTGTCTAGTGCAAGTTTTGAGCATTATTCGATCATCAAAGTTACTGATATTAAGTGATACATTTACAGATTAGTACAGCATGGGGTATTGGATTGATCATCGGGCCGGCAATTGGAGGCTTCTTTGCCCAGGTACTTCTATTCATCGTTTTCTTATTAAGGAAAAATATCTAGGAAAAAGTCAAAGATTTATTTGCCAACCGGGGGAGAAAGATCTACATAAGATAAAGACCGATTTGAGATTTGTACTTAAGAGATAGACCAAAGCCTCGGCTACTTCAACCAAAAAAAAGGGCGACCCCATATTTAAACCATCTCCCTTGCTCCATCGGGAGCCTGTTAGTTTGTCTTCGAGATCTTTTGGATGCTCACAAGTTCCAGAAGATATCAGCATCTATAAATTTAGCATTAACCGGTTAGCATCATAAAAAACCCTGCAAGAAAATTGAAATATGCCTTTCTTGAACGTAGGTTTGTAATTTGGGGTTAATGAAGATTAGTCTGGATCTACGCAAGCCTATTACTAGTTTTTATCACATGAAAATCAAGTAGCATCTTTAGTTCTGTCCATAAATAGTTGTTGAATGTGGATTTTCTCTTTGACAAACAAATTGAAGGAGTGTTCATTATCTTTTGTCCTCCGGACATAATTTTAATATTTTGGCCTGGAATTTTTTTGTTCAGCCAGCGGAGAAGTATCCGAGTATATTTTCTAAAAACTCATTCTTTGGAAGGTAATCTTTTTAGTTTTTTTAAATATGATGCATTTTTTTTTTATTTGGCGTCTTGGGGTTTTCATTGTTATTCCACGATGATCTTATGAATCCTTAATGCAGGTTTCCATACTTCTTGCCCTGCTTTTGCATATCAGTTATTGCAGCTGTTTCAATGGTTGTTACTTTATCGCTTCCGGTACATATCTTATCTTATTACTCGATTTTTCATTAAACCTCGTCTTAATTGTCAAATATTTGGTATTGAATTATAATTTGGTTATTTTGGTCCCTCGATAAACAAATAGTGTATGATAAGTAAACACACACGCATATATTCATACAGTGCACATTTGAATTTCTCCACATAATATGATTGTCTCCTCCGGTCCTATTACTTTCGGAACCACTGTCATTTGGGCTTAAGCTTATTAGCGACTTTTCCATCTTAAAAACAGAGGACAATTTGGAGTTATACTGTAATAAAACTACCATCTAATATAGCTGATTTGTTGCAGGAGACATTACACAAGCCCCACGGAAAAGAAAGATCATGTTTTGATTCCTTTGACTCGTTGGAAACTGCTCATTTTCCGACTGATGCAAATGAAAGTACAGAAAAAACTGAAGGGGATCCGAAACCCAAGAAAAGCCTCTTTAAGAATTGGCCCTTAATGTCTTCAATAATTGTTTATTGTCTTTTCTCACTTCAGGATATGGCATACACTGAGGTATTTCTCATATCTCATTTAGCTTTGAGAAATACAACATTTTTCGGTTTTTAAATGTGTGTAGGGATTAATGCTGTACACATTTATAGATATATATACATATATATATATATATATATATATATGCATGCCAGTGTAAGTAGCCGGTTAGATAAAATTATTGTATAATCTGCTATTGTAGATGCATGCATGTATACTTCTTTTTCACGTATTAGTAATTTTACTTTGTCGGAAAGTTATAGTGAATCTCTTTTTTTTTTTTTTTCCTAATTGTGGTGTATGTGGCAAACACATTTCTTTCTATAGATATTCTCATTATGGGCTGTGAGTCCTCAAAAATTTGGGGGTTTGGGTTATACAACGGAGACTGTTGGTGAAATTCTTGCCATCTCGGGTAAGCATTCGAATGTTTTCATAATCATTGTATCCGTCGTGATATGCATATGGCGTCACAAAACCTGCTTATGGAAACTGTGTCATATTCACCATTTCAGATTTATAACTTTGATCCTTTATTCAGTGCCTCGAACATATTCCAAAGTTCGTAGTTGTTGCTGATTTTTAATTTCATAGTATCTTTCCTGTTACACAGCGATTGCATTTTACTTCGAGTCCAATTGAACAAGCAATTTTGACATTAATGCCTTTGACACAAATTGTTTATTTCTTGGAAATTTTTTTACATATTCCACCATCGCTGACAAGAAATTCAACATTTAGGCTTTTCTCTTCTCGTGTTTCAATTGTTCCTATATTCATATGTGGAGAAGATTGTTGGTCCCATAATAATCTGCCGCATTTCAGGGGTAATTCCTATATTCATTTGTGTTACTTTTAATATCATCGGTCTTCCTTGGATCATGTATAATACTTTTCTCTGCTGATTGTCTGCTCTAATCTCCGAACGCAGTTCTTATCTATACCACTATTGACAAGTTATCCATTTTTGGCCTCGCTGTCGGGGTTAACACTTTTCGTGCTGTTAACCGGTGCATCTGTGGCTAGGAATGTCCTAATTGTAAGTGACTATGCAACTGGAAGGTCTCTTGAAAAAAAAAAAGTTCATTGTCAACATTTACACTTTTGGCTTCTTTTTTATGATTAAATATGTTTTTTCGGAATGTTTAGATGGCAATTTAAGAAGGCTTTGAACTCGAGGAAGGTTTAGGTGTGGCTATAATCTGAACATGAGACAAAAAGGGGAAAAAAAATCTACATGGAAATTGGACAGGACAAGAAAAACAAAAGGAAAAAAAAAAAAAAAAAAAAAAAAAAAACCAAAATTCTTTCAGTTGTATCGTTTGTCTAACCGGGATCATCGAACTATTTTCTTTGCTTATCTTCTATCTTGGTTTGTGCCTTTCTGATTATTATTGTTACTTTTTATAACTAGGTCTCACTTGTTACTGGCTTGTTCCTCCTGCAAAACAAAGCTGTGGTAATTTTCATTCTTGGTGTACCTCTTTGTTACATGACTATAGTCCTCGGGTTTCATACAATTTCAGTTTCTTAATTTAACTTAATTTCATAATTTCACCCCAGGATCAAGATCAAAGAGGTGCTGCTAATGGCATTTCAATGACAGCAATGTCTCTGTTTAAAGCTGTGGGTCCGGCCGGAGGTGGTACACTGTAAGTTAGCTTTCTCTGCGATGAAACTAGAGAGCGGACGCCATAATTATGACATGATATGAGAAGTATTGATACATGCTGAAATGCACATTCACCAATTTTTACAAGGAAAAAAAAATTTAACTTAAGGGTGGGGGTTTGGAACTCTACGCCTTATCCAGTCAGGTGTGGATCTACCGCTAGAGTTAGTTTTCCCAATAGGTTCGAACACAAAAGTTCCAATTCAAATCCTTTTTGTTACAGTGTTTTCAATATGTTAACATTGGGTAAAAATGAAGAAAAGAAAACAACTACGAATTTTCTATTTATTCTAGATTCCATTCCTTCCTCTCCAAATCCACGCCTTCCAACAATCTGTCCTGCCAAAAAAAGCAAACATCTAATAATCCACCTGCTAATTCCCTCGCTCCATTCCCTTTTTCTACAAACTTGTCCTCTAAGATGGACCATAAATTACTGTCAAACGGAAGCGTGTACGGCTCTTTACTATAATATATTTTCTTGTGTCTTGTGGTTTATGATCTTGGTCTCAACAGGTTCTCTTGGGCCGAAAAGCGTCAAGACGCCTCCTTCCTACCGGGTACGTTATTCTGCTAACTCTCACATCCTTGACTCTTGTTAGACACAACATGTTTTTTCACATCCCATATTCCCGGTATTAGAGGTGGAAGTTGCTTTGTGTTACGTCCGGTTTAGGAAAGTTCGCACGCCTTCGAAAAGTCCTTGAAATCTTACACATATCTATCCCCAAGTTCATTCGAATTTTGCATATGTCAGAAACTGCATTTGTAGGGGTCAGGTGACATGTTACGTGGCGGATCTTTTTGTAATCTTCTATTCTACGTACGGCCACTAAGCATAAGAAAAAGTTTGGTAAATCTTCAAATTTTCACTCGAAAGAAAAGTCTCATCTTTCCAAATAACCCAACACCATAATCCTTCTTCCCCCGTCTCTCCTTCAAATTTTCATACTCTTAACAATCAAAGAATCGACTCTCAAGCTTCCAGATCGAGAAGAGAATTGTAACTTCGATGATGGAATTTGAAGACTTTAATTTTATATGACTAGTTTCCACATTCTATTCTTACCTACTTCCAATCAAAATGCAAACTGTAGTCTCATTAGGACACCTTCTACACTAATTAACCAACTTTTTTTTTTTTTGGGTAAATTGCTCATTTAGTCATTAAATTTTTAAGTGTGTGCAAATTTAGTTCCTGATCTTTTTTTCATAGTTGGAATGCTCCTAAACTATTAAAATGTTGCTAAAATAGTAATTTCCATTTATTTTTGGATGAAAACCATTAGTAATTTAGTAAAAAAGTGATGCTAACTAATGGATTACATCCAAACATTAACGGAAAGAACAAATATAGTAACGTTTTTAATATTTTAGGATCATTCTAATTAAGAAAAAAGAAAAAACAAGGACCAAAATTAAACAATTTTAAAAGTTTAGCGATCAACCTAGCAATTTACCCTCTTTTTTTTTTTGTTTTTTTGTTTTTTTGTTTTGGCATTCACTAGGATTGCTAAATTTATTTGACTTTAGAATTCCAAAACATGTCATGTGGCACATAATTCTTACATCCTATTCTATATTACAATTTTATGCTGCTTTAAAATATGTTGTTTTGCTTTGCTTCGCTTCGACATGGAAATGATGCCGTGTTTCTCAAGTAATGGAATAGGAACTATGCAGTCAAATTTACTTGGTAGCTTGGGAACTATTTGATAGTCCGTTTGGATCATATATATTATATCTAAATGTTTATGGAATTTGAATATAAAACATTCAAATATAGAAATGTGTAAAAGCATAATACTCGTATCACTCATTTAAAGGGAAAATGGAGTGGTGCGAATTTTTAAAAAGTGAGAATTTAGATTTAGATTTGAGTTGAATTGTTGTGAGATATTTAAAATATTTAAATATATTTGAATGTTTTATCACCAATCAAACACATATTTAATTGAAGTTAAATAATAGCTACTTTAAATGCAGGCACCCACATGGTCTTCTTCGTCCTGAATGTGGTCCAGGCAATTGCAGTGCTCCTGACATTTAAACCATTTCTTGTGACGCGCGATTAATAAATGAATGTTTGCTTCCAAATATATTATTTGAGTTTAACAAATTAATTTAACTAATTATTTGAAAGTTTAATATTTTGTGAGAGATTGGCTGAATGAAAGTAGAAGGAAATATTTATATTAATAGATAATAATATCTTTCTTAAAGTTTCAGCATTTTTATTTTTATTTTTTTTGGATCCTGACTATAAATTGTATTAGAATAGTTTAAAATAGATTATATATATCCATGATATTTCATTATATTTATATATGTATAAGATATCTAAACCTTAGCCAATCCGCAAGCCTTAGCCATATCTAAACCTGCCCTTAAAGCTATAATTTCTGCTATATGCGACTGAAAAGGCCCACCACCAATTTGGCCAAGCACGCCACCACTACCCCACTCGAGTCTCCGATAACTGCTCCCAAGTCCCACCCCAACAAAACCATAACCCTTCTTAACCGCAGCATCTGCATTCAATTTAAGACGTCCAGCTGATGGCGGAATCCCATTTAGTCACTCTTGGGCCTCTTTAGCAATCTGCAAATTAGTCTCCACCTTCCCAAGAAGTTGATAGTCCCTCCCTCAATAATCTCCCAGCCGCTTCCAGGATATCTCGCACCGGTTTCCAGGTAGGGTCGTGGACACCAATATTGCGAGACCACCACTAATGGACTTAAAAAAATTTTGTTTCAAGACTTTCTTAAAGTTCATTATTTCACTTTTGAAAAGAATCCAATTTATATTTGCATATAAATATAATGTCGTTTAATTCAGGGTTAATCAGTAACCAAGCATCCATTTTTGAATTATTCCCAATCAAAAGTAATCTTCATGAATCAAGGGGGGGAAAAAACACAAATCATACCTATTCAAGAAAAAATATTGTTGTTGATTACGCGACAAAAATTGTTGTTTCTTACAGTAACAAGAGACAAATCAGTTAACGATAAAATAAAATAAAATAAAAAATTAGAAAACCAGAACCAAAATCATAAAATTAACCAAAACTCATTTCTCAAATGTAGAAACTTCTGGGGCTCAAACTTTTACCTAGAAGATCTAGAGGACGAAATATTTATGAGTGCTAGTGTAGGTTCTAGTCCTTGTTCAACAGTAAAAGATCAAGAAAAGTCAGCAACAAGGACAAGAACTAGGGATGAGAACGGATCAGGTTCGAGGCAGGGTAATCTGCTCACCAATCTGTTTCGAGAATAAAAACACTCCCCATATCGGTCCCGTAAACCCGTTTAACTTCGTGGGGATGAGAGGGGTTTTCCATAGGAGTGCATAGTAAACGGTTTGGGTGGTTATTATCTGATTTTGTTTCATGGTAGTTTGTTAAAATTCGAAACCCTGTAACAACCTAACCATCACATATATTTTGTTTTCCATAGGAGTGCATAGTAAACGGTTTGGGTGGTTATTATCTGATTTTGTTTCATGGTAGTTTGTTAAAATTCGAAACCCTGTAACAACCTAACCATCATATATATTTATTCACAAGTGATGTGAGACTGCACAACTTACATTTTTTTTTTCTTATAGGGACTGTTGACTTTCATAATAACTACCAAAATTTAGGCGATTTGGGCAGCTTTTTTGGTAGGCGGCTTGGACCACATATTGGACGGTGACTGTTTATTATTTATACTTGACCTTTTTTTGTTTTTTTTTTTTTTTGGAGATTTCAACAAAGTTTCAAATTACTTAGGATTATTGATAAATAATCATTTATAAAACAATTTGAACTAAGCATGTTAATCCAAAATTTAAGTTCAAAATCATGCCATAATTTAATAGTTTAATTCCATACATAATCCAATATCAAAAAGTCCAAAGCCTAATAAACAAACATCCAAATTTAAAAATTCAATGTTGAAATTCTAGAAAACAAAAACAAAAAACAAAAAACAACAAAAGAAAATCCAAACTTCAAGTTCATAAACAATATCTAGGTTGAAGCCATTATGCAAACTCAATTAGTAATGAAATCGTGATATAAAATAACTCAATATAAAGGAATTAAAATAACATACTTGCGGTTCTAAAGCTAAATTAATATCACCACCAAACATTTTAGGACTTGTCTCGAGGGATACCATCTAGGTACCCCGAAATCTAATCTTGGTATTATAGTAAAATATCATATGCCGGTATTTAACCAAACAGAGTTTGAAAATCATATTTAACACACTTAGACAGTCTCAGGTCAAGTATCAAAGAACCTCATTTGAGTCTCTCAACATAATATATCTACATATATATCATTTTACTAAAATCATTTTAAACATATATATATAGAGAGAGAGAGTAACGACTCATGCCTCCCTTGAGTATAATACTATCTGCTTTGGGTCTTGTACCCGCACGGTTTTGTTTTTGGGTTCACCCCAAAATACCTCATATCATTAAAAAGTGATCTATTTACTTATGATCGTCACATACATCAATTTCTAAGCGATATGAGACTGCACAATTTACTATTTCCTTGCAAGGACTAATGACTGTCACATATATACTCCATTCAAATTATATTTCATAAAATATCCTACCTTTTTTGCAATAAAAATCTAATGATAACTTCTTGTCACGCAAACCAAGGCTCCCTGCTCCGGTCACAAATTTCTTAAAATCAAACAATACTTTAGTTTTATTATCTATCATAACACATGTCCTAATTAAGCTATATATCTTGTCTAACTGGTGTGCCTTTGGATACTGTATTAAAACATCATTATTTAGTAATTATTGGGAGAGAGGGAAATAGCACATATTAGGTAGGTTAATAGCATAAAATTAAAGAAATGATAATAAATAGCATATTAAAGGTCAAACCAAATTTTTAGCTTATTAAAACCCAAAAATACCCCTAATAGAAACCCCTGCATGCTGAAACACATCCATTCTCTCTCATCATCCTCCTCCTTTCTCTCTCTCCTAAGGAGCCGTGCCTATTTTTTTCCGTTGCTTATGCCTTGCCGGCACTGGAGAAGAACGGATTCCATCGCCGTCCTCGTTGTCGGCCACACACCATCACCATCATTGACGGCGGCGGCAGCGCTCACTTGCTTGCTTACTTCGTCGTCAAGCCAGAATCGCCGGTATTGATCGTGACCACTTTCCGTGTCACGATTGCAATCTGTCAAATTGGATAGAAAAGCACGGACTTGACAATGGAGACGGTGACGAAAATCCATCGCCGGCGCCGGAGAAGAATGCACTCAAAGGAGGATAGCTGAATTGAGGAGGGAGAAAACTTATTGATTCCCAGCAACAAAAAGGATAAAAATGGAAAACACTAATTTATTTTAAATAGAAAAATACAAACATACTATTGCACAAAAAAAAAATGCTATTTATTTCCTTATCACATATAAATTATGCTATTTAGTACATTTTTCCATGATTTTATTTTCAATTTTCTGTCAAAGTGACTTGCAGATATACGGCTCAATCCAAAACAAAGTTAAAACAATACCCAGAACCTATATAATTAAACCAATTTTAAATTTAATTTCAATATTCATATCACACATTAAATTGGATTTTTTTTTTTTTTTTTTTTAACTATAATCTAATGAAATGGATTTGTGAAGATTTCTCAGTTCCTTTTTTAATAGGAGATATAGCTTTATGACGCATAAGATGCTCTGTAGTGTTTTAGCAGAAAAGGTAAAAAGAACCATATTAATCCGGTTCCTCAAAGTAAAAGCAACAACACTTTTGCCGCAATCAATGGAGGCTGTTCCACAATTGAAAGGGCAACCCACCCTGGTGCCCCGTCTTCCCAACGATAATCTCCCAACAAATGAAAACGACATTTGAGATTGGCATTCATTCCTCCAACCTTTCAAACATCTTATGATGCCAAGTTTACCCGCTCCACTAATGCTTGGCGGAGGTCAATGATCAATATGTGTCCGTTTTCTCGCTCAGAGCAGACGGACATGGACAAGAAGTTTCCTCAGCGTGATAGTTTCACTAGTTTCAATCCATATCCCAATCACCGGTGACCCCCCCAAGCCAGCCGTCCTCACCGATGATGAGACCCCCTTCCAGACCCCAGCGATGGGACCGCCAGCTCCAGATCCGCACAATCCAAGTCCCCTCCCATAACTGTCGAGTCACTGAGTGTGACGACCCGACCTCTCAGGCCGTCACTTAAAACTTGCTTACTTGGTTTTTCATCTTATTTAAATCGTTACTAGTTCATTTCTAGGTCTTCAAAATTTCAGGAATTTTTTTTTTTTTTTTTTTGAAAACTTTATTTGTGGAAAAAGTGATTCTTTAAAAATCATAATAATTAGAATTAGTTTTAAACAAAACATACTAACATAACATTTCAGATTTAGTCAGATCGGTGTCCAATTAAGTCTTTCATACCTAAGTATTAAAATATACTAACATCAAAACAACATTTAACAAATCCTCAAAAACATGTGCAGAATATAAAAATGCGGGTGGCATCCATAGAACCCATTATACTTTCACCCATCACGCATATACACCGCTAGTCCATCAATACTTAATATGTCATATGCAACTTGGCTGAATTACCTAAAGTGGGAAACTAAAAGGGGTGAGATAAACTCAGTAAGCATAGACGTGCAATCCCACAAATGCATACAATTGAAAATGCATGGCAGATTATGTAAAATCCATTTATTCATTCAACATCTTATGGGCCCTTGTGTTTATACCAGGGTGCGCACGACCTTAAATGGGGAAGACGGGGGAGCGAACCAATCCGCCAGCACCTAAGGTCATAACTTTAACTTCATTGATCATTATTATCTCCCATTTGGCCGGAGGCGAATATCCTCACATTCAGTCGGAGATTAGTACGACACATCATTAGTTTCACTTTCTTAAATATTAAGCCATATGGTGAGCATGCAAGAATGACATGTTCAAAAAACGTGTGTGTAAACACATCATCATGGTATACTTTAGTAAAACATCTAATTAAACACATCATCATAACATACTTTCGTAAAGTGTGTAAAAAACACGTCATCATTGCATCATATCATATTATCAAAAATAAACATTGAGCTCACATCATGCATATCATATAAACAATCACACTGTAGGTGGGGTCTATACTTACAGAAAATTGCGTAACTGTGTATCCGCGTAGATTGTTTCTGGCTCTACCCTCAAGTTGATGCGGTGTCCTAATTTTAAATTGACATCCGACGGTTAGAGTAAGGTTTTTGAATCGTTTTCGATTATGGACATGTGTTCTCTTAATTAATAATTAATTTCAATTTAATTATTAATGTAGATGCTAGTTTTTCTACAATTCAAATTTAACAGAAAGTTAATAATAATGAATAAACAAACAGTTGAATGGGCCCTTGGCAATCGTTGGTGAAACTCATAAAGCAAATTAGTATGAAATAACCAGAAATAAAAGTAAAAGACAGAGATAGAAAATCATCAACACCAAGATGTAGAGAGGTTCACCAAACCGGGCTACGTCCTCTGTCAGTATTGTATATTCACTCTATGTGGGTATTCTCAAATACAAGAATAATCTCTGGGAATGTTTTCGGCAGAGTAATAATATGCGTTCAGAGAGTTTTCGGATCCCTGTCTGAAGGGGGGTTCCCCTCTTTTTATAGAGGAAGGACCAATAACTGATGTTGAGCGGTTTTCCATTGTTGTCCACTGGGGACACGTGTCATGATATGAACTCAGCAGTTACTGTAATGTTTCACAGATTATGGCTTAGCGGTTATTGCCAGTTATGAACTGATCAGTTATCATGATGGCATGACACATCATCGTCGACGCTGGGTTCGACTGTTATAGAGAGTATAACCATATAAGCCTTGTTGAATACGAACGACGAACGATGAATAGAAAATAAGACTTTTGTCCTTATGATCTATCGTTCGCAGTTAATAAAGTCAATAAGTGAAGGATCAGTGTTGATCCGTTAGCTCGATGTTCGATGCTTAATTTAGAACGAATCGCGTCATTGGGTCCGGCCCAATCGTACGAGCGATGGTCGTTCGTTATTGACTTTACAGTGAGTTGGGTCCGGCCCAAATGTGGAGGCGTTAGAATAAGGAGTTCATCGTTCGTTAGATAAACTGTTAAAGCTAACGTCATTATTGGGAAGACGAAGTCTAACCCCAACAGATAGCCCCCCACTCTATCGAGCGATGGATCCTTGATAGAGTGTTTGATACATGGCAATGGTCGCATCAGTCGTGTGGTTAAATCAGATCAGGGAAATCTGACTAGACTGACGAATCGATCGATGGGAGTCTCGAGCCCAGTGAAAAATACTGAATGAATACACGTGGCGCATGTCGAGTGGTTACCCTGACATGGTATCATTATGATATTTCGAAATTCGTACCGTTGCGACGTAACAGATTCGAGCTGTCGTATCCGAGAATTTCGGGATACGCGCCGTTACGTGGTACGAACTTTTGAAGTGGGAATTCGAAAAGTTGCGAGGCATACGCCGTTTGATCGTGCCTCTCCTGAACGGTCGGGACCGTTGGATGTGCTGTGAAGCTATATAACCCTTCATATGCCCATTTTCCTCCTTATTTCTACACGGAGCCTCCAGAAGATCAAAGTCTCAAGTTTTCTCAAGTTCTTCGGATCCTCAGGCAAGATTTTTCTTCTTCTCCATCTCGAGTAATTTTTTGATTTGATAGAACTGCTTCTATTCTATTTTCGAGTCTTTCTAGTAAGTTTTCTGCATTTCTTTTGGGCGAGTAGTTTGGTTGAGGGTTTTTTTTGGGTTTTCATTGGATTTTTGGTCCTGTGTTCTTCGAGTTCATCCAAAACATCAATAGGGTTTTGTCAACCTATAAGCTTTAGATCTTCCAAACTTCTGTCGTTCGCCCAAAAATTAGTTTTTCCCCGACATGGATAAACAAAAGGAAGTTATCGATGATGTTGACGTCGAATGGACGAGCACCGACTCGAGTGATAGCAGTTCAGACGATGAGGAGTTGATGTCAACCATTCGTCATTCGAGGCTCGAGTACGAATTTCAGCAGAGCCAGATGGGTGCTGGCACGAGCAACGAGGCTTCCGAGAGGAATCGACCTGCGACAACATCGGGCGAAGAACATTTATCGATCCCCCCTATTGCTCGTTTGACGGAGCCACCTCGTCGGCTGACCTCCGAAACATACTTACGAACGTCGAACCCTCGCTCAGTTTTAACGGAGGATGACTTGTCAGATATCAGGGGTCGATATGGTTTCCCGAACGAGGTACAACTTCGTTTACCATTTAAAGGTGAGCGAGCGGACGCAGTTTCCGAGGGATGGATTTGCATGTACACCATCTACTTCGAATGTGGACTTCGACTTCCACTTCCTCCTCTTCTTATCCGGGCCATGAATCATTATAATCTGGCCATCCCACAGTTGATGCCAAATGGGATGAGGGTTTTCTTAGGACTGATTGTATTGTCGGAAGAAGCGAACATCGATCTACAAGTGGACGATGTCCTCGCGATATACTATCCTCAAGAAAATTCGAAAGATCATGGTCGGTACTCGATGTACCCTCGGAGGAAGAAGCAGGTAGTTGGCGAGATGAAGAACGCTGAGAGATATTGGCAGGATCGCTACTTCTTCATGCATGTAAATAAAAAGTCGATGGGTGTTCTTGCCGATGCTTTTAACCCTTTCTGGGGAACTCTTCGTAAGTATCGAACGGAGAGCGTCGAACGAAGAATTCAATTTAATAACTTCAATGATTTCTGATGTAATTTATTTGTGTTCTGCAGGCAAGGAATTGAAGAAACCTCCTCTCAAAGCTCTCTTGTTCGAAGAGAAACTCGAGCGTCTGCTTGCTCTGCCGAATAGAGAGTGGAACGATATTCAAGTTCCAAGTAGATTACGAGCATCGAGCCTGTGGAAGGACTTCGTCGAACTCCCAACAGGTATTCCTAAACGAGTTCCTTCCTGGGTAGATTGGCCTTTTGTAATTAGGGGAGCGCTAAGGAGACTTTTTGGCACTCCGTTGTTCGTCGACTCCCTTACTGACGAGGAGGCTTTGATCGCAGAATTTGCCTTGGACTCGTTAGTCATGGAGGTCCCCACTCCGAAGGATATAATGGCCAAACGGAGGGCCAAGAAGGAAGCCGAACAAGCAGCTGCTGCTGCTGCGGCCGCTGCTGCTGCGAGCGCAGGCCAGGTTAACGAACCTGAGCCTTTTCCTGTTCTTGAGTCTTCTCCTGAACCTCCATCAAAGCCGAGTTCGCCACCCGCTAAGAAGAGGAAGGTGGTTGAGAAGCCCAAGAGGAAGGTTCCTGCGAAGAGGAGTAAGAAGTCGAAGGTCGCGATCCCCGAAACGGACAGCGAGGGTCCAAGAATCGAGGTGGACTTGCCTCCAAGCGTGAGCATTTTGCAGGATCGGGAAACGAGCGTTGATATCGCTCGACAGCTTTTTTCCGATGCAGATGCGGAATTTATGAAGCAAGGCCCACCTCAGAGTCATTTGGATGACATAATGTGGGAGACCATGAAGGTATGATGAACATAGACTTTGAATTGTAATCTATATTTCGTTCGCACTCCCACTTCTGAAGATTGTATTTTTTATATTGCAGATCAATGTTCGGACGATGGGGCTCTTTTATCGAATGTCCGATAGAGTCGCCGAACAAAGGGATCGCTTGAAAGATCTTCAAGAGAAGGATATTGCGCGGGGAGAGAAGTTGCTGGACATCGAACGTAAGTTCGGAGATGTCAAGGCCGGCGCTGATGGACTGATGGCTGAACTTCAGAAGTCCATGGATGTAGCCAGGGAGGGCACTTCTGCGATGGAAACTTTGGTGAAGAGATTTGATGAAGGTCAGGCCAGAATCAAATCTCTCGAAGCTGAAAATGCAGCGCTCGCCACCCAGATTATGGATGCATTCGAGAAGGCCACTTTAAAGGCTCGCTATGACATCCTGAAGGACTACAAGGCAGGACTCTTCGACGAAGCTCAAATCGATGAAGAAATCGAGATGTTCGAGGAGGATTATCCTGATGAAGCCAGGAGTTTATCAGCTGTCCCTGCATCAGTGCCGGCGGAGGCTGAGAATGCGAACGTCGAGCCCCCGGTTCAAGCAAATCCTTATGAAGATCTTGGATCGCGAGAATAGACTTTATCAAATTTTTGTAAACTTTATATTTTATTTCTGAATTGTAAAGACAATTCTATATTTATTATTATTTTTTTTATTGAAAATTTTATATTTCTGCTCACATCTTTTTGTATGATATTGATGTGGATGTTTTTGACAACTTCGAATGTTCGAATGTCGAGAGTAGCGTAATTCGTACCGGACGAATTCAAACATAATGTGATGAATGTAATTTGTAATAAACGAATGTCGACCGTAATTCGCACTGGACGAATATCGAACAGAATGTAATTCGTAATGAACGAATGTCGAGTGTCCAAAGACACGTTTTTGAATAGTAAAAGTAGCTGAACTCATTCAAATGTGATGAGCTGCCTACGTACCCAAAGTTTAGGGATCAAGCCATTCGTAGTTCGATGAAACGATGAAATTGTTTGATGATTTTGACTGGACTCGTACGAACGCATACGAGTTGCCTACGTACCCAGTGTTTAGGGATCAAGCCAAACGTAGTTCAAGCAGTGAAGTTGTTAGGCGTAGACCTACAGATTCGATATCGCATCGAATGTTCGACGTAAGGGATCTAGCCTTTACAAAAATTTGTTCCGAAAAATTACAAGTGTTTAGAAACATCAAAACAGCAAAAATAGATTACATATAGTATTTTCGCAAATGATGCGAGTTCCAACTGCGAAGAACTTCCACTCCATCGCTCGTTTCCAAGCGGTAGACGCCTGGTCGTATAACCTTCAAAATCCTGTAAGGACCTTCCCAGTTTGCTCCCAACTTTCCTGCGTTTGGCTCGGCAGTGTTCTGGAATACTTTTCGAAGCACGAGATCTCCTTCGTTGAAAGTTCTCGGTCGAACTTTGGAGTTGTAGTACTTTGCCACTGATTGTTGGTAGTTTGCCATTTGAATCAGGGCTTGATCTCGTCGTTCGTCAAGAGTGTCCAGACTGTCGTTGAGCATTTCTTGATTCTGACTCTCGTTTTCAAAAGCCAATTGACGCCGGAGTGTAGGGACACCGATTTCTGCTGGGATAACAGCTTCAGCACCGAAGGTTAGTGAAAATGGAGATTCTCCGTTCGCTCTTCGTGGGGTAGTCCTGTAAGCCCAAAGTACGCCGTGTAGTTCGTCTGCCCATCGCCCCTTTCGAGCTTCAAGCTTCTTCTTCAAATTCTGAACGATCGTTTTGTTAGTTGCTTCTGCTTGTCCATTCCCTTGGGGATACCTTGGGGTAGAAAAGCTAAGCTCGATGTTCCATTCGTTGCAGAATTTTCTAAAGTTGCCCGA
Source organism: Ficus carica (assembly GCA_009761775.1). Taxonomy (NCBI): domain Eukaryota; kingdom Viridiplantae; phylum Streptophyta; class Magnoliopsida; order Rosales; family Moraceae; genus Ficus; species Ficus carica. The sequence continues at coordinate 14,743,723 of CM019742.1, read as the reverse complement.
AATGAACTGTGATCCATTATCTGTGACGATCTCCTGGGGCACACCAAATCTGCAAATTATGTTCCTCCAAATGAAACTTTCGACGTCCGAATCATTGATGTCCGCAGATGCTTCTGCTTCAACCCACTTGGTGAAATAATCAGTGAGTACAAGCAAATATTTGCGTTGACCGCTCGCTCTGGGTAGTGGACCCACTATATCCATTGAGTACTTCATGAATGGATATGGTGATGCGATGCTCGACAATCGTTCCGAAGGCTGATGAAAAATGGGGGAGTGTCTCTGGCATTTGTCGCACCGTTTGACAAAGTCTTCGCTGTCTTGAAGCATAGTGGGCCAGTAATAGCCTTGCCGCTTGACTTTGTTGCATAGTGATCGTCCCCCTGAGTGGTTTCCGCACTCGCCTTCATGAATTTCCTTCAGAACGTAGGTAGATTCTTTATCATCGAGGCATCGAACATAGGGACCATTGAACGAGCGTCGAAAAAGGACATTGTTGATCATTGAAAACCTTGCAGCTTTGGTCTTGACTTTCCGGGCTTCCTGTTTATCTTCTGGTAATACTCCATCCTTCAGATAAGCGACAATGGGTGCTCGCCAATCTGTAAGGACTTCTCCTGTGATGATCGTGGATTCGACCTGGATGCTGGGCTCTTCAATGAACCCGATTGGGATGCTTCGACGTAAGTGTGGCTCTGAAGTTGAACCAAACGAAGCCAAGGCGTCCGCTTGTGTGTTAAGATCTCTCGACACTTGTTCAATCGAGTATCCTTCAAAATACTGAACAAGCGAACGAACAACGTTCAAGTAAGCTTCCATCCTTGTATCCTTGGCTGTGTACTCCCCGAGTACTTGGTTCACCACGAGCTGGGAGTCGCTATAGATCTTCAGGCGTCGAGCCCCCAGTGCCTTCGCTAAATGTAGCCCAGCAATTAAGGCTTCGTACTCAGCTTCATTGTTCGAAGCGTTGAATCCCAGGCGAAATGACTGTTCGATGATCTCACCATCAGGAGTCTTGCAAAATACACCCACTCCAGATCCTTTGACGTTCGATGCTCCGTCCACCATGAGCGTCCAGTAGCATTCTTCTTCAATGTTCGTTCTGGAAGGATTTGGTGTGAGTTCAACTACAAAGTCAGCAAGTACTTGTGATTTCAAGCTTGTTCTCACCCGATACTCGATATCAAATTCACTCAATTCGACCGCCCACTTCGTCAAGCGTCCAGATTGACACGACCCGCCTATTGTGGGCCGTTATCGTACATACTATCTTACTACATAAGAAAACTTGAGCTATTTTTTTTTTTTTTTTTTTTTATACTTACAATATAAAACTTGAACTGAAATCTTTTTAATAATTACATATATACTTGTACATATACTTAACTACATAACATAGTAATGAAATCTTTATTCGATTACAACATATTTAGCGTAGCATAATTTAACAAAAAGAAACGTAGTAATGCCCGTCCCACAGTTTCACAGTTTGTTTTGCCATGCTCCACCGTCTTGTATCAAGTATTGCTATAAGTTTGCTTACCTACAGCATAAACATGAACTATGAGCTTTCGCTCAGCAAGCACAACTATTTATCCGCAACATATCCCATAATAACATAATGCATGAACCAATTATGCTTTCTTACTGTTTTCATAAGTTAGCATAGTTTTTAGGGCCCTTACATAACATAAATGTACGTACCGTGGCGCGCTGCCATGGAGTGGTTGGGGCGGCCAGCCCTGTCCAACTCAAACCATGAACCAAACCCGACCTAACGCGGGTCGATACGACATATTGCATCCTGCTTATCATAATGATATCTTAAATCTTGTTCTTATCTTGTTTCGTCCTTGAAACCTTATTTCATGATCTTAACCAGTTTCTTAACTGAAACTGGGATTTCATATCTTACCGATTAACTTATCATAAATGAGCATACTTCGTGATGCCATAATATCAAACTATTTATCATATGAACATACATGCTCTAACATATCTCATATATCTCATAACATAAACTTAAAAGCATACAAGCCATAACATTCATCATTTCATGAAGACATACATACATACATACCATAAACATTCCTTATAGCATCATGAACTTGGTATCATACAAGTCATAAGCATTTCATCACACTTATATCATCATATACTTAAAAGCATACATCAACAGTCTTGTTTATACTGTAGGCGGAGTCGTACTAACCTTTACTGCGCCTTGATTTAAATTTCTTCACTCAAACAGGTCGTTTTCCTGTTTTCAAGAAAATCATAGGATAAGCATCATCCTATCATAACAACGTTTTGATTTTTGTTGCTAACTCGATTTAAACCATAAATCCCAAAATTCAACTCCTTTTTTGAATTTTAGTAAAACCCTAAAGTTCTCAAAACCGGGTTTTAAAACTATTACATAGTGTTTAATACTTTTCTTATAAATCCGTTCAAAATTTGGAAAAGTTTTCTTCATGAAAGTTGTAGACCTTGAAGTCTCCTACAACTTTTGTTCTTAACTCAAAACTCAAATCTGTCTTTAACATGCTTATTTATGCCTTTGAAAATTCTTCAACCAAATACACTTATAATAATTTGGTCTCGGGTTTTTTGTAAAAAAAAAAGGTCTTAGGGGTCTTGTTTTCAAAAACTGTCCGCGCTGACCCCTAGGATTTTCCCTTCTCTACAACTTTGAAGTTTTAACTTTTTCCATATTCGGCCTCTAAGGGCCTCAAAATTTGGTTACCAGAAAAACCGTTCAGTTTTGATCCTTACTCAAGCATACATAAACCATAGTACATAAAACTTAACAAACTAAGCTCATGATCAAATTCAATGACCTAATAATCGAACCCTAACTGAAACTTAAATAAAGAACTAGAGGGTTCAAGAATTTACCTCAAGTTCCACGGATTAAAACCCTAACTAGAGCTTCGAAACTTTCTACTCACTTCTTACACTAACCGAACTCTCCTCACACTCTTGTTCTCTTTCTTTTCTTTTCTCTCCTCCTTTGCTCGGCTTCTATGGCAAGGTTTAGAGGGTTTGAGTTGCTTGTGTGTTTGTTTTGACTAACTAAAAAAAAATGAAAGAACCTTCACCTATTTATAGGTGAAGCTCAACTCTCGGAATTGCTCCTAAGTCCCTAAAAAAAATGCAATTTGTGCTTGATTCCTTGAGAGGTGGCCGGCCATCCTTGCTTCCTTCTTGCCAAGTCACCCAAGCTAGGGTGCTTACTCATGTGGCCTAGGAACCATGAGGTGTTCCTTCCTTAGTGTGGCCGGCCATAGGTGGAGCTTGGGCTTGCCCTTGCTAGTCAACAAGTAAGCCTAACAAGCTTACTAAGCAAGCCTATGGTGCATGAGGTGTCATGAGCTAGAAGAGTTCAAGAATTCCATCTCTTATAATTTAGCCATTGGTCCTTAAAACCACAAAAATTTCCCCTAAACTCCTATGTGTTGGCCGGCCCTCCATGCCCTAAAGTGCCAAGCAAGCCTAGCTAGGATGCTTGCTCATCAAAGCTACAAGCTTGAGGTGGCAAACCCTTGTGATGGCCGGCCCTAGGGTGAGGTGTGCAAGCCTTGGCTTGCCAAGGGGGCTAGGCTAGGGGGTCTAGGGTGTTGGTTCATCAAGGCTAGGCCATGAGGTGTTGCTTCCTCAAGTGGCCGGTCATGGTGTGGCCTTGGCAAAGCATGAGCTTGCCATGTGAGCAAGGTTGGTCCATGTGTTGCTTCCTTGTGGTGGCCGGCCTTGGTGCATAGGTGTGCAAGCCTTGGCTTGCCAAGGAGCAAGGCTAGGAGGGTGGCTCATCCAAGCTACAAGCATGAGGTGTCTCTCCCTCATGTGGCCGGTTTTGGTGAAGCCAAATGAGACAAGTTTGCTAATTGAAACTTAACACAAAATTAACCAAGCAAATCTAAGTGCTTAGTTGCTAAACTTAGGGTATGATTTGTGAACTTTTAATGACACTTAATTTCTTCTAATCTGCATAATGTTCCACAAAAACTAGATCCCTTGTTCACAAATTTACATAATTGCTGATAGGTCCACAAGTTTTCCCAAAATTGCACTTTAGCCCCTAAAGGCAAAAATATTTGCACTTTAGTCCTCATAGATTGGCCGACTAAATTAAGCCTTCTAAACTTCAATTTAATGCTAAATCCTCCTTAAAAAGACTTCCTTGACTTTAAAAACTTCAAAATCATGAACTTTCTTAAATTTGCAAAATTGACCCCTAAACATAAAATATTTGCATTTTGGTCCCTGTAAGGTGACCAATCATGGCAATGACACTTGTTATCAGAGGTGTCATCATTAAAAGCTTTGCTTGGCTTATTTTCTGAATGCAGTTCATTTTCATACTAACATAGATATTCATATACTGTTTTCAACTGATAACAGTATAATTTAACTGGACCATCATCCAAAACTTATCATATAAAACACATAGACATACATAGCATAGCTGTGATTCTTAACAAAAGAAATCATATGCTTAATGAAAATTTGGGTCATTACACAGATAAATTTAGACTATGAAGTATGGCACGAAGAGGATAGGTAGACAATACAACTATCGAGTGTGATTGGAAGTATGGCCTTAGCTTTGCTGCCGTAATGAGAGCCAGAGCTAACTTCTCAACCACAGGGTATCTCGTCTCCGCATCGAGCAGTGACTTGCTGACGTAATAGACGGGTTGTTCGCCGTTCGAATCACGTACAAGAACAGCACTCACCGCGTCTTTTGTTACTGACAAATAAAGGAAAAGACTTTCTCCGGTTACTGGTTTAGACAAAATTGGAGGGGATGACAAGTATTTTTTGAGTTCATTAAAGGCCTGCTGACATTGTTCGTTCCACTCAAATTTCTTGTTCCCCTTGAGCAACTTGAAGAAGGGCAGGCATTTATCGGTCGATCGAGAGATGAATCTGTTCAAGGCAGCAATTCTTCCAGTCAACTTCTGGATCTCTCGCTTGTTCTTCGGTGAAGGCATGTTGAGTATTGCTCGTATCTGGTCAGGGTTCGCTTCAATACCACGTTGCGTCACGATATAACCCAAGAATTTCCCAGAAGACACACCAAATGAGCATTTGGAAGGATTCAAACGCATGTTGTGTTGTCTAAGTACCGAGAAGCATTTTGTAAGGTGACCAATGTGGTCGGCAGCTTTCAGCGATTTGACCAGCATATCATCAATGTAAACCTCCATCGTTCGACCGATTTGATCAGCGAACATTGCATTGACGAGTCTTTGGTAAGTCGCACCGGCGTTCTTCAACCCGAAAGGCATTACCTTGTAGCAATATATTCCCCTCTCCGTGATAAATGCTGTCTTTTCTTGGTCGTCGGGATGCATGAGGATCTGGTTGTATCCTGAAAATGCGTCCAAGAAAGAAAGCAATTCATGTCCAGCCGTAGCATCAACCAAACGATCGATGTGTGGAAGGGGGAAACTATCTTTTGGGCAAGCCTTGTTCAAATCGGTGAAGTCGATGCAGACTCTCCACTTTCCGTTCTTTTTCTTCACGATTACAACGTTCGCCAACCAGTCAGGGTACTGAACTTCTTTGATGAATCCAGCCTCAATCAACTTTCGCACCTCATCGTTTACGATCTTGTTGCGTTCGATCCCGAGCTTCCTCCGTTTCTGCTTCACTGGCTTATGGCTAGGATCGACATGGAGTCGATGTGTTGTTACCTCCGGGTCGATTCCTGGCATGTCATTGTGTGACCATGCAAAGCAGTCTTGATTATTGCGAAGGAAACTTAACAAATGCTCGCGAATTACGGGATCGAGCATCGAACCGATCTTGATGGATTGAACTGGGTTTGCTGGATCAAGTGGGATTTCGTCCAGTTGTTCCACGTCTGGCTCTGTTTGATCATTCGATTCTGCCTTCTTCTCTAGTTGCTATAAACGATCTGTCTGTTTCATCTTAAGGGAATGGAGATAGCAAGTTCGGGCGATTTCTTGGTTTCCCTTGATCTCCTTGACCCCTCTCTTCGTTGGGAACCTGATTCTCTGGTGGTAAGTAGAAGGAACTGTCTTCATTGCGTGTATCCATGGCCTACCAAGGATGATATTGTAGGCGGATGGACAGTCTAAGACCAAAAATGTGGTCATCTTGTTTTCTCCTCCTGCAAAAACTGGCAGCTTAATTTTTCCAATGGCTGCGGTTGACTCCCCATTGAAACCTGTCAAAATGGTAGTCGATCGTTCGATGTCTGACTCAGATAACTCCATCTCTCTGAATGTCGACAGGAAAAGAACGTCCGCAGAGCTCCCATTATCAACCAGAATTCGGCCAACTTCACAATTCGATACGTTCAATGTCAGAACGAGCGCATCGTCGTGAGGTCGGCTCAAGTTTGTGGCCTCGCTGCTGTGGAATGTGATGGAGTGCTCGATGGGGTCATCGGGAAGAATCGCGGCAATCGGCTGCTTCGCTTTCCTTCGATGAGATTTGATTGCTGTTATTGTCTCCCCACTATAAATCGAGCCTCCAAGAATGACTCCGATTGTCTTCCGGACGGGCGGAGGAGAGGGTGTCTCTTCGATCTGTTGCACCACCCTTCGCTCTTTGTGCTCGCCACCAAGTCCGTACGTTTCTCTCTCCTTTTCTGTAAGGAATTCTCGAAGGTGACCTTTCTTCAACAGCGCCGCCACTTCTGCCCTCAGTGCCCTGCAATCAACTGTATTGTGCCCATGATCTTTGTGAAATTCACAATACTTGGATGTGTCTCTGGCCGGGTTTTCTGGCAACTTCTTCGGCCAAGTGACAAAATCCTGACGTTTGAGGTGAGCGATGAGCTCCGAGGGGCTTATTCCAAGGGCATATTTGGGTGGAGAGAACGGACGTTTACGGTCTCGTCTAGACGACCGCTTGCCCCTTTTCTCTGTTGGATGCTGCTGGCGTGGACGTTCGCGTCTAAAACTCTTCTCTCGTTCATCTCGGGCCTTCGAGAGTTCTTCTCGAGTCCTCGCAAGGTCTCGTTCTACTCGTTCGTTCTCCTCTTCCAACTCGATGAATCCCTTCGCTCGATGTAGAGCATCTTGGATTGTCGGGGGATATCGGGCACAGATCTCATTTTTAAACAAAGATTTATGCCTTAATCCCTTCTTCAAGGCTTCCCTAGCTGTGCCGTCATCCAGCCCTGAGATCTCTGAAATCGCTTTGCTTAAACGCTTAATGTAAGCGCGTAGCGATTCGTGTGGTCCCTGGATCACACCCCACAGATCCTTCGTTGTCTTTCCGGACTGGATGTGAACGGAGTAGTAACTTCTCATGAATTCGAGGGAAAGTTCGTCGAACGAGTCAATGGATTCTGCTGGGAGATTACAAAACCATCTCAACGCGGCACCCTTCAAGCTCTGAGCGAAGAGCTTGCACATCATGTCATCTAGCATGCCGGTTGGGATGTTCGTCGATTGAACGACGTGCTTGTATTGAAGTAGGTGGTCATGTGGGTCTGACATTCCATCAAACCGAGGAAAAGAGATGTTGCTGAACTTGGGGGTGATTGTGTTGGTGATCCGCTTTGTCAAAGGCGTCTCGCGGACACCACGGGCAAGATCGTCGATCCCTGGTGTAGAGGTTGTTGCTTTATGGATTTGCGAAGTGAAGCGTTGTTGCATCTGTGCTTCCAATGTCCTCATCTCCTCGGACATTATACTTCGCATCATCTCTTCAACGTTCGTTCCTGGTTGGAAGAGATCCTCTGACGATTGTGATAAATCGGGCGTCGAACGCCGAATTGGTGTCGTCTGTCTCCTTGAACTTGTGCCTGGAGCCGTCTGTCTCGGCTGCGCTTGTCTCTCGTCTACAACCGGGGTATCCTCTGATGCGAACAGTGGCTGCATCGGATTGATTGGGCTGTAAGGAGCCCTCGAACGTTGCTGGTGAAAAGGCGGGGCGTGCTGCCAGCCCCCAGCGCTCGCATGTTGCGAATTGTAAGACGTGGCTGGTTGCCATGTCCCATCGTTCGTGCCTCGCTGTTCGTATGAGGCGGCTGGTCGCCAGCCCCCAACGCTCGCACCAGAGGAATACCCGACATACGGGTTGTAGTAATACGAGTAAGCGGCTTGGGAGTTGATTGCCATCAACTGGTTTTTGAGAATCTGGTTCTCCGCAGTGATGGTCTCCATATGACTCTGCTGGTCATTGTGTTTCTTGGTCAGTTCTTCAACCAATCGTGTCAGATTGGTGATTTGGGAGATCGCTTCAGATGTTGAAGCTTCCTGGTGATCAGTTGGGCTTCCCTGAGGAAGTTCGTCCTGGTGTTCAAGTCCTGCTGCCATGGCTGTTGTACGAGTTTCTGATGTAAGATGGCCAAGAGCCCCACGGTGGGCGCCAAACTGTAGATGCTAGTTTTTCTACAGTCAAAATTTAACAGAAAGTTAATAATAATGAATAAACAAACAGTTGAATGGGCCCTTGGCAATCGTTGGTGAAACTCATAAAGCAAATTAGTATGAAATAACCAGAAATAAAAGTAAAAGACAGAGATAGAAAATCATCAACACCAAGATGTAGAGAGGTTCGCCAAACCGGGCTACGTCATCTGTCAGTATTGTATATTCACTCTATGTGGGTATTCTCAAATACAAGAATAATCTCTGGGAATGTTTTCGACAGAGTAATAATATGCGTTCAGAGAGTTTTCGGATCCCTGTCTGAAGGGGGGTCCCCCTCTTTTTATAGAGGAAGGACCAATAACTGATGTTGAGCGGTTTTCCATCGTTGTCCACTGGGGACACGTGTCATGATATGAACTCAGCAGTTACTGTAATGTTTCACAGATTATGGCTTAGCGGTTATTGCCAGTTATGAACTGATCAGTTATCATGATGGCATGACACATCATCGTCGACGCTGGGTTCGACTGTTATAGAGAGTATAACCATATAAGCCTTGTTGAATACGAACGACGAACGATGAATAGAAAATAAGACTTTTGTCCTTATGATCTATCGTTCGCAGTTAATAAAGTCAATAAGTGAATGATCAGTGTTGATCCGTTAGCTCGATGTTCGATGCTTAATTTGGAACGAATCGCGTCATTGGGTCCGGCCCAATCGTACGAGCGATGGTCGTTCGTTATTGACTTTACAGTGAGTTGGGTCCGGCCCAAATGTGGAGGCGTTAGAATAAGGAGTTCATCGTTCGTTAGATAAACTGTTAAAGCTAACGTCATTATTGGGAAGACGAAGTCTAACCCCAACAATTAATTTGTCTCTAAGGTTTTTTTAACCTTAAGAAAATAACATCCTTAATTATTAATTAGATAATTATTAATAATTAATTAATTAATTAATAATTAATTAATTTTAAATTAATTAATTATTAACCCATTAGTGAGTTAATTATTTAATGCTTAATTCCTTATCTGTTATTTTACTTAATTACACTTTATTCGTATTTGGGTACATAACGTAACCATGGATAGCCATGGTCTTCCAATATCATATTGGGTCATCTTTGTAGGTTGTGGGTTTATTGGGTCTATTACGACTCATTTACTTGTAATTGACTTAAATCATTTCCAAATAATGTTTTGGACTCGTTAAGGCCCATTACACTTTGTTGTCTTTATCAAGTTTTGGTCAATAATTACATGGCATCTCAGCAAGCCTAGTGGCGGGTTCATTTCTCGTCATCGAGCCCTCGAGTACTAATTTATCAATTTGCCCCTATTTCGGTGATTCCAGCATTTTTAAGCTTAAACTTGTTAAATCTTTTGACCTTAGCTTTTAGTAATCTCTCTTGCAGTTTTATAGGTCCATAAAACCTCTACCTACAGCCTAAAACGTCTCCCATCAAATTACCATTTTAGTTTGACAAAATTATAATTTTGTCAGTAGACATACCATTTTTAATCTAGACTCATTGGATGGCTTTAAAAATTTATCCTAGAGCCTTAGAATAATGTTTATAGTGCCCCTAAGCTCTCAAAATGGCTTTCGTAACTTATTACATTTCTAAACACAATCAAATAAAAGTATTACATTTAAGCCCCTTTATGTCTTTTAAGGTCGTACATTTGACTATAACATAAACCATATTATTTCATGTATTTATTTAGCTTAATATAATGTTTTAAGGGTGACAAAGATGCTGTCTAATTATAGACTAAGCAGATTTTATAATTTGACCCATTATTTATTTGTTTTTGCATTTTAGTCCTTATTTAGGCCCAATTAGTTCCCAATACCCATTGGTTCACATTTTTTTTATACTTAATGTCCTTATAAATAGTTCTCACAGAATCAGGACTCATTTTTAATAAGTTTTTATTATTTATGTTTTGACCCTAAATTTTTCTATATTTACATTTTGACCCCAAAATGGCGTTTTGGTCATTTATTATCCATTTATCACCAAACTTTGACACAAGGTCTATTTTAAGTCTCTAATCAAGACTGAAAATTTTTGGATTCAAATAATATCTCTAGGCTGGTGAAATTATGATTTTACCCCTTGAGGGCAAAATTGTCATTTTTGATATTTTTATTTCTGATCAAACTTGAGCTCTTCTTATTGCTTAAGTCAAGAGAAATATTCTTTCATTTTACATGCATATGAAAATCCTACTCAAAATACCATTTTCTAATTTATTAACATTTATGTCAAAAATGTTATTTTTGGTATTTTATGGTCATTAATTCTTAGAATGACTCTTCCTCCTTGCTAAAAAAATGATCTTGGGAGTAGATGGAAGGAGATGAATAATATTTTTGGCTTCCCTTAGCTACAAATTTCATCCACAATGAAGGGAGGAAGAGAGGAAACTTTTCTTTTCTTGTATGGTTTTTATGAAAGAGAAAAGAGTGGCTTTTGGTTTACCTTAAAATTATTTTATAACCAAGCCTTATGGTGGGTTTAAAAATTGAAACTTTTGGATTTTAATCTCTCCAAAAATGTGCTCAGTTGAAGAGGATAAGTTGGGAGGTTCTTTTGGTCGTTTTTCATGTATTTCTAAGTGATTTTAGTGAGTAGTCATTCAAGTAGTTCATCATCATACATTATAGTAATTCATTCTTTTTTGTCTTTTCATTTATTTTTTCTGCTTGTTTAGGGGTTGGATTTTGAATTTTCAAAACCCCCTCTTGTTCAGCCTATTTTCTGAAAATATAAATATATATATATATATATTTTGGATCAATGCCAATTTCTGGCAGCAAGGCAGGCAGCTCACTGCCTGCTTGCTTTGCTCAGTGGGCCAGCCCACTAAGCAAGGGGAGGGGTGCCGGTGAAAAAAAAATTCAAAAAAAATTTCTCTGGAAGTGGGCTTAAAGCCCACTGCCTTGCCCAGTGGGTAATTTCCTCACTGGATTGGGGGACGGGAAGGGGGGGGGGGGGGGGAGGGGAAGGGGGGGTGGTGTGTGCCTGAGCACTCCCCTGAATTATTATTATTATTTTTTTTTGAGATTGTAATACGATTCTTAAATTTCATCTTAGGTACATCTTGACATGACCCTAAAATTCACTTCTTTAATTCAGAGAAATAAAATTATAATTATTCGTTCATTACTATATAATGAGTTTTTACACTTAATATTTTTACAAAATCCCAATTAAAAAAACTTGGGAGAGAGTAACATTATTTATATTTTCTCGTCATCAATTTTAAAAATGTTATAAATGATGAAATTTACAATTTCTTTCTCTATTAGGAGGAGAATTAATATTGTTAATTTGAAGTTGTTACCCCCCCCCCCCCCCCCCCCCCCCCCCCCCCCCCCCCCCCCCCCCCCCCCCCCCCCCCCCCCCCCCCCCCCCCCCCCCCCCCCCCCCCCCCCCCCCCCCCCCACCCCCCCCCCCCCCCCCCCCCCCCCCCCCCCCCCAATTCGAGTCATCCCAGGTCAATCTTCCCCCCCCCCCCCCCCCCCCCCCCCCCCCCCCCCCCCCCCCCCCACCCCCCCCCCCCCCCCCCCCCCCCCCCCCCCCCCCCCCCTAACGTTGCGCCTGGCCGCCCTCCACCGTGAGCAGACCCCGCGCTGGCACCCCTAGCTCCAGCTCCCAATACACGGCCGCCCCCCGCCCCACCATGCCAGACCTCAGCCACGACCCCTCGCAAGCCAAATTCTTGTGACTTGGGCCCCCTGTCATTGATCCCCCGCCGTGTGCCGAGACCTCAATGATGACCCCCCCCCCCCTGGGCGAAAAAAAAATAAAAGAAAATGGATCCAATTGTTAGTTAAGACCTGTTATATTTTTAGTGTTTTAAATAATGTATCATAGATAATATAATACCATGACATTTTAAAAAAATTTAAAATATTTTTAAACGGATTTTTTATATTTTAAATTTTATATTTATTTAATAATATGTAAAAGTATAATAAATAGTATTTGACTGATAATAGGATTTAAAAATAGAGAGACAAACGTGACAAAAAGCCGTTACTCCAACCCCGCGATTCACGATGACCATTTTCCCCAACCGAAGAGCGACAGAGGTCTGACGGCAGAGAGCAGTTTGTACAGCGTCTTTTTGGTTTCTTCTTCTTCTGCTTCTTCTTCTTCTAAGAGATAATAAGAGATTTCGTGTTTCTCTTTCTCATGCACAGTCTAGTAGTACTGTTCCCTCTTCGGTTTCTCGCATTCTCTTCTCTTGAACACCCTTCTACTTCGCTTTTACTCAGACTTTCTTCACTCACTCCCATCTATGGTATGTTTTCTAAATACCCATTTCGACTTTTCTCTTCTACTTTCCATTTCTCCTTCCATTTTCGTTTCGCTTGCTTTTGAAATGTTTCCCTTTTTTCATGGTAGATTTTTCTGTTTTGAGTGGTTCTGGTGGCGAGAATTAGGATTGACGGTTATGTAGGGATTTCTGTAGCAGAAGGCTTTTCTTTTGTTTTGTGTTTTGTGGTTTGTAGTTTGTTTGTGTGTGTGTTGGTTTGTTTGTTTTCTCCGTCTATGAATAACTTTATTACAGCCAGGGAAAAAAAAACAAAAAAACTTAATTGCTTTTTTGTATTGAACAGGGGCAAAGATTTTTCGTTGGGGAACTTTCATTTTTCTAATGGCTTATAAGACGTTTAGCCTTCGTTTGGAGCAGAGATGAAATTTTTGAGCAGAGATGAAATTTTTAGGTTGAAATTGATTGAGTTTTCAAAAATTAATTATAATTTTTGTTGTTTTTTGATAAAGACAAAAACTGAAATGAAAAAGTTAAGTTGACACTTGCGGTCCAAACGAACGCTTAGGTTCAAGTTTGAGTTATAATAGAATTTCGTTCAAGTTTTGGAAAGAATTTGTACTGAAACTAAGTAAAAACAAATATATCATTAGTGCTCTTCTTGGGTTATAATGTGCAAATCACATGCAAAAAACCATCTAAATTTTAACGGATTTGAGCAAAAAAGGCTGATTGTGCCGAAAAAAGTATAAGTTCAGGAGTTCAGGGATTAAATTGCTAAATTTGAAAAGTTTAGGGGTATCGGTTCAAAAAAGCCAAATTTTTTTTTTTTAATCTATGTAATGCTGTTAATTGAAAGTGGTGATTGATCAGTTTTGTTTTTTAGTTTCTTTTATGAGGTAGCAGAAATGGGATTGTTCCCTCCTTTGCTTACATGAACTTATATATTTCAAGTTTTGACTTGATGAGATTGGAACCTTATATGTATTTGTTAATCACATCATAGGATTTCTCATCCGAAACATGATATTGACCTTGAAAAATTGTTTACGAGTGTCTAGAAGTTTTATAGATAATGTTGTTGAATGATGACGTAGTTATATATATCAATTATTGAGCGAGGCACAAGTAAGATTTTTACCCTACTGGTACAAGGATATACATTTATGGGAAAGCCTTTGCCGCCGGTGGATTCTTCTTCTCTTTTTGTTCATGATTCACATCCATAACATGCAAATGTTTGTACGTTGAATGGCTATTTTAGGAGCTTTCATTTTTTTCGGTTTTAGATATCTAATTTTGTAGTTGTTTGTAACATGATCATGGTTAAGAAACAAGGCAGGGATCTGACGCAGACGATTTTTCTTTTTCCTGAAAGATTCATGCAGTAAAACATTGGTGGAAATAATTCATATATTGCTAATTATGTCTGAGTTCATGCTGATGTACATGCATGCGAGTTTACATTTCGTGCACTCATATGGAGAGCGTTATAGGATTTAGTTGACATGTTTTGTTCAGGGATGTAGAGTACATTACTTGTTCTCTATAATATACATTCATAGACACGCTCACACATACGTAGAAAGGAGTGCGTGCTTTTGTGTTTACGTACATGCATATATCAAAAACTTGCAGTTTCTAGTTCTATTTGTTTGTTGTTGCAGATGATTGTTTGCCAGCATTGCGGTGACAAAGGCTTCGAGGAAGCTTTGACTCTCTGCAAAAAGTGTGGGCTGTATGCTTTGCATCGGTATGTTTTAAGGCGTAGGTTTTACAACAAAAATTGGAAAACAAAAAAGTGGAATGCTGTCTATTTTAAATGTTTCCCGGTCTTGAGTTGAATGCCTTTTTTTTTTTTTGGCATGTGTAAAACAATATTCTTTTATATGCTTACTACAACAGAAATAAGTACATTAATTTTCGATTTCAACTGCTATGAAAACTTTATTTGCTTTAATGACTTTTGCGTTTTATCTACTTTCCAGCTATTGCCTAGAAGTACTTCCAGAAAATTTATCCGAAGATATGATCTGGTTTTGTGGAGATTGTGGACCAAATATTTCGAAGCAGTCTACTCGTGGTAAAACAAATTCTCCCTCATCTGGATTAAGTGTCTCTGTGGAAGTAGAATCACCAAAAAATGTAGGAGCGGATTTAAGAAGAATGAGAAAGTTGTTAACTGCTTCTGAAGCTAAAACCAAGGTGCAGACAGATGAACGCGAGCCTTCTGGTTATGAGCCACGCTGCAGAGAGAAGTGTGATGAGATTCAGATGCTCAGAAGAAAAAGGAGATTCGTTCTTGAAGATGAAGAAGATCAATGTTTAAAAACTTCTCTAGTTGCTGTTAGTAATGACAAAGCTTCTATTGTTGTTGAACAAAGGGTTACCACTGGTTCTGAGGTTTAAAACGGAGAGGCAAATGTGTGAAGATGGGTCTTTTAGTAATGGTTCACAGTTGAGAGAGAAATGTGATAAGGAGCAAAAGCTCGGGAGAAAAATGAGGCTGGATCTTGAAGATGAAGAGGCTAAACCTTCGGAAACTTCTCAAGTTTCAGTTGTTACCCCAAGCCTGCAAATACCTTCGAGCAAACTGTAGTTAATGGAGAGGTCCAGATGTGCGACGTTAGGTCTCCTAGTAATAAGTCACAATGTGGGGATGAGTGTGATAAGTGCCAGCAGCTCAAAATTCGGCAGAAAAACTTTCCAATGTAGTGACCCCAAGCCTTCAAATGTTTTGCAACATAAAGTTATTGCTGGTTCTGTGGAAAAAAGGAAGCTACTTTTTCGTGATGGTGGGCCTTCTGGTAATACACCAACGAGCAAAGAAATGTGTGATTATGATCAGAAGCCTACAGAAAAACAGAAATTGGTACTTTCTGATGA
This sequence comes from Ficus carica, assembly GCA_009761775.1. NCBI lineage: Eukaryota > Viridiplantae > Streptophyta > Magnoliopsida > Rosales > Moraceae > Ficus > Ficus carica. The sequence continues at coordinate 14,728,191 of CM019742.1, read as the reverse complement.
GGAGGCCGAACCTGTGAAAATCGCTCAACTTGTTGCTAGTCATCCGAAGCCTTCAAATATCTTACCACAAAAGGATATCACTCGTTCTGTCGCTAAAACAAAGGTGCTGACTCGTGATACTAGGCCTTTTGGTAACGAGCAACAGTGTAGGGAGAAGTACCATAAGCATCAGAAGCTCAGTGAAGAGAGAAAACTTCTCAACTTAGCGACTCCAAGCCTTTAAATATCTCACAACAAAAGGCCGAAACTGGTTCTGTAGCTAAAATGCCGGTTGCAGATACGTGATAGGTGTCCATTTGGCAGTGAGCCACAGCACAGAGGCAAGGGTAACAAGTGTCAGAAGCTCAGTACACAAAGATATACTTCTCGAGTTAGTGACCCCAAGCCTTCAAATATCTCACAACAAAAGGCCATCTCCTGTTCTGTAGCTAAAACAAAGGTGAAGATACGTGATAGGTGGCCGTACCGTAGTGGCCCACCACTGTACAGAGGCAGGTATAGTAAGGATCAGAAGTTCAGAAAACGACAGAGACGGCTTCCTGAAGATGATGAAGCGGTTGATCCTTTGAAGACTTATCAAGCTGAAGTTAGTGACCCCAAACTATTCAACGGTTTAGAACAGAGTTCATATTTGGAAGCACAACCTATCATCAACCCAATGTGGAAGTAAGAAACTTCTTTTCTTTTGCCTTTTTGTAATTTATGGAAAACTTGTTTATATGATACATTTGTAACTTGTGATATTATTCGTCTAACAGTGGATGTTTGAGCATCTGCAACAAGAACTTAAACACTCGTGACAGACTCATCGTTGCTGCCATTTGTCCAACTTGGCATGCCCGAAGTGTATGAGGTGGCAAAGTTATTACCAGAAGTTATTTTCTTGAATTGTCTAATCGATCTGATTTTTGGCGAGAAGTTTTCAAAAGTCAGGGCCAAGTTATCACCATATTGCTGTTTTTTTCTTTCCGGAGAACAGAAGGTGATGGCGTTAATGTTCATGTTCTCATTCAATTTCTTTGCTTCCTTTATTTATCCGCCTGTTTTATTTTTTTCCCGTGTGTTGTGTTCTGGTGCAGTGATGAGAATGTTTTCGACAGCCAGGTCAACAACATGATCAACCAAGACCTTGCTATGAGAGCTGTGTTGGAAGAAGCAGAACTCTTAGTTTTCACATCTTATGCCTTGCCTGTGCCTTATAGGAGTGAGCTTCATTTCTTTATTATTTTTTTAATCTTTTGGTTTTGTTTTTCCTCGGTAGTTTTTCTTTTTTGCTTCATCTGTGGTTAGCACTACAAAGTTATGCCATGAGTTGATCCATTTGCAGGGTTTCAAATGAAGCATTATCTGTGGGGGTCTTTCGGGCGAAACAAGCTTGACGTTTAATAACTAATACAAAAAGTTTCAATGCTCTAACCACCATAGGCGGAGTTCGATCAGTTCTTGAGCAAGAGATGCGGTAAATCCGGTTCTAAATCTTCACCCAAAGAGGGCTTAATTAGTGATAATGTTTAGTTTGTGTTCGACATATTTGTTGCTTTGACCAGAATACAGAGAAAATCTAAATGCAAAATGTTGTATGAAATTATAAATGTGAATATAAATTTTTACTGTTGATAGTCCACATTCCTCGTAGTCAAATTTTTTAAATTACTATTAAACGTTTTTGGCTCAGATCAATGAGACTTTACATCTAGCCGAGATTTGTTATCTTGCTTGCTGTCCCCTAATAAGAAATTGAGCATTGAGCTAAACTCCGTTATTCTTATTTTAGATAATAATAGATAAAATAAAATGTTATCTTTCCAACTGTTTTTTGGGAAAAATTTTAAAAATTCCCATTGAACTTTGTTACTAGTGTCAATCTGCTCCATGAACTATGAAATGTACCTATTATACCCCCGGAACTTTAATATGTGTGTCAAGTTATTCCTTCAGTTAGTTTCCGTTAGTTTTTCCGTTATCTTTAATATCAAAATGCACCATGAACTTTGCTTTTGTGTCAAAATATCTCATAATCTTTGCATTTGTGTCAAAATACCCCTTGATCTTTAATATTTGTGTCAAATTACCCTTTGATATTTAATATTTGTATCAAACTCTCATTTATCTTATTTTAATTATCTAACATTGTATAATTGCCTAATAATTATTAACTTTTTTGAATAGGTAAAGAAAATAATTTTTTTAATAAAAAAGAATGTAATTTTTTTTTTTTGTACCAACTAATTTTTATTTGCTTATTTTAATTCAAATTTACATTCATTTTGATTTTCTTAAACCAAAATAACTATACAGTTTATGTTCATTCTTTTATTCTCCTAATATTACAATTTTTAGTTTAATTATGACAAATAATACTCTACCAAAATTTGCCAAACCGATCATTTTTTAAATTAAAAATATAATTAGGAATGAGTATTATAGTAAATTTACGATACTTTCTTTATGAGTTTAAGCAAACACAAAATAAAATTTGTTATGACTATGATTTCAAATTATGTAGGCTAAGTAAAATAGCATATTTGAAATCCAAATCTTGTCTTTGAGTCCTATCAACTATGGTTATGTATAATTATAACCCAAATAACTGAAATTAAAATAAGTAAAATAAAAAAAATATGTTAAAAACAGATGGCATACCACTTTGTTGGAATAAAAAATATTTATTTTACCCATTCTAAACAAGTTCATAATTATTAGGCAATTATACAATATTAGATACTTCAAAGAGATAAATGAGACAGTTTGATATAAATATTAAAGATCAAATGGTAGTTGATACAAATATTAAAGTTAATGGGGTATTTTGACACAAATGTAAAGATTAATTAGAGGGTATTTGATACAAAAGCAAGTTTCATGGGGGTTATTTTGACATAAAGATAACAGAAAAAACTAAACAAAAACTAATAGATGGGGCAACTTGACACACATTGTAAAGTTCAGGGGCACAATGGATACATTTCATAATTTATTGGGCACTATTAACACTAATGATAAAGTTCAAGAGGAGTTTATGGCATTTTTCTCTGTTTTTTTTTTTTTAAATGTTTCTGTCAGAGTGATAAACAATAACTTGATAAAATGTTTGATAAGCTCAAATGTCAATAGGGTGATATTTACGTTTTAGATGATAACTTGAGACAACATATGTTTCTCCAAATTTAACTTGAAATTAATCTAGAATAAAGTGGCAGTTAATTACCAAAAAAAAAACAAAAAAAAAAAAACAAAAAAAAAAAAAGCGAAGAAAAAGCTTTTACACGTCACAAGCACTGCATATGTCGTGTGCTAGCGGGTATCCAGCAAAGTTTTGACAATTAGAGGGCGTTGAAACACTAACTGCATGGTTTTGGAGGGTTTTTTAATTGGAAATTAGTTAATGTTCAGACATGTCGTTAAATTGTAAATTATAAATAAATATTGTATTTAAATAGTGTAAAAACCTGAAATTTGTTCTCATCCTTTTGAGTATTTATACAAGAATATTCTCATTCTGACTTGAAATAAGAAAGTTGTGGCACTTTAAAAGTAGAGTTTAGTGACAATGGAATAGATAGACAAGGATATGTGATACTGTAGATAGTTGGAGTGGGTGTCTGAAAAAGGAATTGGTGTATCAAATGCGATCTAGAAATATATTGAAAAAACTTTCAGTTGGAACTGATGACTTGTTTAGAACTTAGGTTTGAACCTAAGTTTTTCATTTCATTTTTTATCTTTTTCTAACAAATCAAGAAAAATTATAATTAGTTTTTGAAAAATCATTCAACTTCAAACTAAAAATTCTATTTTAAACCATTGTTGTAAACGCAAGCTAAATCTCCAAATGCCCCTTTAGATTTATATTTCCAATCCACTAAAGGTGTATGCATTTGATCTAATGTGCATCCTCCTTTCTTTTCACCTTTGGATTTTATGTGATTCACCAGAAAATAGGCCCTATAGATAGGGTTTGATTGATAGAGTTTTTATCTTTAGTATTAGTCAAAATAGGGGAAAGGTTGCCGTAGAGTTACTTTTATATATCCTATCAGTAAAGTTCATTTTATATTGTTTGATATATTTTAACGGTTAAGATGTTACTTATATGATATGATGTACATTAGCTCACAGTATTATAATCGAAAGAAAAAAAAAATTCAAAGAAAAAAAAAGAAATTAAAAAAATCAAACCACCACCCCTCTTCTGATGACTGGCGCCCCCTCTCTCCGGTGACTTTCTGCAGATGTTTCCCCCCAAAAAACCGGATTGGCAAAAGGTCCCTCCCCCCCCCCCCCCCCCCCCCCCCCCCCCCCCCCCCCCCCCCCCCCCCCACCCCCCCCCCCCCCAACCAGACCTACAAAACTCCCCCGGTCTGGCGACAACCAATCCACCCCCCCCCCCCCCCCAAAAAAAAAAAAAAAAAAAAAACCAAAACCTTAAGGGCTCCACCCCACAGTCTGGCAAGTCCCCCCCCCACACAAAAACAAAAACAAAAAAAAAAAAAATAAAAAATAAAAAAAAAAAAAAAAAAAAAAAAAAAAAAAAAAAAAAAAAAAACCAAACCTTCAAGGCCACCCCAAGTCTGGCGACGGCAAGTCCCCCCCCCCCCCCCCCCCCCAAAAAAAAAGGTTCCTCAATGTTAAATCCAGCTCCCTAGCGTGGACCCAACTGCGACGACTTTCCACCAGCCTTCGACAAATCACCCATCCCGACCTGACTTGCAGCAGCGAATCGCCCACCTCGGGCCCCTTCGACGACCTTCCACCCCGGCCCTTCACAATCAGAGGACTTTAAAAGTTTTTTTTTGGTGCAATCCTGTAAATCAGTATGTATTTTACTTATAGTGCACCCCTAACTTTTTGTCCATTTGATTAATTTTAAATGGCCTTAGATAGAGCTCTACCGATAGAGTATATAAAAGGATCTCTACCGCAGTCTTTCCAATCAAATAGAAGAGGAGGAAAATAGCTTTTAGTAAGCTTTTCAAACCACATTTTTAAAAAGAGTTTTAATAAATCAAAAGGATTCTAAAAATTTCTAATAATAGAGTATATGATGTCTTACTAAATATGCATCTATATTTTTAACTTCCTAAATAAAATCGTTTTAGACTAAAATAATAAATAATAAACTTATAGTAGTGCTAAATTATTTCAATAAGAATAACTTTTTCGAATTTAATCATTTCGTCAAATAATCAATTCTGTTTGAAGTAAATAACATAATATAATAAGTAATTTATTTATGAACATAATTATAGAAATTATCTTATCTATATTAATATTGTTAACAAATTAATCTAAAGTTTCATAAATAAATTACTTATCATATTTCGTTAACAAATTAATCTAAAGTACAATATCTATTGTGAATATTTTTTTAAAATTAACTTTGTCTACCACCAATATATATATATATATATATTTAGAAGCAATATATTTATTTTTTAATGCACCGTCCTCAGGGAAAAAAAAAAAACAAAGAAAAGAAAATAAAAGCTGAAAAAGAAAAGCTCGGCCTCATTGAACAGTGTGACTGTTTCTAGTAAAATAACAGTCCAATCCAATCTGCGGCGTGTGATGAGAAAAGTTACAACCAATGTTAAATGTAGATTTAAATTTAAATTTTTATTACTAAAATTTAAAATTCAAATCCAATTCTGCGTGTGATAAGAAAAGTTACAACAATGTTAAATGTAGATTTTTAAATTTAAATTTTTATACTAAAATAAAATTTTAGTTATGCACTTAATAAAAAAAAACACTATGCCCACGGTTCAATTATTAAAATATACAAGTACAACCATGTCCTTATTATGAATATACTATACATTTATATTTATTGTCTAATTCTGTTTTAATCTCTATATTTCAAAAACAACTTTCTAACATTTTAATTTTACCTCCGAATTTTAATATCCTTGCAACTTGCATCACAAACTTTGAAAGCTCGTGTACCCCTTGAAATTTTAATCATTTGTAAAAAATGTTCTTCGAAAAACTATTAGAAAAAAATACTCTTCATTATTATTATCTACTGAATTTAAATTTTGCCCCTTAAACAGTAATACTATGTAAACTTTACCCTCTTTCTTCTAACTTTAATGGCATGTTTACTTATTAGGAGTAGGAATGAGAGTGGAGAATGGGAATCAATCCCTTGTTTACTTGCTTATTTTTTTCTGGAATGGGAGTGAGAATGGTGGGTCTCATACCAATTTGGATTGAGAAATGGGATTGGCAATCCCATGCCCCCCTCCGAATTGTGACTCTCATTCCCACTATTAACATTAAATTACCATTTTATCCTTAGTTATTTGCAAAAATTTTAATAAAAAATAATGAACAACCTGGTATTAATTATTTTTATTAACCAAATATAATATATTTTATTAACTTAATATATATAACAATCCCTAATTACTATTAACGTTATTAGAGTAAATAAAGAACTTTTTTTTCATCACATATATTATTATGTTTCTATTTTTATATTTTTATACTTTACTTATTTTAATTTATTTTTTTACTCTTTTTATTTTTTTAAACAAAAAATTACACAATTTAATTTTATTTGCCTTGATATCATAATGGTATTTTACTTTTGATTAATAGTATGATAATAAATAAATAAATTAATCATTTTTTTAATTTTTGAAATACAATAAATAAAGGGTATATAAGTAAATTTACAGCAACTGACTCCGATTTATGTTCTAAGTAAACGCATGAATGAGATTGACAGTGATTTCAACTCCGATTCCTGGAACCCCAAAGTAAACATCATATTCTGACTCCGAATCCTACCCACTCTGATCATGATCACTCTGATTACAAGTAAGCAAACATACCATAAAACTAGTGCTTACACCCGTTCACCCAACTGTTAGTAAAATATAATATAGTGCCCATTTAATACTGATATGACACTAATTTTAATATTAAAAAAGTTAAGTTTAACTAGAATACATAATATTAAAAAGAACCTTAACTAATCGATTAAAAAAACAGGGTAAAAATTAACCTTTTTTTTAACAAAAATAATTAAGTAACAATGAGATTTGAAATATTGAATAGATTGAAATTTTATTTGATAAATAGAAAATTACTAATAAATATTAAAATTATAGTATAAATAAAATATTTATCAACAAAATAAATAAATTATTAACATGATAAATTTATCTTTTCCTAAAAAAACAAAAAACAAACAAAACCTAAACTAAAATTCAAAAAAGAATTCTTAAAAAAAAAAAAAAAAAAAAAAAAAAAAAAAAAAAACCCACCGCCAATGGCTGTTATACCTCCTCCGCCAATTCCACAAAACCAGCCCTCTCTCATTAATCACCCAATTCCCTCCTCCCTCGCCTCCGCCCCGCACACTCACCACTCTCTCCCCGATCCCTAACTTTTTCGGACAAGCCACTCCAAGTTTTCCCCATTTTTGATTTCTGGTACGTCTCTTCTCCGCCATTCTTTTTCTTCTTTTTATTTTCTTTTTCTTGAAATTCTAGTGGTGGTTTTGATAAGTCTAGGGATGTCAATTGTGCTGGGCCGTCTAAGACACACGACACAAATTTGGGCCAAGCTAGTACGACACGAGATTATATTGGACCGGACTAAGCATGATACGAGGTGGTGGGCCATTCTGGCCTCGTAGTTTTAGCATGTGGACCTAGCATGACACGCACGATGCTAAACACGAGCATAACACAGGCACGAGTCAAGCACAGCACAGTCCATTGAGCACGATGGGTCACAATCACTATGATTTTTTTTTTCCTTTCAAAAAACTTATTAAAAAAAAGTTATTTACCTCTAAAGTATGTTTTTCCTTACACTATCTATATATCTTCAACAATTATGCCGCATAAAATAGTATATATTTACATATACGGAGGAACATAATTTTTAGCCTTTTCAGAACTCTCTTCATTCTTTCAGGTCCAAAAAATTCTCGGAAAAACATTAAAATTATAGCTGGTTCTATGGCAAAAAGGAAGCTGCAATTACGTGATGGTGGTTCTGTCACGAAAACAAAGGTGCTGACTCGTGAATGTAGAGCTTTTGGATACGAGCAACAGTTGTAAGGAGAAATATGGCAAGTATCAGAAGATCAGGAGAAAAACTCTCAATATAGTGACTCCAACCTCCAAGCCTTTAAATATCACAAAACAAAAGGCCGAACAGGTTCTGTAGCTAAAATGCCAGTACAGATACGTGATAGGTGTCCATTTTAACAGTCAGCCGCAGCATAGAGGCGAGTACAATAAGTACCAGAAGCTCAATACACGAAGATATACTTCAAATATCTAACGACAAAAGGTCTTCTCCAACTCTGTAGCTAAAACAAAGGTGAAGTTGCATGATAGGTGGCCGTATCGTAGTAGGTATAATAAGTATCAGAAGTTCAGAAAATGACGGAGACTGCTTCGTGATCGTGAAGATGATGATGCGGTTGAGCCTCTGCCTTTGAAGACTGATCAAGTTGATGCTAGTGACCCCAACTTTCAAACGGTTTAGAACAAAGTTATAATTTGGAAGCACGACCTATCATCGACCACCCAGTGTGGAAGTAAGAAATTCTTTTCTTTCGCCTTTTGGTAATTTACGGAACACTTGCATATGTGATACGCGGTTTGTAATTTGTGATATTAATCGTCTAACAGGGGATGTTTGAGCCATCTGCAACAAGAACTTAACCAGATGTTTAGTGTTTGAGGCTTATCTTTGCTGCCCATTTGTCAACTTGGCATGCCCGAAGTGTTTGAGGCTGCAAAGTTATTACCAGAAGTTATTTATCTTGAATTGTCTAATCGATCTGATTTTTGGCCAAGAAGTTTCAGAAGTCGGGGCCAAGTTATCACCAAATTGCTCTTAATGTCTTTCCAGAGAACAGAAGGTGACGGCGTTACTGTTCCCGTGTTTTATTTTTTTTTCCCCCGTGTCAGGTTGAAGGTTCTAGAATACCCTTTTTGCTTAGCTTCTTCATCAATGGCTGCCCCACAAGATGAGGGTCTGAAGAAGCTCGAATATTTATCTCTAGTCTCCAAGGTCTGCACAGAGCTTGAGATCCACTTAGGGTTTGGGGACAAAGTTCTGGCTGAGTTTATAACCGAGATGGGTCGGAACTGCGATACCGTCGAGGAATTCGACACCATGTTAAAGGGAAAATGGAGCTGAAATGCCTGATTACTTTGTGCGAACTTTGTTAACTATAATTCACACGATCCTTCCCCCGAAGCCGAAGCCCGACAAGGATGCGAAGAAAGATAGTGGTTCTGATGGTAATAAGACGAAGTATCGAGCCTTGGCGATAGCGGATGATAAAGCGAGGGCGAAGAAGAGCTTGAGACGGAAATTGAGACGGAGACCCGGGAGAGGCGTCGTAGAGAAGAACGGGATGAAGAGAAAGAAGATAGGCCGTAGAGGTTAGAGATTGGGACAGAGATCGGGACTAATAGGGACAGAGACAGAGACAGAGATAGAGATAGAGATAGGGACAGACATGGAGACAGAGATAGAGATAGAGACAGACATAGAGACAGGGACAGGGACGGAGACAGAGATAGGCAAAGAGATAAATACAACGGGGAACTAAAGCGCAAGGATAGGGACGATGATGCTGATGAGTATGTTAGGGAAGGCATAGAGATCGATATGAGAAGAATAGAAGAGTGGATATGATGAGAATGGCGATTTTCGGGAAGGAAATGATGATGATCGGAGAGGTAGTCAGGGACTCGAGAGGAATGGGCGGTTTCCAATTGGATGAGCCTGAACTGTATATGGTTTATAAGGGCAGGGTTGTCGAGAGTAATGGACAGTGGATTCTTTGTCCAATTGAATGACTTAAGGGTAAGGAGGGTTTGGTCCACGTTTCGCAGATTGCAACTCTCGGCGAATTGCTAATGCCAAAGAGGTTGTGATGAAGAGGGATCAAGAGGTTTATGTGAAGGTGATTTCAATCTCAGGTCAGAAGCTGAGCCTTTTCGATGAGGGATGTTGATCAGAAAACAGGGAACGATTTGTTCTGCCTATGAATAAGAGCTCAGAGGACGACGTTTTAGGACAAATCCATCCGGGTCCAAGGAGGGGCCTTGTGACTAGAACTGACTTCTGGTATTAGGATTGTCGAAGAAGGATGATATTGGTTCGTCACGCCGACCTTGAAGCGAATGAGCTCTCCAGAGAAATGGGAAGCCAAGCAATTGATAGCCTCTGGTGTTTTCGGCATTAAAGCGTATTCAATGTATGACAAGGAAGGAGATGGAATGCTATATCAGGAAGAGGGTGCAGAGGAAGAGCTGGAGATCGAGCTAAACGAGGACGAACCAGCTTTTTTGAATGGGCAGAGTAGGTATTCTGTCGATATGTCACCTGTGAAAATCTTTAAGAATCCAGAAGGGTCGTTTGGCCGGGCCACTGCTCTTCAGTCTGCACTCATTAAGGAGCGTTAGAGAAGTCCGAGAGCAGCAGCAACGGGACTATGCTGGATTCCATTCCCAAGGATCTCAATCGTCCGTGGGAAGATCCAATGCCAGATACAGGCGACAGGCATCTTGCACAAGAGCTTAGGGGTGTTGGTTTGTCAGCCTATGATATGCCCGAGTGGAAGAAGGATGCTTTTGGGAAAACCATCAGTTTCGGGCAGAGGTCAAAGCTCTCAATTCAGGAACAAAGGCAGAGTTTGCCCATATACAAGCTGAAAAAAGAACTTGTCAGGCAGTGCATGATAATCAAGTTCTTGTTGTTATCGGTGAGGACTGGCTCGGGTAAAACTACCCAGGTCACACACTATCTTGCTGAAGCTGGCTATACGACAAAGGGTAAAATTGGATGTACTCAGCCCCGTAGGGTGGCTGCACTGTCCGTGGCTAAGAGGGTGGCTGAAGAATTTGGTTGTCGATTGGGCGAGGAAGTTGGGTATGCAATTCGTTTCGAAGATGTACTGGACCAGATACAGTCATCAAGTACATGACCGCCGGTATGCTTTTAAGTGAGATATTGTTTGATGAGAATCTTTCTCAATACTCTGTGATTATGCTTGATGAAGCACATGAGAGGACGATTTCATACAGATGTTCTCTTTGGATTGCTAAAGCAACTTGTGCAGCAGAGACCAGAGCTTCGTTTGATTGTAACGTCTGCCACTCTGGATGCAGAGAAGTTTTCGGGTTATTTCTTTAAACTGTAATATCTTCACCAATACCTGGTCGAACATTTCCTGTGGAAATACTCTATACAAAACAACCGGAAAGTGATTACCTAGATTCTGCTCTGATCACAGTCTTACAAATCCACTTAACTGAACTTGAAGGCGATTTGTCCTTCTCTTTTAACCGGACAAGAGGAGATTGACTTTGCCTGCCAGTCTCTTTATGAGAGGATTGAAAGGCTTAGGAAAAAAAATGTTCCAGAATTGATTATCCTACCCGTCTATAGTGCACTTCCTAGTGAAATGCAGTCGAGGATATTTGAACCCGCTCCTCCAGGGAAGAGGAAAGGTGTTGTCGCCACCCAACATTGCCGAGGCATCATTGACCATTGATGGGATATTCTATGTCATTGACCCTGGATTTGCAAAGCAAAATGTATATAATCCGAAGCTAGGTTTGGATTCGCTGGTGATAACTCCAATTTCTCAAGCATCAGCCAAGCAGCGAGCTGGCCGAGCTGGTCGTACAGGCCCTGGAAAATGCTACCGCCTTTATACTGAAAGTGCGTACCGCAATGAGATGTCTCCTACAACAGTTTCTGAAATTCAGAGGATAACCTAGGAATGACGACGCTTAATATGAAAGCAATGGGTATAAACGATCTTTTATCTTTTGATTTATGGATGCACCCGCACCCCAAGCTCTCATTTCCGCCATGGAGCAGCTCTACAGTTTAGGAGCACTGACGAAGAGGGGCTTCTGACCAATTGGGCAGGAAGATGGCAGAGTTTCCAATCGAACCGCCATTGTCTAAGATGCTACTTGCAAGTGTGGACCTTGGATGCAGTGATGAGATCTTAACCATCATTGCTATGATTCAGACGGGCAATATCTTTTATAGGCCTCGTGAAAAACAAGCCCAAGCAGATCAGAAGAGGGCCAAGTTTTTCCAACCAGAGGGAGACCAGCTGACGATACTTGCTGTTTACGAGGCCTGGAAAGCCAAGAACTTTTCTGGGCCATTGGTTTGTTTCGAAAATTTGTTCAGTCTCGATCCTTGAGAAGAGAACAAGATGTCAGGAACAGCTCCTCAGCATCATGGATAAGTATGATTTCCATCCTTTTCACCCTATACAAAACTGTTTCCATCTTTTTCTTCTTTTTTGGCTTGGAAAAAGACTTGCTATATATTGATTATTCCGTTGTGCATCGGAAGTTTGCAGTTTCGTTTTATTTTTAACTGTGGATTGTGCATGCTGTTTGCTCTTCATATTTAAAAGAACCCAAATAGTATACTTTAGTACTTCGGATCCCATAGTGCTCATCCTCGGAATGGTTTGTGGCACAAATCATCCCGACTTTTTATTTAAGTATGAGCACCTTTCCCGCAACCGGCTGATTGAAACTTTGTCAGTAGTGTTGAGTATTCTAGTCGTCTATGTTTGATGTTTTATTTTAACAAGATATGTTCATCAAGTCTACTTATTCATCAAGCTCAATCATTTTGCAAAACCACCGATGGTATCTTTAAAGACTCTCGTGTATACGGAGGAATTATTCTGTTTGGTTTAGTTGGTTTATAACAGAGAAGTTTCATTGATTTATTTCTGGTAGTGACACTTATTGTAGACCCTTCGTTACGACAAACTGACTGAGTTGCTGATAACTTCGTTTCAGGTATAAATTGGACGTTGTGAGTGCAGGAAGAATTTATGAAGATCAAGAAGGCGATAACAGCGGGATTTTTCTTCCATGCGGCTAGAAAGACCCGCAGGAGGGTTACAGAACTTTGGTTGAAATCAGCCGGTCTATATTCACCCAAGCAGCGCTCTTTTCCAACGACAGCCAGACTGGGTCATCTACCATGAGCTTGTTATGACCACAGAAGAGTACATGCGTGAGGTCACTGTTATAGACCCGAAATGGCTTGTCGAATTGGCACCCGAGATACTTCAAAGTGGCAGATCCTACAAAGATGAGTAAGCGCAGCGTCAGGAGTGTATCGAGCCGCTCTATGACCGATACCATGAGCCTAACTCTTGGCGTTTGAGTAAGAGGCGTGCTTGATGTGTGTTTCATTCAGTAATGGTTCACAGTTGAGAGAGAAATGTGATAAGGAGCAAAAGCTCGGGAAAAAAAATGAGGCTGGATTTGAAGATGAAGAGGCTAAACCTTCGGAAACTTCTCAAGTTTCAGTTTGTCACCCCAAGCCTGCAAATACCTTCGAGCAAACTGTAGTTAAAGCAGAGGTCCAGATGTGCGGACGTTAGGTCTTCTAGTAATAAGTCACAATGTGGGGACGAGAGTGATAAGGGCCAGCAGCTCAAAATTCAGCAGAAAACTTTCCAATGTAGTGACCCCAAGCCTTCAAATGTTTTGCAACATAAAGTTATTGCTGGTTTCTGTGGAAAAAAGGAAGCTACATTTTCATGATGGTGGGCCTTCTGGTTAATACGCCAACGAGCAAAGAAATGTGTGATTATGATCAGAAGCCTACAGAAAAATGGAAATTGGTACTTTCTGATGAGGAGGCCGAACCTGTGAAAATCGCTCAAGTTGTAGCTAGTCATCCGAAGCCTTTAAATATCTTACCACCGAAGGATATCACTGGTTCTGTCGCTAAACAAAGGTGCTGACTCGTGATACTAGGCCTTTTGGTAACGAGCAACAGTGTAGGGAGAAGTACCATAAGCATCAGAAACTCAGTGAAGAGAGAAAAAACTTATCAACTTAGTGACTCCAAGCCTTTAAATATCTCACAACAAAAGGCCGAAACTGGTTCTGTAGCTAAAACGCCGGTGCAGATACGTGATAGGTGTCCATTTGGCAGTGAGCCACAGCACAGAGGCAAGTGTAACAAGTATCAGAAGCTCGGTACACAAAGATATACTTCTCAAGTTAGTGACCCCCAAGCCTTCAAATATCTCACAACAAAAGGCCATCTCCTGTTCTGTAGCTAAAACAAAGGTGAAGATACGTGACAGCTGGCCGTACCGTAGTGGCCTACCACTGTACAGAGGCAGGTATAATAAGGATCAGAAGTTCAGAAAACGACGGAGACTGCTTCCTGAAGATGATGAAGCGGTTGATCCTTTGAAGACTCATCAAGATGAAGTTAGTGACCCCAAACTATTCAACGGTTTAGAACAGAGTTCATATATGGAAGCACAACCTATAATCAACCCAATGTGGAAGTAAGAAATTCTTTTCTTTTGCTTTTTTGTAAATTATGGAAAACTTGTTTATATGAAACATTTGTTACTTTGTGATATTAATCGTCTAACAGTGGATGTTTGAGCATCTGCAACAAGAACTTAAACACTCGTGACAGACTCATCGTTGCTGCCATTTGTCCAACTTGGCATGCCCGAAGTGTATGAGGTGGCAAAGTTATTACCAGAAGTTATTTTTCTTGAATTGTCTAATCGATCTGATTTTTGGCCGAGAAGTTTCAAAAGTCAGGGCCAAGTTATCACCAAATTGCTGTTTATTTCTTTCCGGAGAACATAAATTTTTCTCTGTTTTTTTTTTTTTTTTTAAATTTTAAATGTTTTTCGTCAGAGTGATAAAAAATAACTTGATAAAATGTTTGATAAGCTCAAATGTCAATAGGGTGATATTTTAATTTTAAGTTTTAGATGATAACTTGAGACAACATATGTTTCTCCAAATTAACTTGAAATTAATCTAGAATAAAGTGGCGTTAATTACCAGAAAAAAAAAAAAAAAAAAAAAAAAAAAAAAAAAGCGAAGAAAAAACCTTTACACGTCACAAGCACTGCATATGTTGGTGTGCTAGCGGGCATCCAGCAAAGTTTTGACAATTAGAAGGCGTTTGAAACACTAACTGCAGTCGTGGTTTTGAAGGGTTTTTTTTATTGGAAATTAGTTAATGTTTAGACATGTGTCTTTCGTTAAATTGTAAATTAAAAATAAATTATTGTATTTAAATAGTGCAAAAACCTGAAATGTGTTCTCGTCCTTTTGAGCATTTAAACAAAAATAATCTCATTCTGACTTGAAGTAAGAAAGTTATGCACTTTAAAAGTTAGAGTTTACTGACAATGGAATAGATAGAAAAGTATATGTGTCACTGTAGATAGTTGGAGTGGGTGTTGAAAATGAATTGGTGTACCAAATGCGATCTAGAAATATATTGAAAAAACTCTCAGTTGGAACTGATGACTTGTTTGGATCTTAGGTTTGAATTTAAGTTTTCATTTCATTTTTTATCTTTTTCTAACAAGTCAAGAAAAATTATAACTAGTTTTTGAAAAATCAATCAACTTCAAACTAAAAATTCTATTTCAAACCATTGTTCTAAACGTAAGCTAAATCTCCAAATGCCCCTTTAGATTTTAAATTTCCAATCCACTAATGGTGTATGCATTTGATCTAATGTGCATCCTCCTTTCTTTTCACCTTTGGATTTTATGTGAATCGCCAGAAAATAGGCCCTATAGATAGGGTTTGGTTGATAGAGTTTTTATCTTTAGTGTTAGTCAAAATAGGGGAAAGGTTGCGGTAGTCATTTTTATATACTCTATCGGTAAAGTTTCATTTTATAATTGTTTGATATATTTTAACGGTTAAGATGTTACTTATATATGATACTTATGATGTACATTAGCTCACAGTATTATATTTTAAGAAATTAAAAAAAAATTCAAAGAAAAAAAAAGAAATTAAAAAAATCAAACCACCACCCCCTCCCTACGACTGGCACCCCCCTCTCTGGTGACCTTCTACAGATGTTTTCCCCCAAAAACCGGATTGGCAAAAAGGTCCCCCCCCCCCCCCCCCCCCAAACCTGACCTACGAACTTCCCCCCGGTCCGACGACGACAAATCCACCAACCCCCTCCCCCAAAACCTGACCTCCCCCTCCCTCTAGGTCCGGCAAATCTGCCCCCCCCCCCCCCCCCCCCCCCCCCCCCCCCCCCCCCCCCCCAAACAAAAAAAAAACCCGACCTTCGAGGCCTCCACCCCAAGTCTGGCGACGGCGAGTCACCCCCCCTCCACCCCAAACAGCGATCCCCCCCCCCCCCCCCCCTCCCAAAAAAAGTTCCACAATTGTGAATCCAGCCCCTTAGCGTGAACCCAACCTGCGACGACTTTCCACCAGCCTTCAACGAATCACCCATCCCGACTTGACTTGCGGCGACGAATCGCCCACCTCAGGCCCCCTTCGACGACCTTCCACTGGCGCCCTTCACTATCAGAGGACTTTAAAAGTTTTGTTTTGGGTGCAATCCTGTAAATCAGTATGTATTTTTCTTATATTGCACCCCTAAATTTTTGTCCATTTGATTAATTTTAATTGGCCTTAGATAAAGCTCTACCGATATGTATATAAAATGATCTCTACCGCAGTCTTTCCAGTCAAATAGAAGAGGAGAAAATAGCTTTTAGTAAGCTTTTCAAACCACATTTTTAAAAAGAGTTTTAATAAATCAAAAGGATTCTAAAAATTTCTAATAATAGAGTATATGATGTCTTACTAAAATATACAACTATATTTTTAACTTTCCTAAATAAAATCGTTTTAGAATAAATAATAAATAATAAACTTATAGTAGTGCTAAATTATTTCAATAAGGATAACTTTTTCGAATTTAATCATTTTAGTCAAATAATTAATTCTGTTGAAGTAAATAACATAATATAAGAAGTAATTTATTTATGAAACATAATTATAGAAATTATCTTATCTATATTAATATCGTTAACAAATTAATCTAAAGTTTCATAAATAAATTACTTATCTTATTTTCGTTAACAAATTAATCTAAAAGTACAATATCTATTGTAAATATTTTTTAAAATTAACTTCGTTTTTAAATTTGAGAGTTGGAGAATTCAAATTTTACATTTTATAATTAATCTACGACAAATATATATATATATATATTTAGAAGCAATATATTTATTTTTTAATGCACAATCGTCAGGGAAAAAAAAAACAAAGAAAAGAAAAGAAAAAGCTCAAAAGAAAAGCTCGGCTCATTGAACAGTGTGACTGTTTCTAGTAAAACAACAGTCCAAATCCAATTCTGCGTGTGATGAGAAAAAGTTACAACAATGTTGAATGTAGATTTTAAATTTAAATTTTTATTACTAAAATTAAAATTTTAGTTATGCACTTACTTTATAAGAAAAATAATATAAAAAAAAAAACTATGCCACGTTCAATTATTAAAAAATACAAGTACAACCATGCCCTTATTTATGAATATATATACATATATTTATGTATAATTTCTGTTTTTAATCTCTATATTCAAAATAACTTTCTAACATTTTAATTTTACCTCCGAATTTTAATATCCTTGCAACTTTGCATCACAAACTTTGAAAGCTTGTGTACCCCTTGAACTTTAAATCATTTGTAAAAATGTCCTTCGAAACTATTAGAAAAACTACTCTTCCATTATATTTCGTCTACTGAATTTAAATTTTGCCCCTAAACAGTAATACATATGTAACTTTACCCCTCTTTCTTCTAACTTGGCATGTTTACTTATCAGGAGTAGGGAATGAGAGTCAATCCCTTGTTTACTTGCTCATTTTTTTTTTTTTTTCTGGAATGGGAGTGAGAATGGTGAGTCTCATACCAATTTGGGATTGAGGAATGGGATTGGCAATCCCATGCCCTCCCTCCGAATTTCATCTCATCTCAAACTCAAACTCAACTCAGACACCAAACGAACTTGTTACTTCATTGATGAGATAAAATGGAGAGGTGTTGTTATAGAACTCCCATTTTCTCAAAGATAGAAAACTATAATCAATCGATCACTCTTTTAAGCGTTAAATTACATTTAAAAATTATTCTTTTTAGGCAAAAATTGATTTTAAACAAGTAGTTTCCACAAATTTAGGATTTTTTTGTTCTTTGGCTTAAATTCTACGCCTATAGTACACAAAATTTAGGGAGAACAAACAGAGGAGAGAGAGTGGGATTTTTAGAGAGAGAAACAAACAAACAGAGGAGAGAGAGAGAGAGAAAATGTATGGCGGCCTCATTCAGATCATCGTCGTCGTCGGCCTCATCCCCGTCTCTGTTCTCCTTCGCCTCCCCCACCACCCCGGCATTCGAATCCACCGCGACCCACGCGGAGGACCTGGGAGGCCACCTACGTTGCAACCCGGGCGAAGGGCCACGTGGGTAGTCCTCGGCGCCGTGAGATTCGAAGGACTAACAAGACCGCGAGCCGGCATCCACAACATCACGAGCTCACCGGCGTCGACGACATCGCGAGCTCGCCGGCATCCACAACATCGCGAGCTCGGATGATTGTCGCCGATGACTCCGTAGCTGCCCGTCACTCCACCGCCTCGTGAGCCTTTTCTGGTTCGTCCGATTGGTGCAGTCAACCGAGCAACAGGGAAGCAGTAGATGGGCGAGGAGGGAGGGATAAGTCGGGCGGTGGGTGAACAGTTCGCGAAGTCACCAAGAACAGTTTGCCTTGGGTTGGTCGCACAGTATACCAAACTACCAAGTTTGGTTTACTGTGCAATGGTCCAAAGGCAAGTTGGAACCAAACTCCAACACCAAACAAGTTTAGCTGAGTTTGAACTCAAAAATTTGAGTTCAAACTGCGGAGCCAAACAAATCATTATACTCTTCCATCATATCTTGTCAACCTAAATCTGCAAATTTTAATTTTGCCCCTAAACTGTAATACATTTGTAATTTTACCCCACTTTCTCCTAACTTTAAAAATTAGTACTTACCCCCAATGAACCAAACTATTAGACCCCCCCTCCTTTTTTCTTCTGTCACTACATACAAAGGGTAATATTTTTCATCCCAAAAAGAGTAGTAGCGGTAGTAAATAGTGTTTTTTACAAAAATTATTAAGAAAATGTTTGGTGAATGAGTTTAACTCAAACTCAACTCAAATTTTTCATCTTAATTTTATCTTTTACTGAAAAGTCAACAAAATTTATAACAACTTTTTAAAAAATCAACTCAACTCAAACTTAAAAATTTCATCTCATCTCAAACTCAATTCAAACACCAAACAAATCTTAAGTTAATAGTAAAATTTTAAAATATTTAAAATAAAAATTAAAGTTACTAGAAAAACACATATTTATCAAAATAGAGAAATACTTACATGATAAATTTATTATTCATCATTCATCTTTTCCGTTTAAAAAAAAAAAAAAAAACCCAATCGCCAATGGCTATTTACATTCTTATACCTTTCCCGCCAATTCCAAATACCACCCCTCTCTCTGCCTTCCCTTCCTCTCTCCTCTTAGAAATCCTCTCACTCACCACTCTCTTTCCGATCCCAAACTTTTGCGACGAGCCACTCCCAAGTTTTCCCCATATATGATTTCTGGTACGCCTCTTCTCCGCCATTCTTTTTCTTGAAATTCTAGTGGTGGTTTGGACAAATCCCATATTTTTATTCTTCTTTTCCCTCATATGTTTTTTCTTTACACAATCTATATATATTTAATACTCAGAACACAATTCTTAGCCTTTTAAGAACTCTCTTCTTCTTTCAGGTGTTTTTTTTTTTTTTTTGGATTCATATCTAATTAACGTCTGGAAGGTTCTAGAATATCCTGTTTTGCTTATATTCTTCATCAATCCACACAAGATCATGGTCTAAAGAACGTTCTAGGTATATGTCATATTATTCTATTAAAAAATTATATTTATTAGTTAAACATTAAATTGATTAATTCATACACACACACATATATATATATATGATATTTGATTTGTTACTCTTTATAATTTCATTGTAACCACTCGCTTTTTTTTCCCTTCCCCCTTCCCTAAGGAATTTTATATAAAATTTTATTTATTCAATTTTATTTAATTACGGTACATAATAATTTATCAAAATATTATTTTTTACCGTATTTTTTTAAGGTTTTTTTTAATAAAAATCTACATTTTTTTAATTAAATAATAAATAAGTTATTTTTATTCATTAGGACCGGTTAACTTCTGCTTTTCTCTGTCCCTTTATGGTTTCGATTGCTAGCTTGTTCCTTCATCTTTATTTATTTATTTATTTTTAATTTTTAATTTTTTTTGGGCATTTGTAGGTGAAATGTGGAAGATGTGGAGAGGTGAGCCAAAAAAAAAAAAAAAAAAAAAGTGTTGTATTGAATGATACTGTCCTCTCCCAGTCGGCAATGGAACAACACATCTCATTCTTAATTTGCGCTTCTTCTTCTTTTCTTTTTTTTTTTTTTTTAAGAACAGAGCAACTTACTCCGTTCTGTCAGAGTTTTACTGTTTTTTCTATAGTATTATGAATTTTTTGCCCTTCATTGTTAGTTATTTTTTCTTCATTATAGTGTTATGCTGGTTTTACCCTTTCCTTTTTTAGTTAATTAGCAATTTTACTTTTTGACTTTAATTACTTTTACAGCTTGCTACAGTACTGGGACAACTTACATTTATTAAATTAAATAATAAATAAATCATGCCATCTTTATCCATTATCACAGGTTATTTTTTAGTATTTAGATTTAAACAAAATTAAAATCTATACAAAATAAAAATCTGTTGTCACATTATGAGATTGCATAATAGAAGAAATTAATACAACCAAAATTACAATAATTTCTAATTATAAAAACAATTATATACAAAATTATTTCAATAAATTTAAATATTACAACATTCTAAATAAATAAAAAACCCTGGGTAATAAAAATAAATGAAAAAATATATATTAAGCTATAAACAAAAAAGATGGGAGAAATGACAATAAAAACGAAAGATTGTGAAAAACCAAAATTTAAACCTGTATTATACTCAATTACATACACTAATCTAATAAGTAATCTAATATATATATATATATATATATATATATATACACTATGAAGAACATTATAAGAATTTTTACTAAATGTTTTCTACAAAATAAAATGAGAGTAAAAATTATTAAAGCAAGCTTAGATATCTTATATCATTAAGAATATCTGTTAAGAATAACTAAAATACAATTCGACGTCATCTTTGATAGCTACCAAGTACAATATTTGGGAATGTGTTAAAAAAAAAGTTATAAATGTTTCCAAAAATACAAAAGGGCAAAAAAAAAAAAAAAAAAAAAAAAAAAGTGGAAAAATATTTTTTTAAAAAAATACAATAACATAAAAACAGTAACATAATCGATAGTAGTTGTTGTGAGAAAAAAGAAAACCAACACAAATCACAAACATCCACAGCAACAACAAATACTGTCAAATAATATTTAACAGTTATCTAACATATGCTATCAATGGTATCATAATCAGCAACATATATCAAATTAAACATAATATGGTATATGTATTATTATATATCTAAACAGAGATCATCATAGCATGCTAAAATTATTATACAAAAGTTCTTCTCAAAGACATTTACAACAACATAAGACAAAAAGAACAACCAGGAAAAAAAATACAAAAACGAAACGAAAAGACTTACCAATCACCATGGTTATTAAAAATTGTCAAATCATATAACATAATCATCTAACTTATAATAACAATAATATTCACAAATAAGAGAAAAAGAATTGTCTATCCTACCCAAAAAAAAAAAAGAAAAAAAGAGAAAGAAACAGAAACAGAAACAGAAACAGAAACAGAACAGAGATAAAAAGGAAAACACAATAACAAAATTGAATCCCCTCACAACATCATCATCATAATAATAAACATGTCCAGATAATGTATAAACAAAGTGAATAAAAAACAATATTATCTTTCATAAACATTAACTATAAAAACAGCATCCCATCATAATACAACAAAACAACAATCAATACTAATTAAGAGCTATAAATAAAAACAATACCCGAATAAAAAGCATGTTTCCACAGGAATAGATGAAGTTTCAAGGCAGAGTAGTTAAGAGGATTTCACAGAGGTAGTAATGATAAAGTTTGGGAATAAAGTAATAAATGAAGGAAAACGTTATTTATTAGGGGAATCTGCTAAATAAGATAATGCTAATTTTTTTTTAAAAAAAAAGAGTCGGTGAAACAGAAAGAAAAGAACCTTTTTACACACACAACAGAGTTACATCTGTAAAATATCAGACAAAAACACATTAACTCACAACAGGTAAGAGATTTTAACCAAATCAGAAGCATTAATAATAGAATTACATGTATAAAAAATCTCAGTCAAAGTAATCATTTGACTGTAAACCACAGAGTTATAACAAATAACACAATTACAACAAAAAAAGACAATTTAGAAGCATTGAATGCCTAGGACAGCTCAGCAAATCTAATTACAAAAACTGCATGAAAAATCTAGAAAATCGAACAGTAAAGAAGTCCAACAATCCATTCAAATGTAACTAAATGATACAATACAGTTATGATATCAAATTGATAGCAAAGTATTTACTGGAATATGAAAACAATTTTTACGTACAAAGTATTTATAAGCTTTTTGACTCTAGAGTCATTATATCAAATTGATTTTATTGGACTGATAGCAAACTTTAATGTTAGTTGCCTTTACTTTTTACTCAAGGTATATTTCCTAAGCGATTTATTTGATATCATTTAATTATATTTTGCTTAAAACAAAATACTATAGTTTTTTTTTTTTAATACATACACTATATAACAAGTAGGCTTACAAACAAGAACAAGTAAGTAATGACATAATTATAGAAGATTTTATTCACTCCATTCAAGGTAAATATTGTTGTTTCTTATATATTTGTTATCATTTAATTATATTTTGCTTAAAACAAAAGACTACAATTTGTCCTTTTTTTTTTAATGCACTAGAACAAATAGGCTTACAACAAGAAGATGGCTGTACAAATATTCCATTATTGTTGCTTGTATTTTACTTCCCTAGTACATATTAAAAAACGGTAAGGCTGTGGTAGAATATCGTTTAAAAACCCTATCGGTAGAGCTCATTTTATAGACAGTTTGATAAATTTTAACGATTTAGATGTTGTTTGTGTTTAATAATTATAATGTACCTTAGTTCATACTATTATATATTATAAAAATTAAGAAAAAAAGAAATTAAAAAAAAAAGGGCAATCGACCCTGGTGCCCTGTCTTCCCAAAGATGATCTCGCAAAAAATGAAAACGACATTTGAGATTGGCATTCATTCCTCCAACCTTTCAAACATCTTATGATGCCAAGTTTACCGCTCCACTAATGCTTGGCGGAGGTCAATGATCAATATGTGTCCGTTTTCTCGCTCAGAGCAGACGGATATGCACAAGTAGGAAGTTTCCTCAGCCTGATAGTTTCACTGGTTTCAATCCATATCCCAAACACCGGTGACCCCCCCAGCCAGTTGCCCTCACCGACGACGAGACCCCCTTCCAGACCCGGGCAATGGGAACCCCAGCTCCAGATCCGCACAACCCAAGCCCTTTTCCCGCAGCCGTCGAGTCACTGAGTGTGACGACCCGACTTTTCAAGCCGTCACTTAAAACTTGCTTACTTGGTATTTCATCTTATTTAAATTGTTACTAGTTCATTTGTAGATCTTCAAAATTTCAGGGATTTTTTTTTTGAAAACTTTATTTGCAGAAGAAGTGATTCTTTAAAAATCATAATAATTAGAATTAGTTTTAAACAAAAACATCCGAACATAACATTTCAGATTTAGTCATACCGGTGTCCAATTAAGTCTTTCATACCTAAGTATTAAAATGTACTAACATCAAAACAACATTTAAAAAATCCTCAAAAACATGTGCGGAATATAAAAATGCGGGTGACATCCATAGAACACATTATACTTTCACCCATCACGCATCCGCACCGCTAGTCCATCAATTCTTAATATGTCATAGGCAACTTGCCTGAATTACCTAAAGTGAGAACTAAAAGTGGTGAGATAAACTCAGTAAGCATAGACGTGCAATCCTACAAATGCATACAATTGAAAATGCATGGTAGATTCTGTAATAATCCATTTATTCATTCAACATCTTATGGGCCCTTGTGTTCGTACCGGGGTGCGCGCGACCTTAAATGGGGAAGATGGGGGGCGACCAAATCCGTCAGCACCTAAGGTCATAACTTTAACTTCATTGATCATTATTATCTCCTATTTGGCCGGAGGCGAATATCCTCACATTCGGTCGGAGATTGGTATGACACATCATTAGTTTCACTTTCTTAAATATTAAGCCATATGGTGAGCATGCAAGAATGACATGTTCAAAAAGTGTGTATGTAAACACATCATCATGTCATACTTTAGTAAAACGTGTAATTAAACACGTCATCATAACATACTTTCGCAAAGTGTGTAAATAAACACGTCATCATGGCATCATATCATATCATCAAAAATAAACATCGAGCTCACATCGTGCATATCATATAAACAATCACACTGTAAGTGGGGTATATACTTACAGAAAATCGTGTAACTGTGTATCCGCGTAGATTGTTTCTGGCTCTACCCTCAAGTTGATGCAGTATCCTAATTTTAAATTGACATCTGATGGTTAGAGTAATGTTTTTGAATCGTTTTCGATTATGGACATGTGTTCTCTTAATTGATAATTAATTTCAATTTAATTATTAATTTGTCTTTAAGTTTTTTTTTTTTTTTTTTTTTTTTACCTTAAGAGAATAACATCCTTAATTATTAATTAGATAATTATTATAAATTAATTTCTTAATTAATAATTATTTAATTTTAAATTTTAAATTTTAAATTAATTAATTATTAACCCATTAGTAAGTTAATTATTTAATACTTAATTCATTATCCATTATTTTACTTAATTCCACTTTATTCCTATTTGGGTCCATTAGGTGACCACGGATAACCATGGTCTTCCAACATTATATTGGGCCATCTTTGTGGGTTGTGGGCTTATCGGGTCTATTACGACCAATTTACTTGTAATTAGCTTAAACCATTTCCAAATAATGTTTTGGCCTTATTATTGTTTTGGACCCGTTAAGGCCCATTATACTTTGTTGTCTTCATCAAGTTTTGGTCAACAATTACATGGCATCTCAGCAAGCCTAGTGGCTGGTTCATTTCTCGTCACCGAGCCCTCGGGAACTAATTTACCAATTTGCCCATATTTCGGTGATTCAAGTATTTTTAAGCTTAAACTTGTTAAATCTTTTGACCTTAGCTTTTAGTAATCTCTCTTGTAGTTTCATAAGTCCACAAAACCTCTACCTACACCCCAAAATGTTCTCCCCATCAAATTACCATTTTACCCCAAGTTTGACAAAATTATAATTTTGCCACTAGACATACCCTTTTTAATCTAGACTCATTGGATGGCTTTAAAAATTTATCCTAGAGCCTTAGAATAATGTTTACAGTGCCCTAAGCTCTCAATATGGCTTTCATAACTTATTACATTTCTAAACACAATCAAATAAAAGTATTACATTTAAGCCCCTTTATGTCTTTTAAGGTCGTACATTTGACTATAACATAAACCATATTATTTCTTGTATTTATTTGTCTTACTATAATGTTTTAAGCGTGACAAAGATGCTGTCTAATTATAGTCTAAGCATATTTTATAATTTGACCAGTTATTTATTTATTTTGTATTTTAATCCTTATTTAGCCCCAATTAGTTCCCAATACCCTTTGGTTCACGTTTTTTATACTTAATGTCCTTATAAAGAGTTATCACATGACCAGGACTCATTTTTAACAAGTTTTTATTATTTACATTTTTTACCCTAATTTTTTCTATATTTACATTTTGATCCCAAAATCGCGTTTTGGTCATTTCTTATCCATTTATTACTAAAATTTGACACAAGGTCTATTTTTAAGTCTCTAATCAATACTGAAAATTTTCAGATTCAAATAATGTCTCTAGACTGGTGAAATTACGATTTTACCCCTTGAGGGCAAAATCGTCATTTTTGACATTTTTATTTCTGACCAAAATTGAGCTCTTATTATTGCTTATGTCAAGATTAATATTCTGTCCTTCTACAAGGGTATGAAAATCAAACTCAAAATACCATTTTTCAATTTATTAACATTTATGCCAAAAATATTATTTTTGTACTTTATGGTCATTAATTCTTATTCTAACCTATTTGTGATGTCAAATTTTTTTCCTCATCATTCATGCTTCCATTAAACAGAGGACATAACATATCAACATGTCATAGTTTCCTATTCTCATACATCAATACTCATGTCATGTCATATAACCATAAAAATCACATAAACATACTTTTCATCATATTCCATACACAAATCATGTTTTCTAGCCATTTTAAATCATGGAAAGCACATATATTATCTCACTAGGTAGCAAAACAACATTTTAATCATTAACCATGCCAAGATTTTCATATTTGTAATAACACATTTTGAAAGGAAAGTTATCAAGAACTTGGTAAACCATTAGTTTACAAGTCATTTACCTCTTACAAAAGTAGTGGGATCTTATCTCTTCTTAAAGGCTTTGAACCACTCTTGGATCATTGAGATAGGGGGCTAGAATGGAGATAAAACATCACTTTAAAAACATTTTTAAAACATCATTTTTATTTCTAGGTGGAAAAATATAAGTTTTTATCTTGGAAAGCACTTGGAATGACTCTTCCTCCTTGCTAAAAAAACGATCGTGGGAGTGGATGGAAGGAGATGAAGAATATTTTTGGCTTCCCTTAGCTACAAATTTCGTCCACAATGAAGGGAGGAAGAGATGAAACTTTTCTTTACTTGTATGGTTTTTATGAAAGAGAAAAGAGTGGTTTTTGGTTTACCTTAAAACCATTTTATAACCAAACCTTATGATGGGTTAAAAATTGAAATTTTGGATTTTAATCTCTCCTAAAATGTGCTCAGCTGAAGAGGATAAGTTGGGAGGTTGTTTTGGTGGTTTTTCATGTATTTCTAAGTGGTTTTAGAGAGTAGTCATTCAAGTAGTCAATCATCCTACATTGTAATCCTTCTTTCTTTCTTGTCTTGTCTCGTCTTTTCAATTTTTTTTTTTTTTTTTTTTTTTTTGCTTGTTTAGGGGTTGGATTTTGAATTTTCAAAAACCCCCTCTTGTTCAACCTATTTTCTGAAAATAATAATAATAATAATAATAATTTGTTTTGGATCAATGCTAGTTTACTGGCAGCAGGCAGGCAGCTCACTTGGGTACACTTGATTCAGTAGTTATGTGGTTATATTAACATGATTCAATCGTTCGTGAACTTCTCGACGAGTATAACTACGGGGAGTGCAGCTTTCAGATGAAAACTTACCCAGTGGTGTTCGTGAAAGTTTTTAAGCCCACTGCCTTGCCCAGTGGGTAATTACCCACAAGATGGGAATGGGGGGGGGGGGCGGGGCGGGGGGGGGGGGGGGGGGATGGTGGTGTGTGCCCGAGCACTCCCCTGAACCTTTTTTGTTTTTTTTGAGATTGTAGGTAAATCTTGGCATGACATAAAATTCACTTCTTAACTTCACAAAAATTATGATTATTCATTCATTATATATATATATATATATAATATGAATTTTTACACATAATATTTTCACAAAATCCCAATTAAAATAAAAAAATAGGAGTAACATCATATTTATATTTTCTCATCACCAATTTAAAAATGTTGTAAATGGTGAAATTTACAATTTAATTCTCTATTTAGGAGGAGAATTAATATTGTAAATTTTGAAGTTGTTACACTGAGCCCCCCCCCCGACGTTGAGCCTGGCCACCCCTCCACTATGCCCAGACCTCGACAACGGAACCCCTAGCTCCAGATCCGCAAGACCCGGCCACCCCCCGCCCCACCATGCCCAGACCTCAGCGACGACCCCTCGCAAGCCAGATTCTCACAACTTGGGCCCCCCTGACGTCGAGCCCCCGCTGCGTGTCGAGACCTCGGTGACGACCCCCCCCCCCCCCCCCTGGGCGACAAGCCCTCCCTCCTTGATCCCGGCGACCTCCCCCACCCATGTCGAACCCTCGGGAGGACCAGCTTTTTTTTTTTTTTTTTTTTTTATTATTTTAATTTCTTAGTCCATACTACTATGAGGTATGGTCCATAATAATTATCATACACCAATAAAATCTCAACCGTTGGATTATATCTGTACGGTTTAAAAATGAGCTTTATCGATAGGGTATATAAAAGGAACACTATCATAGACTTTCCCATTAAAAAATAAATAAAAATATAATCTTTTTAGAAATAAAATGTGGAAGAAATTACAAATATATTTCACATGCCATTGTGTCTATCAAAATTTATTTTTGATATCTTTTGGAGCTGAAACGTGCTGTTCTTGGTGATTTTTTTACCAAATACCATTACTTTGGCGGTCCATCCTTTAGTACTTATAGATATTTCTTTTATAACAGTAATTCTTCTTACCATAAATGGAAAAAAAAATTAAAGAAAATTTAATTTAATATTTAATTTATAGTAGTAAAACAATTATATAATAGATATTCAATAATAAACCTTGTTCCATATGTCTTCAATTTTGTCCATTTTGCTGACCTTAAGGACTATGTGGACACAACTATAAATCTTGGTAAGTTTTTTTTTTTTTTTTTTTTAATTAAAACTTCTTTAAACTATAAATGATTTTTTCATATTTATTAATCTCTTTTTTCGTATGATAGATATTCTTGGTGTAGCTTTTCATATAAAATCGTCAAAACAAGTCAATACGAATTATGGAACATCAGAAGTTCAAAAGATATATTTGGTCAACCAAAAGTATGTATTAACTTCAATTTATATCATTATTATTTGCAAATATATTACCTATTATATTTAGTAATTACTATTATTATTTTTTATATATTTTCAGACGTCGTCCAATATTATTAACCATGTGGAATCAATATGTCACAAATGAAGCTACAACTATATCAAATGTTATTGAAACAAAGCCAACTATTGCCTGTCTACGAGTGAAACCCTCGCGATACAATGATACAATATATTATTCTTCATTTATTAACTTAAATTGAATTACTTATTATTTGTTGATAAGCATTTGTAGGCATCTCAATAGCAACAAAACAATCGAGTACATTTCTCATAAATCCAAATATTCCAAAAGCTATTGAGCTGCAATCTTGATATGTTTTTTATATCCACTAATTTATAAATAAATAAATAATTTATTATATATATACTTTCTATAATTTATAACAATAATTTGTAACATTATATGATTGCAGGGCTTCCAACAATGGAGATTATCTAACAAAATTAATTTCAGAATTTTCACAAATTTCATCTACAGCAAAAACTGCATTACCTACACCTGAACCAATAATAAAAATTAGTGACATACAAAATCTTGCTGATAATGTAATTATTGTTTATTAAAAAATAGTTTACGCCTCTATCGATTACAATTTAATTTTTGAAACAACTAATAAATAAAGTATTAGCTTTATATTTATAGGAAACGAAGTTCTGGATCAAAGCATCAGTTATAATAGAAAATCTTCAACAAAAGTTTTGCTATATAGCTTGTCCACAATGTCATTACCTCACAGTTGCAACATATAATTAGTACTTTACAAACAGTTATTGTGACAGAAATGTTAAAGCCTCTCCAAGATAATGATTACTTAAATTAAATGTTAATTAATTATTATTTATTAACTAACTTATATTTAATGACTACTGATAGGGCTCTTTTGTGGTGGCCGTGCTAACGTGGAGGGAAGGTGTTCGTGGCCTCCTTCGGTTGGTCTAGCTGACGTCTAGTTGGCGTTGAGGGAATGTGCCATCGGAGGTACCGCGAGCTACGTCGGGAGGTCGAACACCCGAACAATCAGTAGGTGTGTTCGTAGTGCTTTCTCTTGCAAGCCACAATGTTGGCCCCGGCTGGGACGAGCTAAACCCGGATGACCCCGAGGAAGACGGTTCCGAGGGTGACACCTGTTGCGATTTTGGCCCCGTGTGGATGGAGACTTCTCAATAAAAGGGATCTTGAGATGACCATATGGTGTGGGAGCGGAACATGAGTGGTTTGTGCAGAGATGTTTTTGGTGAATGGAAGGTTTATTTGATGCTTAGTATGAGGGTTTAGATTTGTGCTTATGTTATGATTTGTGTATAAGGTTCGAAATGTAGTGCTTAAGAGTGGCTTTGTACTTCAGGTGTTCCTTTGTAGGTGGAATGGTTTGAGTTAGAGGGGTTCCTCTCTTAGCCGAGTAAGGTGAATGAAGGGTCAGGCAAATGGTTGCTAATTGTGATTAAGGGGTTGATGGCTGCATGTTTTAGAGTAAGAATGAATGGTATTGAAGCGGTTGTATACTTGGGAACGCTTATTCCGGAGGTTTTCCGCCATCGGAGATGTTGCCGGAAGTCATGGTGTATTGGAGAGGGTATCCTCTACTGGCCATTTGTTATGGGTGAGGAATGGTGAGAGAAATGCTACTCTTGTGATGGTGGTTGTGATTGTTCCATGCTTCAGGTGCGCCTCCGTCAATGGAGTCACCTGATATAGAGAGGGTCACCTCTCTTGGCTGGAAATGGTGAGTGAAAGGTAAAGGGGATGGTTGTTAGAAGTGTTAAGGGAATGTGGGATCTGATGATGTGGTCAGGGATGGTTGTTGAGGTAGAAAATACAATGTGCTCGAGAATAGATTCCTATTTCAGGTGCGCCTTCGTTGGAGAAGCCATCTGATCTAAGAGAGGGTATCCTCTATTGGCCGTGAGTGGAGATGAAAGAGGAGTTGTTTGTAGTGTTTTGGGCTGAAGGTCTCTATTTGAGGTTAGAATAGTGTGGCATTTTATAGGTGGAGGATGATTTAATGGTAACCAAATTTTTTCTAATTTAGTTTGCAGGTTTTCCACTTGGAGGTTCTAGTTAGGGGTTTCTCCGGCCATGGTTTCCTTTTCTTTCTCGGAATGGCTGCTTCAGGAGACGGGAGAACTCTTCCATTGACCGTTTGAATTTGGTCAAAAAGGGTTGTCTTGGTAAGAGACGCCTAGGAAAGTAGCTAGGTGGCTTTTCTGCTACCTCAGGCGGACGTTTTTTAGGTGGTCCATAGATGGAATACGATGTAGCAGGAGAAAAGCTTTACTAAAAGATGAATATCTGATATCTATAACAACATATAATTAAACTCCCCTCTAGAAGGAAAAAGAAGAATATTATGAGAATATTCATTTGGCTTTATGGAGTTTAATGGGCTTATTTAAACTTTATTTAGACTAAGGGAAATTGGCTAAGTATTTGGGGTATTTCTAAGGTTTTCCACAATCCATATTATTATAATTCCTCATATACTCAAAGTCTTTCAAGTCAGCCAAGAGTCTAATTGGATGGAATAATACTCAAAGTCTTTCAAGTCAGCCAAGAGTCTAATTGGATGGAATAAATGGGCACATTCATGTTTCTTGGCCTTGCAAACCACAACCCACTCAAAGATCCCCGAAGTGTAGCTTGGGTCCACATACCGCTTTTGGCCCATAGTGCAAGATATGGGTTAGGCCGAAGCCATGTCAAATTTCGGGCATCAACAACTACTAATTGTTATTTTAATATTTTTACAGATGCAAATTCTTTGCAAATCTGAAAGATCCTACTGGAACAATAGCAGCAACAATTTTTGCCAAAAATGATGAAGAAATGTTGAATTGTTCAACAGATGATCTTTTCCAACAAAGTCCGAAGGTAAATTTTCTAATTTAATGTATATGAACTTTTATAACAAATATTAAAAATTAAAAAAAAAAAAAAAAGCTAACAATTTTACTAATTATAGGATATAGCAAAAAAAATTGAGGTTTTCCAGAAGTCACAAAAGTACCAAAAAATACCTCATTTATATCAAGATCAACATATACGAATATTTTGGACGTAATCAATTTACCTACAGTATAATTGATAAGCTTGACGCAGGAAAAAAATATGAAAAGTTAAGTGCAATGGGGAAGAGAAAAATCTCATAAAATATGTAATTTATATTAGTTTTTATGTCATGTAATATTTTTCTTAAAGAATGTACAATAAAATTTAAATATTTGTTTTTAACTATATTTCATCATTGTAAATATTTATACGCATCATCATCATCATATATCAAATTGCATACGCCCATCACCCTAGAATATATAAATATATATTACTTCAAACAAAGGTTTGGTATATATATACATCTATATTTATATATTTTATTTTTAATAAAAAAGGAAAAGTGAGACTGAAAATCCTGGAGTGACCAGATCCTTTTTCCTATCAAAAAATAAAAAAATAAAAAGGGAAAGTGGATTTTGATGTCATGTATTGGGGTGATAAATCTCATTTGCCAAGCCTAAGGAATCTCGGCAGCAAACAGAGGGCAAGCCCATTTTTTATATTTTAAAATCTATATTTATTTAATAATGTATTAAAATATAATTAAATGATATTAGACTGATAATAGGATTTAAAATAGAGAGACAAAAGTGACAAAAACCCGTAACTCCAACCCCACGATTCACGATGACCATTTTCCCCCACTGAAGAGCAACAGAGGTCTGACGTCAGAGAACAGTTTGTACAGCGTCTTTTTGGTTTCTTCTTCTTCTTCTTCTTCTTCTTCTAAGAGATAATAAGAGATTTCGTGTGTCTCTTTCTCATACACAGTCTAGTATTAGTGTTCCCTCTTCGGTTTCTCGCATTCTCTTCTCTTGAACATCCTTCTACTTCGCTTTTACTCAGACTTTCTTCACTCACTCCCATCTATCTATGGTATGTTTTCTAAATACCCATTTCGACTTTTCTCTTCTCTACTTTCCATTTCTCCTTCCATTTTCGTTTCTCTTGCTTTTGAAATGTTTCCCTTTTTTCATAGTAGATTTTTTCTGTTTTGGGTGGTTCTGGTGGCGAGAATTAGGATTGACGGTTATGTAGGGATTTCTGTAGCAGAAGGCTTTTCTTTTGTTTTGTGTTTTGTTGTTTGTAGTTTGTGTGTGTTTGTTTGTTTTCTCGGTCTATGAATAACTTTATTACAGCCAGGAAAAAAAAAAAAACCTTAATTGCTTTTTTGTATTGAACAGGGGCAAAGATTTTTCGTTGGGGAAATTTCATTTTTCTAATGGCTTATAAGAAGTTTAGCCTTCTTTTGAAATTAGGGTTGGAGATGAAATTTTTAGGTTGAAATTGATTGAATTTTCAAAAATTAATTATAATTTTAGGTTAATTTCATTAATAGCACTTGTGGGATAAATTTTATTAAAAACAACATCATTTTTTTTTCCCTTCATTTCTAGCACTGTCATGTCATTTACGTGGGGTCCAACCGCATTTAATGTATGTCAAATTCCAGGTTTACCCTCATCTCCCACCCGCCCAAAAGTCACTCTCCCTCGCATGCCCTAAAAAAAATTTCAAACTAGCTTCTACAGTGTTTTAGAGAGAGAAACTCCGATTCTAGAGAGAGAAAAGAGTTGTAACCGGCAAGAACCGCTCCATAACCGCTCGGAAACCGTCCTAAACCACCACGAAAACCTTTTATAAACTGCTTGGAAGTCCGTTAACGTCGGAGAATCTTCAAAAACTACCTATGTCGAAACCCACGAAAATGTCTGAGAAAAACACAACTCCCGAAAGGAGGTCTGTCCGAGTAACGGCTTCAGCATATAAAAGACCATCGGCCGAGGAAAGTTCTAAAAAACCGGCACCAGAGATCGAGAGAATGGTGTCCGATGAAAGGTTGAAGAGAAAGCAGGGGAAATCAAAGTAGAGGATTCAAAGAAGTTGATAAGTGCCGTAGAAGAGAAGATATCGGAAGCTGAAGAGGTAAAAAAGTTTATTTCTGTTTTTATGTTAAAAAAGTTAACATTTTTAATAATTTTCAGTAAGAATGTGCAGTTTTTATTGATAATGTAAAAAAAGTTTTCATTTTTATATATGTTTTTTATGAGATTCCACATTTCTAATTGATTTGTTGAAAAATGTAACATAAACCATCTATTTGTCAAATTTAGTGTTTTGTTTTATATAAATATTTGGGTTTTCGTTGATGTTTGTTTAATTATAGGTGCTATCGGTGGCTGGTTATTTATTTTGTGATCATCCTGTAATTTTTGTAATGGTCATTTTTGTAATGACTCTCTGGTCACAATAATAATTACTCAGTTTTATGCTATTTCCGGTTGGTCATTTTCATGATGACTTGTTGGTCACAATAATTATTACTCAGTTTTATGTTATTTCTGGATGATCATTTTTATGATGACTTGTTGGTCATTTTCATGACGACTTGTTGGTCATTTTTATGTTGACTTGGTGGTCATCAATTTGTTAATTTTCATATTTATGTGATTTTATGCTAGGTAATTTATATGATTATTTCACGATCATAAATATAATTCCTCTTTTATGTTACCATTAACATTACCGCAGGTTCAATATAATCGACGCGTACTAGATAGTAAAATTACCCGGGCGAAAATAAATACTTTCATTAACATTACGGAGACATACAATAAATTGAGACAGTGGTTGTCTCCCCGACAGTACGAGGCCGTCATCCATCAGCCATGCATTCAACACTTTCTGAATTTAAATACTCTTGGTTGGGCTGAGCAGGTCTTCCACAACATTGTAATGCAACTGACGGATCACTCAGGAATGGATGATGCTCTATGGTTTGAGGTTGGTGAAGACCTGGGTAGATTTTCTATCAACGAGTTCTGCTTAATAACCGGCATGAAATGTGTAGGGTCTACTCATCTCCCACCGGTGGTCGAAAGCCGATTAATTACAAGATATTTTTCGACGTTGAGAGGTGTGTCGAGAGAAAATTTGGAGCTGCAGATGTCGAATGCAAACTTTGACAACGATAACGACGCTGTCAAGCTTAGCCTACTATACATGATATTTTGCATTCCTTTATCAAATGCAAACTCCGTTAAGATAGACCTGAAGTTTTTTGCCCTGGCCGATAACTTGGATAATTTCAATGATTTTCCTTGGGGCGTGCTCTCATGGGAGGCAACTCGAGCTGCAATTTGTAATACAGTTGAAAACAAGATGTCTTCGAAGAGAAGAAGACCATTAAAAAAGTCTGACAAAGTTCATTACAGTATTGCGGGCTTTCCACATGCCTTACTCGTTTGGGCATATGAGACCCTCCCATCGATAGCAGCCAAATTCACCACCAAGTACGATCAGGCCATTCCGCGTATGCTGTCGTGGATCACCGCGGACAATGTCAAGTCTGATGATGTTATGTCTGCTTTTATCGCGGTTGGCGAAAATCAGGTAATTTATATACTTTCTATATATTTATGTAAGTAGTGTCAATTACAATTGTTGGTCATTAACATAATGACCGGGTGGTCATTTTTACATTGATCATGTCGTTGTTAACTTACCCTATTGACCATACCTTTCTTTGCGTAAAATATCAGTGTCAGTCACTTACATAATGACCAGGTGGTCATAACAGTAATGACCACACCTGTTGTCTAATACGCATCTTGGTCATTCTTGTAATGACCGGGAGGTCATTCTTGTAATGACCATACACATGCTATAGTTACTACGGGTTTGGTCATCTACATATTGACCGGGTGGTCATTCCTGTAATGACCATACCCCTTCTACAATGACTATGGTCGTTGGTCATCTTCATAATTACCGGATGGTCATTCCTGTATTGACCATTCATTTGCAAGTCTGAATACCATTGTTGGTCATCGTAATAGTGCGCGGTTGGTCATTTTTTTAATTTACCATAACTTCTTAATATTCATATATGTCGGTCATTAACATATTGACCGTATCCCCTACTTATTGTTGTTATTAATATCAAATGTGTGCAGCCTAAGTGTTTTGTGATCATGCCAACCGAAGAAGAGTTGAAGGACCCATGGGTTGCGCAGCTATATTTGAAGAACCCAAAGGTTTTGCCTCAATTATCTCCCAAGACTTCTGTCCCCCGACCGAGCTCCGATACAAACTCCGAGTGGCGGGAGTTTCAAAAAGAGATCCGAGGACAGGTGGACTCAATGAACAAAAAGTTAGAGGATCTTAAAAGGAACAGAAGAAGTTCATCAAACTCTTGCGAAGGGTTCTCAAATTGTTGTCCGACAACATGAATGAGAATGGAAAAGGAAAGGCACACACGGCGTACCATGTCAGCAGCAGGCAGAAGACTAATGTTCAAACGGATGAGTCGATTGCCTTGAAGACTACCTCGAATGACATCGGCACCGGCTCGCAAGATGATGTGTTCATCGACTCTGACATCGGTACCGTTGCGGATATGGGTGTGCAAGCAGCCATGGAGTTCCTTACTGCCGATAAGGTGATTGTTTCGCATGAAGATGTAGAGGAGGAGAAAAATAAGGTAATCCCGTATTTTAAAATTGAGTCTATCATATATGTAGATGATCATTTGGGTCTTCCACATATACAAAGTTGTATTAATTATGACATGTTGTGAAACCACACATGAAAATTTTAAAGAACATTTATAAGGAAATGAGGGAGAAGCGAAGGTAAAATCTGATTCATTGGTTGAAATAAAGGATGAGAGCATGCCTGACCCGAAGAAGGAAAACTATGACTTATATATTGTCAGGGGGGGGAGAGGAGGGGGGGGGGGGGGGGAACATTAGTTTAGGGTTGGCTGAGGGCATATATGTCTTTATACATCCACCTAAAAAGGGATTCATGACGTGGCAGTGCTAGAAATGAAGGGAAAAAAAAGTGGTGCTGTTTTTAATAAAATTTATCCCACAGGTGCTATTAATGAAATTAACCCTATAATTTTTGTTGATTTTTCAGGAAAAGATAAAAACTGAAATGAAAAAATTAAGCTGACACTTGCAGTCCAAACGAAAGCTTAGGTTCAAGTTTGAGTTATAATTGATTTACATTCAAGTTTTCGAAAGAATTTGTACTGAAACTAAGTAAAATATATATATCATCAGTGCTTTTCTTGGGTTATAATGTGCAAATCATATGCAAAAAACTATCTAAATTTTAACGGATTTGAGCAAAAAGGGCTAATAGTGCCAAAAAAAAGTATAAGTTCAGGAGTTCAGGGATTAAATTACTAAATTTGAAAAGTTTAGGGGTGTCTGTCAAAAAAGCCAAATTTTTTTTTTTATCCACGTAATGTTGTTAATTGCAAGTTGTGATTGATCAGTTTTGTTTTTTAGTTTCTTTTATGAGGTAGCAAAAATGGGATTGTTCCCTCCTTTGCTTACATGAAGTTATATATTTCAAGTTTTGACTTCGTGAGATTGGAACCTTATATGAATTTGTTAATCACATCATAGGATTGCGCATCTGAAACATGATATTGACCTTGAAAAATTGTTTACGAGTGTCTACAAGTTTTATAGATAATTGTTGTTGAATGATGACGTAGTTATATATTTCAATTATTGAGCGAGGCACAAGTAAGATTTTTACCCTAGTGGTACAAGGATATACATTTATGGGCAAGCCTTTGCGGCCGGTGGATTCTTCTTCTCTTTTTGTTCATGATTCACATCCATAACATGCAAATGTTTGTACGTTGAATGGCTATTTTAGGAGCTTTCATGTTTTTTCGGTTTTAGATATCTAATTTCGTAGTTGTTGGTAACATGATCATGGTTAAGAAACAAGGCAGGGATCTGACGCAGACGATTTTTCTTTTTCCTGAAAGATTCATGCAGTCAAACATTGGTGGAAATAATTCATATATTGCTAATTATGTCTGAGTTCATGCTGATGTACATGCATGCGAGTTTACATTTCGTGCACTCGTATGGAGAGCGTTATAGGATTTAGTTGACATGTTTTTGTTCAGGGATGTAGAGTATATTACTTGTTCTCTATAATATACATTCATAGACACGCTCACACATACGTAGAAAGGAGTGCGTGCTTATGTGTTTACATAAATGCATATATCAGAAACTTGCAGTTACTAGTTCTATTTGTTTGTTGTTGCAGATGACTGTTTGCCAGCATTGCGGTGACAAAGGCTTCGAGGAAGCTTTGACTCTCTGCAAAAAGTGTGGGCTGTATGCTTTGCATCGGTATGATTTAAGGCGTAGGTTTTAAAACAAAAATTGGAAAACAAAAAAGTGGAATGCTGTCAATTTTAAATGTTGCCTGGTCTTGAGTTGAATGCCTTTTTTTTTTTTGGCATGTGTAAAACAATATTCTTTGATATTGCTTACTACAATAGAAATAAGTACATTAATTTTCGATTTCAACTGCCATGAAAACTTTATTTGCTTTAATGACTTTTTGCGTTTTATCTACTTTCCAGCTATTGCCTAGAAGTACTTCCAGAAGATTTATCCGAAGATATGATCTGGTTTTGTGAAGATTGTGGACCAAATATTTCGAACCAGTCTACTCGTGGTAAAACAAATTCTCCTTCATCTGGATTAAGTTTCTCTGTGTAGAATCACCAAAAAAATGTAGGAGCGGATTTAAGAAGAATGAGAAAGTTGTAACTGCTTCTGAAGCTAAAACCGAGGTGCAGACAGATGAACGCGAGCCTTCTGGTTATGAGCCACGCTGCAGAGAGAAGTGTGATGAGATTCAGATGCTCAGAAGAAAAAGGAGATTCGTTTTTGAAGATGAAGAAGATCAATGTTTAAAAACTTCTCTAGTTGCTGTTAGTAATGACAAAGCTTCTAATGTTGTTGAACAAAGGGTTACCACTGGTTCTGAGGTTAAAATGGAGGGGCAAATGTGTGAAGACGGGTCTTTCAGTAATGGTTCATAGTTGAGAGAGAAATATGAGAAGGAGAAAAAGCTCGGGAGAAAAATGAGGCTGGATCTTGAAGATGAAGAGGCTAAACCTTCGGAAACTTCTCAAGTTTCAGTTTGTCACCCCAAGCCTGCAAATACCTTCGAGCAAACTGTAGTTAAAGCAGAGGTCCAGATGTGCGACGTTAGGTCTTCTAGTAATAAGTCACAATGTGGGGACGAGAGTGATAAGGGCCAGCAGCTCAAAATTCGGCAGAAAACTTTCCAATGTAGTGACCCCAAGCCTTCAAATGTTTTGCAACATAAAGTTATTCGTCTAACAGTGGATGTTTGAGCATCTGCAACAAGAACTTAAACACTCGTGACAGACTCATCGTTGCTGCCCATTTGTCCAACTTGGCATGCCCGAAAGTGTATGAGGTGGCAAAGTTATTACCAGAAGTTATTTTTCTTGAATTGTCTAATCGATCTGATTTTTGACCGAGAAGTTTTCAAAAGTCAGGGCCAAGTTATCACCAAATTGCTGTTTATTTCTTTCCGGAGAACAAAAGGTGACGGCGTTAATGTTCATGTTCTCATTCAATTTCTTTGCTTCCTTTATTTATCCCCCTTTTCCCGTTTGTTGTGTTCTGGTGCAGCGATGAGAATGTTTTCGACAGCCTGGTCAACAACATGATCAACCAAGACCTTGCTATGAGAGCTGTGTTGGAAGTAGCAGAACTCTTAGTTTTCACATCTTATGCCTTGCCTGTGCCTTATAGGAGTGAGCTTTCATTTCTTTATTTTTCTTTTAATCTTTTGGTTTTGTTTTTCCTCGGTAGTTTTTCTTTTTTGCTTCATCTGTGGCTAGCACTATAAAGTTATGCCATGAGTTGATCCGTTTGCAGGGTTTCAAATGAAGCATTATCTGTGGGGGGTCATTTGGGCGAAACAAGTTTGACGTTTAATAACTAATACAAAAAGTTTCAATGCTCTGACCACCATAGGCGGAGTTCGATCAGTTCTTGAGCAAGAGATGCGGTAAATCCGGTTCTAACTCTTCACCCAACGAGGGCTTAATTAGTGATAATGTTTAGTTTGTGTTCGACATATTTGTTGCTTTGACCAGAAATACAGAGAAAATCTAAATGCAAAATGTTGTATGAAATTATAAATGTTGAATATAAATTTTACTGTTGATAGTCCACATTCCTCGTAGTCAAATATTTTAAATTACTACTTAACGTTTTTGGCTCAGATCAATGAGACTTTACATCTAGGCGAGATTTGTTATCTCGCTTGCTGTCCCCTAAATAAGAAATTGAGCATTGAGCTAAACTCCGTTATTGTTATTTTAGATAATAATAGATAAAAATAAAATGTTATCTTTCCCAAAAAAAAAAAATAATAATAATAATAAGAAAATAGGAAGGAACTTCTGCTGTTGTATGTGGTTTAGGGGTGGCCATTCGTGTCACGTGTCGGATTCATTTCGTGTTAGAGCTGTGTCGATTTTTTTCTTCCCCAACGTGAACACGACCCGTGACACGAAAATGACGTCAAACCACGACACGAACCCATAACGGGTTGACATGACACGAACCGAGCTTGACCCGTAACACGAACTTAACCCGCGACACGAATTGAACACGTGACATGAAGTGAACCCGTGACACGAATTTGATCCGAATTAAACCCGCAACTCGAATTGGACCCAAATTGAAAGGTAAAGTAAAAAGGATTTAGGGTTAAAAAATAAAATAATAATAATAATAATAAAACATATCAAACTTTTTCGGGTCAAACCTGGGTTGTGTTCGGGTCATCCGAAATTGACTCGAAATTGACACGGGAAAAAAGGGTCGTGTTCGGGTTCTATGGGTCCAACCCGAACACGACCCGTTTTTCCCGTGTCAATTTCGGGTCACCTGAATTTGACCCACCCCATATTTTTTCCAACTCGAACCCGTGAAATTTGTGATGTCATGTCGCGACCCATATAGCCAGCCCTAATGTGGTTAGGATACACTATCGATTGTGCTTCCTTTCTTTTCACCTTTGGATTTTATGTGAGTCGCCAAAAAATAGGCCCTATAGATAGGGTTCGGTTGATAGAGTTTTTATCTTTAGTGTTAGTCAAAATAGGGAAAAGACTGCAGTAGAGTTACTTTTATATACCTTATCGGTAAAACTCATTTTATAATTGTTTGATGTATTTTAACGGTTAAGATGTTACTTATATATGATACTTATGATGTACATTAGCTCACAGTATTATAACCTAAGAAATTAAAAAAATTCAAAGAAATTAAAAAAATAAAACCACCACCCCTCTCCCCACGACTGGCGACCTTCTGCAGATGTTTCCCCCCAAAAACCGGACTAGCAAAAAGGTCTCCCCCCCCCCCCCCCCCAACCCGACATATGAACTTCCCCCCGGTCTAGCGAAGATAAATCCACAACCCCCCCCCCCCCCCCCCCCCGCAAACAAAAAAAACCCAACCTCCCTCTCCTCTAGGTCTGGCGAATCCGCCCCCCCCCCCCCCCCCCCTCCCCCCCCAAAAAAAAAAAAAACCCCCGACCTTCGAGGCCTCCACCCCCGGTTTGGCAACAACAAGTCACCCCCCCTCCACCCTAAACAGCGATTCGCGCCCCCCCCCCCCCCGCGATGACTTTCCACCAGCCTTCGACGAATCACCCAACCCGACCTAACTTGCGGCGGTGAATAGCCCATCTCGGGCCCCCTTCGATGACCTTCCACCGGCGCCCTTCACAATCAAAGGACTTTAAAGGTTTTTTTTTTTTTTTTTTTTTTTTTTTTTTTTTTTGGTGCAATCCTGTAAATCAGTATGTATTTTACTTATAGTGCACCCCTAACTTTTAGTCCATTTGATTAATTTTAAATGGCCTTAGATAGAACTATATCGATAGAGTATATAAAAGAATCTCTACCGTAGTCTTTCCAGTCAAATAGAAGAGGAGAAAATAG
Source organism: Ficus carica (assembly GCA_009761775.1). NCBI lineage: Eukaryota > Viridiplantae > Streptophyta > Magnoliopsida > Rosales > Moraceae > Ficus > Ficus carica. Next base: position 14,686,418 of record CM019742.1, on the reverse strand, counting down.
CTTTTAGTAAGCTTTTCAAACCACATTTTAAAAAAGAGTTTTAATAAATCAAAAGGATTCTAAATTTTTTTTAATAATATAGTACATGACGAGTTTAATACCCGTGCATTGCACGGGGAAGGAAGAAAAAAATAAATAAAAAAACTGAGTATTATATGATAAAAACAGTTGGTTAAGATAAATATTATAATTATAATAAGTATAATTCTTCCCAAAATCTCTCCCAACAGTGAAGATGCAAAATCAAAATGACAATAGTACTAACAATAATAAAAATGAAAACAAAAGCAAAAAAGAAAAAAAATTTATGTAGTCATACTCATTTAAAGAAAAAAATTAAAATAAAAATAAAGCAGAAAACAAAAAAAAAAAAAAAAGAACAAAAATCTTTAAACTCAAAAGAACCGGAAAAAACTAACCCTAACAAAAAAAATTATAACAAAATAAAATATATATCCCATTTTCTCCTTTTTTTTTCTGTTTTTAAAAAAAATAAAAAAATTTATCAAGTTATATACATGCAAAAACTTAAAAAAAAATGATTTTTAAAATATAAAACAAAACAAACAAAAAAGACAAAAAAAAAAATTCCACGCATAATCCTTAAAAAAATGGGTCTTTAAAAAATAGAACAAAATAAACAAAAAAGACACAAAAAAAAAACCCAAAAAAAAAAATCCGAAATAAAGATAAAAATTTAAAGTAAAAAATGGTTTTAAAAAAAAAAGACAAGTGAGCAAAAACACAATATAACAATAGATTAGAATGTAATGTCTAAAATTTAGCGTAAAAAAAAGGCAAAAATAATATTAAGAAAAAAAAACTCTAAATAGGGATAAAACCGACAACACACTGTAGGAAAAAGAAAAGGAACTAAAAAAGAGGCGTAAAACGGTAATTATATTGTGTGGACAGTCGGTAATTTCTGCATAATAAGGGTAAAAATGTCAACTCACTGTAGATGAAGGAAAACCAACTAAATCAGAGGGGCAAAAAATTATATACACTGTAGACAAAACAGTAAAATAATGAGGACAAAACCGTCCTTCCACTGTAGATAAGCTAAAATCAGCACATAGGATAGGGGCAAAATCAACAGTTTAATGTAGAAAAGCAGCTACTGTGCATTATTGTAAAAAAAAAAAAATGTACAGCAAAAACAACAAAAATAAAATAAAATAAAAATCAGGTTCATTAAACAGTAAAATATTGCATCCATTTAATGTAGCAAAACAACAAAAGTAAAAATAAAAATAAAAAAAATCACTATTCACTGAACAGTAAAATACTATATCCCTTTATTATATATAATAATGTCTTACAAAAATATACAACTATATTTTTAACTTTCTTAAATAAAATCGTTTTAGATTAAAATAATAATAAAAACTTAGAGGATGTTTGGTGAATGAGTTTAGTTTAAGATTTTTAAGTTTCAATAGTAATTTTTCAAAAAAGACAAAAAAAAATTTCAGAAAAGACAAAAAAAAATTTCAGAAAAAAATAAAAAACATGAAGAAAAAAATACAATTTAGTTTAAACAGAGTGCTTAACCAAACTAACCCTTATAGTAGTGCTAAATTATTTCAGTAAGGATAACTTTTTCGAATTTAATCATTTTAGTCAAATAATTAATTCTGTTTGAAGTAAATAACATAATATAATAAGTAATTTATTTATGAAACATAATTATAGAAAATTATCTTATCTATATTAATATCGTTAACAAATTAATCTAAAGTTTCATAAATAAATTACTTATTATATTTTTGTTAACAAATTAATCTAAAAGTACAATATCTATTGTAAATATTTTTTTAAATTAACTTTATTTTTTAAATTTGAGAGTGGGAGAATTCGAATTTTACATTTTATATCTGCATCAGGTATGTAATTATTATTTAAATTATATCTACGACCAATATATATATATATATATATTTAGAAGCAATATATTTATTTTTTAATGCACAGTTGTCAGGGAAAAAAAAAACAAAGAAAATAAAAGAAAAGCTCGGCTCATTGAACAGTGTGACTGTTTCTAGTAAAATAACAGTCCAAATCCAATTCTGCGTCTGATGAGGAAAGTTACAACAATGTTGAATGTAGATTTTAAATTTAAATTTTTATAACTAAAATTAAAATTTTAGTTATGCTCTTACTTTATAAGAAAAATAAAGAAAAACTATGCCCACGTTCAATTATTAAAATATAAAAGTACAACCATGTCCTTATTTATGAATATATATATTTATATATAATTTATGTTTTTAATCTCTATATTCAAAACAACTTTCTAACATTTTAATTTTACCTCCGAATTTTAATATCCTTGCAACTTTGCATCACAAACTTTGAAAGCCCGTGTATCCCTTGAACTTTAAATCATTTGAAAAAATGTCCACGAAACTATTAGAAAAACTATTATTTCATTATATTTCATCTACTGAATTTTAATTTTGCCCCTAAATAGTAATACATATGTAACTTTACCGCTCTTCCTTCTAACTTTAAAAACTAGTGTTTACACCCATTCAACCGAACTGTTTGTAAAATATAATATAGTGCCCATTTAATATTGATATGTCACTAATTTAAAAATTAAAAATTTAAGTTTAACTAGATTACATAATGTTAAAAAAGAACCTTAAAAATCTATAAAATAAAAAAGGGTAAAAATGTAACCTTTTATTTTAAAAAAAATAATTAAGTAAACAATGAGATTTGAAATAAATTGAAATTTTATTTGACAAATAAAAAATTTACTAATAAATATAAAATTTATTAGATAAATAACATATTTATCAAAATAAATAAATAAATATTTTACATGATAAATTTATTATTTATCTTTTTCTAAACAAAAACAAAAATATAAACCTAAAATTCAAAAAAAAAAAAAAAACCCCCCACCGCCAAAGGCTGTTATACCTCCTCCGCCAATTCCAAAACCCAGCCCTCTCTCCTTCTAATCACCCAATTCCTTCCTCCCTCGCCTCCAACCCGCTCGCTCACCACTCTCCCCCCGATCCCAAACTCTTTTGACGAGCCACTCCAAGTTTTCCCCATATTTGATTTCTGGTAAGTCTCTTCTCCATCATTCATTTTCTTTTTTCTTATCTTTTTCTTGAAATTCTAGTGGTGGTTTTGATAAATCTAGAGATGTCAGTTGTGTTGGGCTGTCCAATACACATGATACAGAAAATTTTGGGTCAAGTATGGCACGGCACGGCACGAGATTATATTGGGCCAGACTAAGCATGATATGAGGTAGTGGGCCATTCCAGGCTTGTAGTTTTAGCATGTGAACTTAACATGACACGACATGATGCTAAACACGAGCATGACACAGGCACAAGTCAAGCACAGCACATTCTATTGAGCACGATGGGTCAGCACAATGACTATGATTTTTTTTTTTTTTTTACTTTTAAAAAAAGGTTATTTACCTCTAAATCCCTATAAAATTATATTATTCTCCATGATTAAAAACAATACATATCTACATCAATGCAATTAAGTCATTTGACCTTGAAAATATTTACATTAATTACTTTTGTTTCAAGAATTTCAACGATCAACACATATAATTGTAATTGATTTGATTGTATCACCTAATTAATATGATTTGATTATTTCTTTGATGCATTATTTTTCATTCGAAAAGTTCTAAATTTATTTTAATTAAAAAATATTATAAATGTTGTAACGGTTCGTTGGGTAAGCCTATAATCTTATTATGCTAAGCATGATGAAAGCATGAGCACGACACAAGCATGAGATGTACCCGGGCCGATGGGTCATGCCGGACCTAAGGATTTTAATCTTGGGCTAATAGATCTGGTTGAGTATGACACGAAACATGTATGGACCTAACCGATTATGATACGGGACAAGTCTCATAATCCGTAGTATGTTTTTCCTTACACTATCTATATATCTTCAACAATTATGCCGCATAAAATTGTATATATATGGAGGAACATAAATTTTAGCCTTATCAGAACTCTCTTCATTCTTTCAGGTCCCAAAAATTATCGGAAAAACAATAAAATTATAGCCGGTTCTATAGCAAAAAGGAAGCTTCAATTACGTGATGGTGGTACTGTCACGAAAACAAAGGTGCTGGCTCGTGAATGTAGAGCTTTTGGATACGAGAAACAGTGTAAGGAGAAATATGGTAAGCATCAGAAGATCAGGAGTAAAACTTCTCAACATAGTGACTCCAACTCCAAGCCTTTAAATATCACAAAACAAAAGGCCGAAACAGGTTCTGTAGCTAAAATGCCGGTGCAGATACGTGATAGGTGTCCATTTAACAGTCAGCCGCAGCACAGAGGCAAGTACTATAAGTACCAGAAGCTTATTACACAAAGATATACTTCAAATATCTCACGACAAAAGGTCTTCTTCTGTTCTGTAGCTAAAACAAAGGTGAAGTTGCATGATAGGTGGCCGTATCGTAGTAGCCTGCTATTGTACAGAGGTAGGTATAATAAGTATCAGAAGTTCAGAAAATGACGGAGACTGCTTCGTGATCGTGAAGATGATGAAGCGGTTGAGCCTCTGCCTTTGAAGACTGATCAAGTTGATGCTAGTGACCCCAAACACTTTCAAACGGTTTAGAACAAAGTTATAATTTGGAAGCACGACCTATCATCGACCACCCAGTGTGGAAGTAAGAAATTCTTTTCTTTCGCCTTTTTGTAATTTACGGAACACTTGCATATGTGATACGCGGTTTGTAATTTTGTGATATTACTCGTCTAACAGGGGATGTTTGAGCCATCTGCAACAAGAACTTAACCAGATGTTTAGTGTTTGAGGCTTATCTTTGCTGCCCATATGTCCAACTTGGCATGCCCGAAAGTGTTCTGAGGCTGCAAAGTTATTACCAGAAGTTATTTTTCTTGAATTGTCTAATCGATCTGATTTTTGGCCAAGAAGTTTTCAGAAGTCGGGGCCAAGTTATCACCAAATTGCTCTTAATGTCGTTCTGGAGAACAGAAGGTGACGGCGTCAATGTTCCCGTGTTTTATTTTTTTTCCCCGCGTGTCGTGTTCTGGTGCAATGATGAGAATGTTTTTGACAGCCTGGTCAACAACATGATCAACCAAGACCTTGCTATGAGAGCTGTGTTGGAAGAAGCAGGACTAGCAGGACTACTAGTTTTCACATCTTATACCTTGCCTATGCCTTGTAGGAGTGAGCTTTCATTTCTTGAATTTTTTTTTTTTTTTTTTTAATCTTTTGGGTTTGTTTTACCTCGTAGCTTTCCTTTTTTTGCTTTAAATTTTGTTTAGCCTAACTTGTAGTTAGCACAAGAAAGTTATTCCGTGAATTGATCGGTTTGCAGGTTTCGAATGAAGCATTATCTGTGGGGGATCTTTCGGGCGAATCAAGCTTGACGTTCAACAAGTATTACAAAAAGTTTCAATGTTCTAACCACCATAGGCAGAGTTCGATCAGTTCTAGAGCAAGAGATGGTAAATCCGGTTCTAACTCTTCACCCAAAGAGGGCTGGATTAGTGATAATTTTAGTTTTAGTGTTCGACATTATTGTTGCTTAGACCAGAAATACAGAGAAAATCTAAATGCAGAATGTTGAATGAAATTATGAATGCTGAATAGGAGTTTTTACTATTGATAATCCATGTTCCTCTAAATCATATTTTCTTTCTTTGATAACCGAGAGAGTGGATTACTGATATCAAAGAATTCAAGCACATCCTAACTAAGTTGACACCTGCTTACAATACTCGTCCTCTACCAAATCCCCATCTCGATATTGTTAATAAATGAAAAAAGAAAGGAATACCAAATGTTCAAACACAAAGCGAAAAAGAAAAAAACAGCTAGAAAAGGCAACATAATCTGAAAGCAACAAGAGCCATGAACTCAATGAGACAGCTAGAAAACAACATAATCTGAAAACAGCTAGAAAAATGAAGGTGGAAGTTAGTCTCAGAATCAATTTTTTTTTTTTTTTAAATTAGTAACTACGTTTTCGCCTAAGATCAATGAGACAGCTTACATCTAATCGGGATTTGTTGTATCACTTGTTGTCCCCTAAATATAACATTGACAGTTTGACATGAGTTGAACTCCCTTATTCTTATTCAAGATGATAATAGATAAAAAATAAAAATGTTATCTTTCCAATAATACCAATAGTAATAATAATAATAACAATAAAGTGTTGTGGGGTTTACTTTTTTTCTTTTTTCTTTTTTTTTTTTTTTTTTCGTTTGTGAATGAGTGATAACTAATAAAACGTTTGATAAGCCCAAAAGTCAACAAGGTGATCTTTTAAGATTGTGACATTTTAAGTTTTAGATAATAAATTGAGACAATGTAATATTCCTCGAAGTTAAACTTGAAATTAATCCCCAAAAAAAAAAAAAAAAAAAGTGGCAGTTAATTACCAGAAAGCACAAAGAGAGTTTATTCAGTGGACGAGTATATCACTTAATTAAGCACTCCAATAAAAATTTGACATTTTGATCATTTTTCTATGTCATTGTTTTATTTTATTTTTCTCTTTTCTTAATGTGCAATATATTAGTTGTCAACTCAAAACTACCATAAATATCTTAACCAAATCTTATCATAATCAATTCAATTTAAACAAATATCATCTTTTTTATTTTCTGATATATTTTGAAATATTTAATTATTTTTTTTCTAATTTAGTTTGCAGGTTTTCCATTTGGAATAGTGTGGCATTTATAGGTGGAGGATGATTTAATGGTAATCAAATTTTTTCTAATTTAGTTTGCAGGTTTTCCATTTGGAGATCTAGCTAGGGGTTTCTCCGGCCATGGTTTCCTTTTCTTTCTCGGAATGGCTGCTTCAGGAGACGGGAGAACTCTTCCATTGACCGTTTGAACTTGGTCAAAAAAGGTTGTCTTGGTAAGAGACGCCTATGAAAGTAGCTACGTGGCTATTCTGCTACCTCAGGTGACTGTTTTTTAGGTGGTCCATAGATGGAAGACGATGTAGCAGGAGAAAAGCTTTACTAAAAGATGAATATCTGATATCTATAAAAACATATTATTAAACTCCCCTCTAGAAGGAAAAAGAAGAATATTATGATAATAATCCTTTGGCTTTATGTTGTTTAATGGGCTTATTTAAACTTTATTTAGACTAAGGGAAATTGGCTAAGTATTTGGGGTATTTCTAAGGTTCTCCACAACCTATATTATTCTAATTCCTCATAGACTCAAAGTCTCTCAAGTCGGCCAAAAGTCTAATTGGACGGAATAAATGGGCCCATTCACGTTTCTTGGCTTTTCAAACCATAACCCACTCAAAGATCCCCGAAGTGTATCTTGGGTCCACATACCGCTTTTGGCTCACAGTGCAAGATATGGGTTAGGCCAAAGCCATGTCAAATTTCAGGCATCAACAACTACTAATTGTTATTTCAATGTTTTTACAGATGCAAATTCTTTGCAAATCTGAAAGATCCTACTGGAACAATAGCAGCAACAATTTTAGCCAAAAATGATGAAGAAATATTGAATTGTTCAGCAGATGATCTTTCCAACAAAATCCGGATGTAAATTTTCTAATTTAATGTATATGAACTTTTATAAAAATATTTCATTGAAAATTAAAAAAAAAAAAAAAAAAAAAAAAGATAACAATTTTACTAATTATAGGATATAGCAAAAAAAATTGAGGTTTTCCAGAAGACACAAAAGTACCAAAAAATATCTCATTTATATGAAGATCAACATATATGAATATTTTGGAGGTAATCAATTTACCTACAGTATAATTGATAAGTATGAAGCAGGAAAAAATAGGAAAAGTCAAGTGCAATGGGGAAGAGAAAAATCTCATAAAATATGTAATTTTTATTAGTTTAATGTCATGTAATATTTTTCTTAAAGAATGTACTATAAAATTTAAATATTTGTTTTTAACTATATTTCATCATTGTATATATTTATACGCATCATTATCATCATATGTCAAATTGCATATGCCCATCACCCTAGTATATATATATATATTACTTCAAACAAAAGGTTTGGTATATATATATATATATATATATACATCTATATTTATATATTTTACTTTTAACAAAAAAAAAGGGAAAGTGAGACTGAAAATCCTGGAGTCACCAGATCTTTTTTCCTACCAAAAAAATAAAAAACTAAAAAGGGAAAGTGGATTTTGATGTCATGTATTGGGGTGATAAATCTCATTTGCCAAGCCTAAGGAATCTCGGCAGCAAACAGAGGGCAAGCCGACTTTTGTAGCAGGGCCTTTTTGCAAATACAAAAAAGTTTAGGGACAAAATATAAATATATAAAAATTGAGGGGTAAAAATATAATTTTTGTAAAATTATTTTTAAATTTTTGTATGCTGATTATTTATTCAAATCATATTTAGCACACTAGTTATCCTAATTTAGTTTAAGTAGACATAATTAATTTTAACGGACGTTATATATTATCTATTTTGAAAATAAAATAAAAAGTAAAATCATATCTATATAGAATTTTAAGTTTAAGTAAGACAAAACCATTTATTCAATCTTTAATATGTCAAATAAGTTTAAATTTAATAATTAAAATCGTATATAATGTAAAGCATCATGTATGATATTTCAAAAATAAAATAATTTACATTTAACCTGTGACGAGTTAAACTTTTAACCCATTTATAATCCAAACCCATCTAAATCGGGTTTTTCTCATCCCATTTAAGACCGGTTCTTAAGGGTTAATGGGTTAACGGGAAAAACAGCCATCCGTTTATGCCAATTGTGGGCTTGACAAGTTCCCTACTCTTCTAGTTGATCTCGAAGAGAACTTTTAACGGCATCGCTGTCGGATTCTAGTCCTTCGTTATCGTTGTCACGCTACTGCTATATCCCTATTATCCAAAGTCTAATAGAAAGACCAAATCACATATCTTTCAAAAATTTAGGAGTATTTTAATCACAAAACAGAAAGTTCAAGGACCAAACTCTCATAAATTTAAGAATTTAGAAGTATCTTAAAAAAGGAAAAAAAAAAAAAAAATCAAAGACCAAACTCCTACATACTTAAGAGTCATGGACAAACATAATAATTGATCAAAAAAATTTTGAAATCTTGTTAAGCTAACAGGTTCTAAGTGTAGGAGTTTGTTAGCCAAATTAAAAAAAGAAAAGAAAAGAAAAGAAAATGGATCCAATTATTAGTTAAGATTTGTTTAATTTTTAATGTTCTAAATAATGTATAATAGATAATACAATACCATATCATTTTCAAAAATTTTAAAATGTTTTATAACAGATTTTTTATATTTTAAAACTTATTCTTATTTACTAATGTGTTAAAATATAATTAAATGATATTTGACTGATAATAGGGTTTAAAAATAGAGAGACAAAAGTGACAAAAACCCGCAACTCCAACCCCACGATTCACGATGACCATTTTCTCCCACTGAAGACGACAGAGGTCTGACGGCAGAGAGCAGTTTGTACAGCGTCTTTTTGGTTTCTTCTTCTTCTTCTTCTAAGAGATAATAAGAGATTTCGTGTGTCTCTTTCTCATACAAAGTCTAGTATTAGTGTTCCCTCTTCGGTTTCTCGCATTCTCTTGTCTTGAACACCCTTCTACTTCGCTTTTACTCAGACTTTCTTCACTCACTCCCATCTATGGTATGTTTTCTAAATACCCATTTCGACTTTTCTCTTCTCTACTTTCCATTTCTCCTTCCATTTTCGTTTCCCTTGCTTTTGAAATGTTTCCCTTTTTTCATGGTAGATTTTTTCTGTTTTGAGTGGTTCTGGTGGCGAGAATTAGGATTGACGGTTATGTAGGGATTTCTGGAGCAGAAGGCTTTTCTTTTGTTTTGTGTTTTGTGGTTTGTAGTTTGTGTGTGTGTGTTTGTTTGTTTGTTTTCTCGGTCTATGAATAACTTTATTACAGCCAGGGGAAAAAAAAAAAAAAATTTAATTGCTTTTTTGTATTGAACAGGGGCAAAGATCTTTCGTTGGGGAACTTTCATTTTTCTAATGGCTTATAAGAAGTTTAGCCTGGAACACGGGTTGGAGATGAAATTTTTAGGATGAAATTGATTGATTTTCAAAAACTAATTATAATTTTTATTGAATTTTCAGGAAAAGATAAAAACTGAAATGAAAAAATTAAGCTGATACTTGCTGTCCAAACAAAAGCTTAAGTTCAAGTTTGAGTTATAATTGAATTACATTCAAGTTTTCGAAAGAATTTGTACTGAAACTAAGTTAAAAAAAATATATATCATCAGTGCTCTTCTTGGGTTATAATGAGCAAATCATATGCAAAAAACCATCTAAATTTTAATTTGAGCAAAAAGGGCTAATAGTGCCAAAAAAAAAGTATAAGTTCAGGAGTTCAGGGATTAAATTGCTAAATTTGAAAAGTTTAGGGGTATCTGTTCAAAAAAGCCAAATTTTTATTTTATCCATGTAATGCTGTTAATTGAAAGTTGTGATTGATCAGTTTTGTTTTTTAGTTTCTTTTATGAGGTAGAAAAATGGGATTGTTCCCTCCTTTGCTTACATGAAGTTATATATTTCAAGTTTTGACTTAGTGAGATTGGAACCTTATATGAATTTGTTAATCACATCATAGGATTGCGCATCTGAAACATGATATTGACCTTGAAAAATTGTTTACGAGTGTCTAGAAGTTTTATAGATAATTGTTGTTGAATGATGACGTAGTTATATATATCAATTATTGAGCGAGGCACAAGTAAGATTTTTACCCTACTGGTACAAGGATATACATTTATGGGAAAGCCTTTGCCGCCGGTGGATTCTTCTTCTCTTTTGTTCATGATTCACATCCATAACATGCAAATGTTTGTACGTTGAATGGCTATTTTAGGAGCTTTCATGTTTTTCGGTTTTAGATATCTAATTTTGTAGTTGTTTGTAACATGATCATGGTTAAGAAACAAGGCAGGGATCTGACGCAGACGATTTTTCTTTTTCCTGAAAGATTCATGCAGTAAAACATTGGTGGAAATAATTCATATATTGCTAATTATGTCTGAGTTCATGCTGATGTACATGCATGCGAGTTTACATTTCGTGCACTCATATGGAGAGCGTTATAGGATTTAGTTGACATGTTTTTGTTCAGGGATGTAGAGTACATTACTTGTTCTCTATAATATACATTCATAGACACGCTCACACATACGTAGAAAGGAGTGCGTGCTTTTGTGTTTACGTACATGCATATATCAGAAACTTGCAGTTTCTAGTTCTATTTGTTTGTTGTTGCAGATGATTGTTTGCCAGCATTGCGGTGACAAAGGCTTCGAGGAAGCTTTGACTCTCTGCAAAAAGTGTGGGCTGTATGCTTTGCATCGGTAAGTTTTAAGGCGTAGGTTCTACAACAAAAATTGGAAAACAAAAAAGTGGAATGCTGTCTATTTTAAATGTTGCCCGGTCTTGAGTTGAATGCCTTTTTTTTTTTTGGCATGTGTAAAACAATATTCTTTTATATTGCTTACTACAATAGAAATAAGTACATTAATTTTCGATTTCAACTGCTATGAAAACTTTATTTGCTTTAATGACTTTTGCGTTTTATCTACTTTCCAGCTATTGCCTAGAAGTACTTCCAGAAGATTTATCCGAAGATATGATCTGGTTTTGTGGAGATTGTGGACCAAATATTTCGAAGCAGTCTACTCGTGGTAAAACAAATTCTCTCTCATCTGGATTAAGTGTCTCTGTGGAAGTAGAATCACCAAAAAAATGTAGGAGCGGATTTAAGAAGAATGAGAAAGTTGTAACTGCTTCTGAAGCTAAAACCAAGGTGCAGACAGATGAACGCGAGCCTTCTGGTTATGAGCCACGCTGCAGAGAGAAGTGTGATGAGATTCAGATGCTCAGAAGAAAAAGGAGATTCGTTCTTGAAGATGAAGAAGATCAATGTTTAAAAACTTCTCTAGTTGCTGTTAGTAATGACAAAGCTTCTAATGTTGTTGAACAAAGGGTTACCACTGGTTCTGAGGTTAAAACGGAGGGGCAAATGTGTGAAGATGGGTCTTTTAGTAATGGTTCACAGTTGAGAGAGAAATGTGATAAGGAGCAAAAGCTCGGGAGAAAAATGAGGTTGGATCTTGAAGATGAAGAGGCTAAACCTTCGGAAACTTCTCAAGTTTCAGTTTGTCACCCCAAGCCTGCAAATACCTTTGAGCAAACTGTAGTTAATGCAGAGGTCCAGATGTGCGACGTTAGGTCTTCTAGTAATAAGTCACAATGTGGGGATGAGTGTGATAAGGGCCAGCAGCTCAAAATTCGGCAGAAAACTTTCCAATGTAGTGACCCCAAGCCTTCAAATGTTTTGCAACATAAAGTTATTGCTGGTTCTGTGGAAAAAAGGAAGCTACATTTTCGTGATGGTGGGCCTTCTGGTAATACACCAACGAGCAAAGAAATGTGTGATTATGATCAGAAGCCTACAGAAAAACAGAAATTGGTACTTTCTGATGAGGAGGCCGAACCTGTGAAAATCGCTCAAGTTGTTGCTAGTCATCCGAAGCCTTCAAATATCTTACCACAAAAGGATATCACTGGTTCTGTCGCTAAAACAAAGGTGCTGACTCGTGATACTAGGCCTTTTGGTAACGAGCAACAGTGTAGGGAGAAGTACCATAAGCATCAGAAGCTCAGTGAAGAGAGAAAAACTTCTCAACTTAGCGACTCCAAGCCTTTAAATATCTCACAACAAAAGGCCGAAACTGGTTCTGTAGCTAAAATGCCGGTGCAGATACGTGATAGGTGTCCATTTGGCAGTGAGCCACAGCACAGAGGCAAGGGTAACAAGTATCAGAAGCTCAGTACACAAAGATATACTTCTCGAGTTAGTGACCCCAAGCCTTCAAATATCTCACAACAAAAGGCCATCTCCTGTTCTGTAGCTAAAACAAAGGTGAAGATACGTGATAGGTGGCCGTACCGTAGTGGCCCACCACTGTACAGAGGCAGGTATAGTAAGGATCAGAAGTTCAGAAAACGACAGAGACGGCTTCCTGAAGATGATGAAGCGGTTGATCCTTTGAAGACTTATCAAGCTGAAGTTAGTGACCCCAAACTATTCAACGGTTTAGAACAGAGTTCATATTTGGAAGCACAACCAATCATCAACCCAATGTGGAAGTAAGAAATTCTTTTCTTTTGCCTTTTTGTAATTTATGGAAAACTTGTTTATATGATACATTTGTAACTTTGTGATATTATTCGTCTAACAGTGGATGTTTGAGCATCTGCAACAAGAACTTAAACACTCGTGACAGACTCATCGTTGCTGCCCATTTGTCCAACTTGGCATGCCCGAAAGTGTATGAGGTGGCAAAGTTATTACCAGAAGTTATTTTTCTTGAATTGTCTAATCGATCTGATTTTTGGCCGAGAAGTTTTCAAAAGTCAGGGCCAAGTTATCACCATATTGCTGTTTATTTCTTTCCGGAGAACAAAAGGTGACGGCGTTAATGTTCATGTTCTCATTCAATTTCTTTGCTTCCTTTATTTATCCCCCTTTTCCCGTTTGTTGTGTTCTGGTGCAGCGATGAGAATGTTTTCGACAGCCTGGTCAACAACATGATCAACCAAGACCTTGCTATGAGAGCTGTGTTGGAAGTAGCAGAACTCTTAGTTTTCACATCTTATGCCTTGCCTGTGCCTTATAGGAGTGAGCTTTCATTTCTTTATTTTTCTTTTAATCTTTTGGTTTTGTTTTTCCTCGGTAGTTTTTCTTTTTTGCTTCATCTGTGGCTAGCACTATAAAGTTATGCCATGAGTTGATCCGTTTGCAGGGTTTCAAATGAAGCATTATCTGTGGGGGGTCATTTGGGCGAAACAAGTTTGACGTTTAATAACTAATACAAAAAGTTTCAATGCTCTGACCACCATAGGCGGAGTTCGATCAGTTCTTGAGCAAGAGATGCGGTAAATCCGGTTCTAACTCTTCACCCAACGAGGGCTTAATTAGTGATAATGTTTAGTTTGTGTTCGACATATTTGTTGCTTTGACCAGAAATACAGAGAAAATCTAAATGCAAAATGTTGTATGAAATTATAAATGTTGAATATAAATTTTACTGTTGATAGTCCACATTCCTCGTAGTCAAATCTTTTAAATTACTACTTAACGTTTTTGGCTCAGATCAATGAGACTTTACATCTAGCCGAGATTTGTTATCTCGCTTGCTGTCCCCTAAATAAGAAATTGAGCATTGAGCTAAACTCCGTTATTGTTATTTTAGATAATAATAGATAAAAATAAAATGTTATCTTTCCCCAAAAAAAAAAAAAAATAATAATAATAAAGAAAATAGGAAGGAACTTCTGCTGTTGTATGTGGTTTAGGGGTGGCAATTCGTGTCACGTGTCGGATTCATTTCGTGTTAGAGCTGTGTCGATTTTTTTCTTCCCCAACGCGAACACGACCCGTGACACGAAAATGACGTCAAACCACGACACGAACCCATAACGGGTTGACACGACACGAACCGAACTTGACCCGTGACACGAACTTAACCCGCAACACGAATTGAACCCGTGACATGAACTGAATCCGTGACACGAATTTGATCCGAATTAAACCCGCAACTCGAATTGGACCCAAATTGAAAGATAAAGTAAAATGGATTTAGGGTTAAAAAATAAAAAAAATAATAATAATAATAAAGCATATCAAACTTTTTCGGGTCAAACCTGGGTTGTGTTCGGGTCATCCGAAATTGACTCGAAATTGACACGGGAAAAAAGGGTCGTGTTCGGGTTCTATGGATCCAACCCGAACACGACCCGTTTTTCCCGTGTCAATTTCGGGTCACCCGAATTTGATCCGCCCCCTATTTTTTCCAACTCGAACCCGTGAAATTTGTGATGTCATGTCGCGACCCATATAGCCAGCCCTAATGTGGTTAGGGTACACTATCGATTGTGCTTCCTTTCTTTTCACCTTTGGATTTTATGTGAATCGCCAGAAAATAGGCCCTATAGATAGGGTTCGGTTGATAGAGTTTTTATCTTTAGTGTTAGTCAAAATAGGGAAAAGACTGCAGTAGAGTTACTTTTATATACCATATCGGTAAAGCTCATTTTATAATTGTTTGATATATTTTAACGGTTAAGATGTTACTTATATATGATACTTATGATGTACATTAGCTCACAGTATTATACCTAAGAATTAAAAAAAATTCAAAGAAATTAAAAAAAATAAAACCACCACCCCTCTCCCCACGACTGGCGACCTTCTGCAGATGTTTCCCCCCAAAAACCGGACTAGCAAAAAGGTCCCCCCCCCCCCCCCCCAAAACAAAAAAAACCCAACCTCCCTCTCCCTCTAGGTCTGGCGAATCCGCCCCCCCCCCCCCCCCCCCCCTCCCAAAAAAAAAAAAACCCTCGACCTTCGAGGCCTCCACCCCCGGTTTGGCAACAACAAGTCACCCCCCCTCCACCCTAAACAGCGATTCGCCCCCCCCCCCCTGCGATGACTTTCCACCAGCCTTCGACGAATCACCCAACCCGACCTAACTTGCGGCGGTGAATCGCCCACCTCGGGCCCCCTTCGATGACCTTCCACCGGCGCCCTTCACAATCAGAGGACTTTAAAGGTTTTTTTTTTTTTTTTTTTTTTTTGTGCAATCCTGTAAATCAGTATGTATTTTACTTATAGTGCACCCCTAACTTTTTGTCCATTTGATTAATTTTAAATGGCCTTAGATAGAACTCTACCGATAGATTATATAAAAGAATCTCTATCGTAGTCTTTCCAGTCAAATAGAAGAGGAGAAAATAGCTTTTAGTAAGCTTTTCAAACCACATTTTAAAAAAGAGTTTTAATAAATCAAAAGGATTCTAAAAATTTCTAATAATATAGTACATGACGAGTTTAATACCCGTGCATTGCACGGGGAAGGAAGAAAAATATAAATAAAAAAACTGAGTATTATATGATAAAAACAGTTGGTTAAGATAAATATTATAATTATAATAAGTATAATTCTTTCCAAAATCTCTCCCAACAGTGAAGATGCAAAATCAAAATGACAATAGTACTAACAATAATAAAAATGAAAACAAAAGCAAAAAAGAAAAAAAATTTATGTAGTCATACTCATTTAAGGAAAAAAAATTAAAACAAAAATAAAGCAGAAAAAAAAAAAAAAAAAAAAGAACAAAAATCTTTAACTTAAAAGAACCGGAAAAAACTAACCCTAACAAAAAAAATTATAACAAAATAAAATATATATCTCATTTTCTCCTTTTTTATTGTTTTTAAAAAAATAAAAAAATTTATCAGGTTATATACATGCAAAAACTTAAAAAAAATGATTTTTAAAATATAAAACAAAACAAACAAAAAGACAAAAAAAAAAAAAAAAAATTTCCACGCATAATCCTTAAAAAAATGGGTCTTTAAAAAATAAAACAAAAGAAACAAAAAAGACACACAAAAAAAAAAACCACAGAAAAAAAATCCGAAATAAAGATAAAAAATTTAAAATTAAAAATGGTTTAAAAATAAAATAAAAAAGACAAAGTGAGCAAAAATACAATATAACAATGGATTAGAATGTAATATCTAAAATTTAGCGTAAAAAAAAGGCAAAAATAATATTAAGAAAAAAAAAAACTCTAAATAGGGATAAAACCGACAACACACTGTAGGAAAAAGAAAAGGAACTAAAAAAGAGGCGTAAAACGGTAATTATATTGTGTGGACAGTCGGTAATTTCTGCATAATAAGGGTAAAAATGTCAACTCACTGTAGATGAAGGAAAACCAACTAAATTAGAGGGGCAAAAAATTCTATACACTGTAGACAAAACAGTAAAATATGTGAGGACAAAACCGTCCTTCCACTGTAGATAAGCTAAAATCAGCACATAGGATAGGGGCAAAATCAACAGTTTAATGTAGAAAAAGCAGCTACTGTGCATTATTGTAAAAAAAAATGTACAGCAAAAGCAACAAAAATAAAATAAAATAAAAATCACTGTTCATTAAACAGTAAAATATTGCATCCATTTAATGTAGCAAAGCAGCAAAAGTAAAAATAAAAAAAATCACTATTCACTGAACAGTAAAATACTACATCCCTTTATTATATATAATAATGTCTTACAAAAATATACAACTATATTTTTAACTTTCCTAAATAAAATCGTTTTAGAATAAAATAATAAATAAAAACTTAGAGGATGTTTGATGAATGAGTTTAGTTTAAGATTTTTAAGTTTCAATAGTAATTTTTCAGAAAAGATAAAAAAAAAATTTCAGAAAAGACAAAAAAAATTTTCAAAAAAAAATAAAAATCATGATGAAAAAAGTACAATTTAGTTTAAACAGAATGCTTAACCAAACTAACCCTTATAGTAGTGCTAGATTATTACAGTAAGGATAACTTTTTCGAATTTAATCATTTTAGTCAAATAATTATTTCTGTTTGAAGTAAATAACATAATATAATAAGTAATTTATTTATGAAACATAATTATAGAAAATTATCTTATCTATATTAATATCGTTAACAAATTAATCTAAAGTTTCATAAATAAATTACTTATCATATTTTTGTTAACAAATTAATCTAAAAGTACAATATCTATTGTAAATATTTTTTTAAATTAACTTTATTTTTAAATTTGAGAATGGGAGAATTCGAATTTTACATTTTATATTTGAATCAGGTATGTAATTATTATTAAATTATATCTACGACCAATATATATATATATATTTAGAAGCAATTTATTTATTTTTTAATGCACAGTTGTCAGGGGAAAAAAAACAAAGAAAATAAAATAAAAGCTCAAAAGAAAAGCTCGGCTCATTGAACAGTGTGACTGTTTCTAGTAAAATAACAGTCCAAATCCAATTCTGCGTCTGATGAGGAAAGTTACAACAATGTTGAATGTAGAGTTTAAATTTAAATTTTTATAACTAAAATTAAAATTTTAGTTATGCTCTTACTTTATAAGAAAAATAAAGAAAAACTATGCCCACGTTCAATTATTAAAATATAAAAGTACAACCATGTCCTTATTTATGAATATATATATTTATATATAATTTATGTTTTTAATCTCTATATTCAAAACAACTTTCTAACATTTTAATTTTACCTTCGAATTTTAATATCCTTGCAACTTTGCATCACAAACTTTGAAAGCCCGTGTATTCCTTGAACTTTAAATCATTTGAAAAAAATGTCCACGAAACTATTAGAGAAACTATTATTTCATTATATTTCATCTACTGAATTTTAATTTTGCCCCTAAATAGTAATACATATGTAACTTTACCGCTCTTCCTTCTAACTTTAAAAACTAGTGTTTACACCCATTCAACCGAAATGTTAGTAAAATATAATATAGTGCCCATTTAATATTGATATGTCACTAATTTAAAAATTAAAAATTTAAGTTTAACTAGATTACATAATGTTAAAAAAGAACCTTAAAAATCTATAAAATAAAAAAGGGTAAAAATTAACCTTTTATTTTTAAAAAAATAATTAAGTAAACAATGAGATTTTGAAATAATTGAAATTTTATTTGACAAATAAAAAATTTACTAATAAATAAAAAATTTATTAGATAAATAACATATTTATCAAAATAAATAAATAAATATTTTACATGATAAATTTATTATTTATCTTTTTCTAAACAAAAACAAAAACCTAAACCTAAAATTCAAAAAAAAAAAACCCCCCCACCGCCAAAGGCTGTTATACCTCCGCCAATTCCAAAACCCAGCCCTCACTCCTTCTAATCACCCAATTCCTTTCCTCCCTCACCTCCAACCCGCTCGCTCACCACTCTCCCCCCGATCCCAAACTCTTTGACGAGCCACTCCAAGTTTTCCCCATATTTGATTCTGGTAAGTCTCTTCTCCATCATTCATTTTCTTTTTTCTTATCTTTTTCTTGAAATTCTAGTGGTGGTTTTGATAAATCTAGAGATGTCAGTTGTGTTGGGCTGTCCAATACACATGATACAGAAAATTTTGGGTCAAGTATGGCACGGCACGGCACGAGATTATATTGGGCCGGACTAAGCATGGTATGAGGTGGTGGGCCATTCCGGGCTTGTAGTTTTAGCATGTGAACCTAACATGACACGACATGATACTAAACACGAGCATGACACAGGCGCAAGTCAAGCACAGCACATTCTATTGAGCACGATGGGTCAGCACAATGACTATGATTTTTTTTTTTTTTACTTTTAAAAAAAGGTTATTTACCTCTAAATCCCTATAAAATTTCATATTATTCTCCATGATTAAAAACATACATATCTACATCAATGCAATTAAGTCATTTGACCTTGAAAATATTTACATTAATACTTTTGTTTCAAGAATTTCAACGATCAACACATATAATTGTAATTGATTTGATTGTATCACCTAATTAATATGATTTGATTATTCTTTGATGCATTATTTTTCATTCGAAAAGTTCTAATTTATTTTAATTAAAAAATATTATAAATGTTGTAACGGTTCGTTGGGTAAGCCTATAATCTTATTATGCTAAGCATGATGAAAGCATGAGCACGACACAAGCATGAGATGTACCCGGGCCGATGGGTCATGCCGGACCTAAGGATTTTAATCTTGGGCTAATAGATCTGGTTGAGTATGACACGAAACATGTATGGACCTAACCGATTATGATACGGGACAAGTCTCATAATCCGTAGTATGTTTTTCCTTACACTATCTATATATCTTCAACAATTATGCCGCATAAAATTGTATATATATGGAGGAACATAAATTTTAGCCTTATCAGAACTCTCTTCATTCTTTCAGGTCCCAAAAATTATCGGAAAAACAATAAAATTATAGCCGGTTCTATAGCAAAAAGGAAGCTTCAATTACGTGATGGTGGTACTGTCACGAAAACAAAGGTGCTGGCTCGTGAATGTAGAGCTTTTGGATACGAGAAACAGTGTAAGGAGAAATATGGTAAGCATCAGAAGATCAGGAGTAAAACTTCTCAACATAGTGACTCCAACTCCAAGCCTTTAAATATCACAAAACAAAAGGCCGAAACAGGTTCTGTAGCTAAAATGCCGGTGCAGATACGTGATAGGTGTCCATTTAACAGTCAGCCGCAGCACAGAGGCAAGTACTATAAGTACCAGAAGCTTATTACACAAAGATATACTTCAAATATCTCACGACAAAAGGTCTTCTTCTGTTCTGTAGCTAAAACAAAGGTGAAGTTGCATGATAGGTGGCCGTATCGTAGTAGCCTGCTATTGTACAGAGGTAGGTATAATAAGTATCAGAAGTTCAGAAAATGACGGAGACTGCTTCGTGATCGTGAAGATGATGAAGCGGTTGAGCCTCTGCCTTTGAAGACTGATCAAGTTGATGCTAGTGACCCCAAAACACTTTCAAACGGTTTAGAACAAAGTTATAATTTGGAAGCACGACCTATCATCGACCACCCAGTGTGGAAGTAAGAAATTCTTTTCTTTCGCCTTTTTGTAATTTACGGAACACTTGCATATGTGATACGCGGTTTGTAATTTTGTGATATTACTCGTCTAACAGGGGATGTTTGAGCCATCTGCAACAAGAACTTAACCAGATGTTTAGTGTTTGAGGCTTATCTTTGCTGCCCATATGTCCAACTTGGCATGCCCGAAAGTGTTCTGAGGCTGCAAAGTTATTACCAGAAGTTATTTTTCTTGAATTGTCTAATCGATCTGATTTTTGGCCAAGAAGTTTTCAGAAGTCGGGGCCAAGTTATCACCAAATTGCTCTTAATGTCGTTCTGGAGAACAGAAGGTGACGGCGTCAATGTTCCCGTGTTTTATTTTTTTCCCCGCGTGTCGTGTTCTGGTGCAATGATGAGAATGTTTTTGACAGCCTGGTCAACAACATGATCAACCAAGACCTTGCTATGAGAGCTGTGTTGGAAGAAGCAGGACTAGCAGGACTACTAGTTTTCACATCTTATACCTTGCCTATGCCTTGTAGGAGTGAGCTTTCATTTCTTGAATTTTTTTTTTTTTTTTTTTAATCTTTTGGGTTTGTTTTAACCTCGTAGCTTTCCTTTTTTTGCTTTAAATTTTGTTTAGCCTAACTTGTAGTTAGCACAAGAAAGTTATTCCGTGAATTGATCGGTTTGCAGGTTTCGAATGAAGCATTATCTGTGGGGGATCTTTCGGGCGAATCAAGCTTGACGTTCAACAAGTATTACAAAAAGTTTCAATGTTCTAACCACCATAGGCAGAGTTCGATCAGTTCTAGAGCAAGAGATGGTAAATCCGGTTCTAACTCTTCACCCAAAGAGGGCTGGATTAGTGATAATTTTAGTTTTAGTGTTCGACATTATTGTTGCTTAGACCAGAAATACAGAGAAAATCTAAACGCAGAATGTTGAATGAAATTATGAATGCTGAATAGGAGTTTTTACTATTGATAATCCATGTTCCTCTAAATCATATTTTCTTTCTTTGATAACCGAGAGAGTGGATTACTGATATCAAAGAATTCAAGCACATCCTAACTAAGTTGACACCTGCTTACAATACTCGTCCTCTACCAAATCCCCATCTCGATATTGTTAATAAATGAAAAAAGAAAGGAATACCAAATGTTCAAACACAAAGCGAAAAAGAAAAAAACAGCTAGAAAAGGCAACATAATCTGAAAGCAACAAGAGCCATGAACTCAATGAGACAGCTAGAAAACAACATAATCTGAAAACAGCTAGAAAAATGAAGGTAGAAGTTAGTCTCAGAATCAATTTTTTTTTTTTTTTTAAATTAGTAACTACGTTTTCGCCTAAGATCAATGAGACAGCTTACATCTAATCGGGATTTGTTGTATCACTTGTTGTCCCCTAAATATAACATTGACAGTTTGACATGAGTTGAACTCCCTTATTCTTATTCAAGATGATAATAGATAAAAAATAAAAATGTTATCTTTCCAATAATACCAATAGTAATAATAATAATAACAATAAAGTGTTGTGGGGTTTACTTTTTTTCTTTTTTTTTTTTTTTTTTTTTTTTCGTTTGTGAATGAGTGATAACTAATAAAACGTTTGATAAGCCCAAAAGTCAACAAGGTGATCTTTTAAGATTGTGACATTTTAAGTTTTAGATAATAAATTGAGACAATGTAATATTCCTCGAAGTTAAACTTGAAATTAATCCCCAAAAAAAAAAAAAAAAAAGTGGCAGTTAATTACCAGAAAGCACAAAGAGAGTTTATTCAGTGGACGAGTATATCACTTAATTAAGCACTCCAATAAAAATTTGACATTTTGATTATTTTTCCATGTCATTCTTTTGTTTTATTTTTCTCTTTTCTTAATGTGCAATATATTAGTTGTCAACTCAAAACTACCATAAATATCTTAACCAAATCTTATCATAATCAATTCAATTTAAACAAATATCATCTTTTTTATTTTCTGATATATTTTGAAATATTTAATTATTTTTTTCTGACATTTAAATTTGTGTAATGAAATTGAGTTGAAAAAGCAAACTAATCAATACAAAAATTAAATATATGAATGCATTCTTTTAAATTTCAAATTATTATCCACGAACATTTTTTAAGGTCCAAAGTCCAAACCATATTGAATTAAAAAATAAATAAACTTTCAAAAAAAAAAATTCCTCACGGTTTGAATGAGGAAGGTTCCTCGTATATGGTTCCTTAGTTTCTTTTTTTTTTTTTTTTTCTAAGCACAAATTAATTAAATATATTAAAATATATCATAAATAAAAAAAGATGATATTTATTTAAATTGAATTGATGATGATAAGATTTAGGTGAGATATTTATGGTAGTTTTTTTTAGCTTTCTATTTATAGTAGTTTTGAGTTGACAGCTATATTTTGCATATTAGGAAAGAGAAAAATAAAAACAAAAGAATGACATGAAAAATGACCCAAATGTCAAATTTTTGTTGAATGAATGTATACATAAGCATGATGATATAATACATCTAGTCCACTAATAATTTCTCAAAAAGACAAAACGAAAAGAAAAAGTTTTTCATGTCACAAGCATTGCATTTGTGGGTGTGCTAGTGCTGTCATGTAAGGCGAGAAAAATTTTGACAATTTTTCGGAACATTAGTGCAGTTGGAGTATTGGACATTTATTATTATTATTATTGTTATTATTATAAAAAAAGAGTAAATGTTTAGATAAGTGCATTTCATTAAATATAAAATAAAAAAATCGTGATATTTAAGTAATGTAAAAACTTAAAATTTATTTGTGAACAAAATAGTACTATGAATATTTTTTCGTACTTCTAATCATTATGAGTATTTAGAAATAAGAATAATCACATTCTGACTTGTAGCAAAAAAAAAAAAATTTATGCACTTTAAAGTTTAAGTTTATTAAAAATAAAAGAAATATAAAAAGATATGTGTCACAATAGACATCTGTAATGGATATTTGGAATGAGTTGGTGTACTGATAAGTGTACAAAAATGTACTTTTGTTCTTTTATTATTAAGTAGTCTAAGCTTTGATTAGGTATTTTCATGATTTTAATATTTAATTGTAATTTATTTTATTTTTCCTTTTTCTTTTCTTTCTCTTTTTACTCTTTTTTTTTTTTTTCCCTTTCTTTCTCTCTTCTTTCTTTCTTTCTTTCTTTTTGCAGGAGAGCCACATGCAGCGGATCCATCTCCCTCTGTTTCGGTGAAATAAGCCCAGACGCGTGAGCTTTGGGCCAACTCCAGCGCACACAAAACTTGGCCAGCGATCATTGCCATTGTTCCCAGCGAATTGTCTAGCGTGTATCCAGCCAGTTGCCAATCCTTTGAGGCTGATTTTTTGGGCCGAAGTCTCTCCATCACCGCTGGACATTGCAGCCTATTAAAGCAAGCCTTTGCAGTAAGCAAGAGGACGTTTTTCCCTCAGCATTTTTGGCTGAGTTTAGAGTGTTTTTAGTGTCTTTCATTGTGGGGTTTTTTTTTTCTTCTTGCATTTT
Organism: Ficus carica; assembly: GCA_009761775.1. NCBI lineage: Eukaryota > Viridiplantae > Streptophyta > Magnoliopsida > Rosales > Moraceae > Ficus > Ficus carica. The sequence goes on along the minus strand of CM019742.1, from coordinate 14,662,392 downwards.
CAGCTCATGTTTTCTTTTTGAAGTTTTATGAGATTAATTACAAGTTAAGGCTAGATACTTTAGTGAGGCTAGTGATGATCTCATGTGTGATGTGATTTAATTGGGTTTGATCCTCTTTTGATTTGTAAAGGTTATAAGTTTTAGTATATTGAATCTCTTCATCTCATTTTTCTATTTAAATTATTTTGTGTCAATCTTTTATATAAATTCAGTCATGCTTTCTTTATGTAATATTGTCACATTCTATTTTTACAAATTTTGTTTTATGAGTTGACATTTACTGCAATTTGCTAAAAACAGTTCTTTGTTGATTTTGGATAACTTGAAACGATAAATCTGTTTGATTCAAAAATGAGATTTAAAAACACTTTTGTCATTTTTATTGATATTTAATTCCATATTTTCCGGATTGGATTCAAATTAGAAAACGAAAACATATGAATGATTCACGACGCCTTGCCTCATTTATTATTGAATTTTTCTCTACCTAAATCTTTTCTTTTTCAAATTTTGTTTATTTTATCCATTACAAAAATTCACCAAAAAAAATCTTCACTTTTATTATTATATTTGCTTGTCTTTTTAACGTTTATTTTCACTAATGTTATTTGTTTTTCTTGTCACCTCCCTATAGATACAACCGCCCGATCTGTACTATAATCGATCGCTTTGTGAGTGCATTTTTGAGTGTTTATCATGTACCAATGTGATTTTAGGAATAAATTGAAAGAATTTCGGTTGGACTGAATCTTCAAATGCCCTTTTAGATTTTAAGATTCCAATCCTGTAAAGGTCTGTGCATTTTTTTTTATTTTTTATTTTTGCTAAAAAAAGGATAAGGTTGTGTCCTTTTGATCTAATATGCATCATCCTTTCTTTTCACCTTAGGATTTTATATGAAAGCCAAAAAAAAAAAAAAAAAGAAGCACTATATATAGGGTCCTGCTTATGTAGTGGCTGCTTATAGAATTTTTAATTTTATTTGTAGTGAAAATTGAAGAAGAGAAACACAAATTGTAACTTTTTACTATTTCAAATCACATTTTTAAAAGAGTTTAATAAATCAAAATGATTCTAAGAATTGATAATAATTAAACATGTCTTACTAAAATATAAAATTGTATCGGCCAAAAAATATAATTTTTTCAGAATAAAATAATAAATTAGAACAACATAATACATCATTTTTATCGTAAATTCTCTTTTAAAAAAAACTAACCCACTTATTATTATTTTTTAATTTGAGAGTGGAAAAATATGAATTATATACCTTAAGATAGAGTTGGATATAAAATTATTACTACACTATGTCTACAACCACCCTATTTACATTTTTGATGCTTAGTCCATCGGGGAAGAAAAAAAAAAAGGCTTATTGGTGAGTGTTTCTGGTAAAATAGCAGTCTATATCCATGTCTTCGTGGTAAGAAGAAAAGTTACAACAATGTTGAATGTAGGGTTTAAAGTTTTATTTTTATTACTAAAATTTTCATAGACTTTAGTTACTCCTTATTTTATAAGAAAAATTATCCTTATACCACATTCAATAACTAATACAACATGTCCTTAGTTAAGAAAAAATATATGTAATCCTTTTATAATCTCTATATTCAAAACAATTCTTAACATTTTAATTTTATTCTGAATTTTGGATTACTTTTGTAATTTTGTCTAGCAAATTTGTGAAAACTGATGTACCTCTTGAACTAAATCATTGCAAAAAATATCTTTCAAACTTTAAATTGAAAAATACTCTTCCATCATATCTTGTCAACCTAAAACTGCAAATTTTAATTTTGGCCCTAAACTGATAATACATTTGTAATTTTAACCCCACTTTCCTCCTAACTTTAAAAATTAGTACTTACCCCCAATGAACCAAACTATTAAACACCCCACGACCACCCCCCCCCCCCCCCCCCCCCCCCCCACCCACCCCCCCCCCCCCCCCCCCCCCCCCCCCCCCCCCCCATTTTTTTCCTTCTGGTCACTACATACAAAGGGTAATACCAAAAAGAGTAGCCGTAGTAAATAGTGTATTTTACAAAAATTATTAAGTTAATAGTAAAATTTTGAAATAAAAATTAAAGTTACTAGAAAAACAACATATTTATCAATATAGAGAAATACTTACATGATAAATTTGTTATTTATCATTCATCTTTTCCGTTAGAAAAAAAATGATTGGTTGTCGAGATCCTGAAAATCCTGGTTGCCTTGCTCGTCCATGGCTAGTAATTGGTCACTCGGGAAGCGAGTATGAATTTCGATTGCTGAAAAGACAGGAGTCCTCCTTCTAGTGCCAAAATGTTGATGCTGAAAATGGCTCCGGTAGCATCACCCAGTGTGGTCAGGTTGTCCGACGGGAGCTGGCGAGTCGCTCCGCCGTCGATCACCTGCAAAAGGGAAACACCTCGGAATGATTGGGACACCGGTGTGGTGTTTGCCGTGAGCACTCCGATGCTTAAGTCAGTCGGGGAACTGATGAGCGAAGGGAGAGGCAGAGCTTTTGCAAGGAAAAATGACCGTACCTGAATTTGCAGATCCATTCCCTTTTTATAGGCGCCTCTCGCGGGTCTGGGTGCTTGGGACGACACAGCCGGGTTGGCTACCTAGGGCACCTGGGGGGTGACTAGGCCTTAGGCCTGCAAATACAATCGGACTAGTGGACTGGAGCCGCGTGTCCCTGACCCTGTGCAGGAGGCAGTGGGGTTGCTGTCGCCGGCGCCTGTAGGGGCAAACTCTGTTAAAGTGGGTGGCAGCGGGTGGTGATGTGATGTGCTGCAGGAGTAGGTGGGCGTCGTCTGTAGCATATGGGTATAGCGACAGGACTTGTGTCAGATGCTAGGTGGTAAGTAGAACGTGACCCCGGGGAGCTCCTGTCGGCCCCAGACACGCTCCCCGAGGTGAGGTGCTCGGAGCACAATCTAGTCCGGGTACGCGGATCACCCTGGCAAGACGATGGATTCTGGTCGGCTATCCCTGTTCTCCAAGAACGGCATCTGATCCAGTGGTCGGACACACGCTTTCACGCTACCGGGGCAGTTGGAGGTAGTACTTTGTGGTCGGAGCAGATTGTGACATCAACACGCTGCATACATAGTTAATTTTCTCAAAATTACAGAACATTTTTAGTTTTACCAAGAATTGCGATTAAATCAATAATTTAAGGATTGATTTGTAAAATTAATAATGGATCAAATGATAATTATCTGAAAATAAAATTAGGGATTGATGTGCATATAGCCCAAAAGAAAAGAAATCTTAAACACAAAGTTCATAAAAAAAATGGTAAACCTTATCAAAAAAAAAAAAAAACTACAATTTACTATGTATTTAAGATTATGATGTATTAAAAAAACTTTAAAAAGAAGAAGAAAAATCAACTAACATAAGAAATTGAGATATTTTTTAGTTAAATATTATTAGTTGAGATTTTTCATATTTAAGATTGATGTAATTTTAATATAAAAGGTTTCATTTAACTTGAATATAAAGTGAATATAAATATACATTCAAAAAAAAAAAAAAGTGAATATTAATACGCAGGTTGAAGTTCAAAAAAGAAAAAAAAAAATTGCAAATTGCTTTTCAATCAACATGCTTGCAAAAAAAGTTATTACTTTGTTTTATTCTTTTTAGATATTTTGCAGTTAAAAAAAATAAATGTGTAGTTATAATATGGTAAAATTGTAATTTGAATTAAATGGTCTTTTTTTAAGTTCAAGTTTTAAAACTCTTACAAGAGCACAACACGTAGGAGATAAAAAGCAAATGTTAACGGCAGTGATTGTGAGGAAAGACAGCAAAAAGAAAAAAAAAAAAAAACACTTAAAAGTGCATTTTTAATTACGGAAAAGGAATAGTATATCCATATCTATTCTTTTATTACAATTATTAAAAACAAAAACAAAAAAACCTAAACCTAAACCTAAAATTCAAAAAAGAATTCTTAAAAAAACAAAACAAAAAAAAAAACAAAAACCCTCACCGCCAAAGGCTGTTATACCTCCTCCGCCAATTCCAAAACCCAGCCCTCTCTCCTCCTAATCACCCAATTCCCTTCCTCCCTCGCCTCCAACCCGCTCGCTCACCACTCTTCCCCCCCATTCTTTAAAATAAAAAAATATATATAATAAAAAAAAAGCTTTAGAAATAAGAAGAATGTGATGAGTTCATATTCTCCAGATTCGACTATAAACCAGATAGCGAGCATTCGATCCCGCCGAAGATCGAGTTGGAGAAACCAGTAATCATCAGAATAGGCAAGCACCTCTCTGTCTCCTCTTCTTATATAGTTGATGGAATCTAACCCAGCGAAGAAAACTACACTGGGCTCCAGCAATTCAATGATCTCTGTGACTTGATACAGCCTTTTCTTTTTTAGTTGGTAAAGAACGGCGAGTCCATCCGAACCGATTCAATCGATTCCCTCTGTATACCTGCCTCTCGTGGTCATGTTGATAAGAAGAATTCTGATTCCACTTTGCTTTTGAAATTCCAGCGCCTCCTTTCCCCAATTCCAATTTGCTTTAGAAATTCCAGCGCCTCCTTTCCCCAATTCCAATTCCGCCTAATCACCGCCAATTGTCTCCCTCCTCTCTGAAACCAACTCGCCACTCTCTTTCCGATCCCAAACTTTTCCGACGAGCCACTCCAAGTTTTCGCCGTATTTAATATCTGGTACGCCTCTTCTCCACCTTTTTTTTCTTTTCACTTTCTTAAATTCTAGTGTGGTTTTGACAAATCCCATCTTTTACTTTTGTTTTCCGTCGTATGTTTTTTAAATTATGCCTCATAACATTGTGTGTGTGCGTGTGTGTGTGTATGGACACCCATGTGTGTATATATATGGAGGAATACAAATCTGAGAACTCTCTTCTTTTAGGTGTTTTGTTGGGATTTATATGTGATTAATTCTGGAAGGTTCTAGAATACCCTTTTTTGCTTGGCTTCTTCATCAATGGCTGCCCCACAAGATGAGGGTCTGAAGAAGCTCGAATATTTATCTCTAGTCTCCAAGGTCTGCACAGAGCTTGAGACCCACTTAGGGTTTGGGGACAAAGTTCTGGCTGAGTTTATAACCGAGATGGGTCGGAACTGCGATACTGTCGAGGAATTCGACACCATGTTAAAGGAAAATGGAGCTGAAATGCCTGATTACTTTGTGCGTACTTTGTTAACTATAATTCACGCGATCCTTCCCCCGAAGCTGAAGCCCGACAAGGATGCGAAGAAAGATAGTGGTTCTGATGGTAATAAGACGAAGTATCGAGCCCTGGCGATAGCGGATGATAAAGTGAGGGTGAAAGAGCTTGAGACGGAAATTGAGACGGAGACCCGGGAGAGGCGTAGAGAAGAACGGGATGAAGAGAAAGAAGATAGGCGTAGAGGTAGAGATTGGGACAGAGATCGGGATCATAGGGACAGAGACAGAGACAGAGACAGAGACAGAGACAGAGACAGAGACAGAGATAGGGACAGACATAGAGACAGAGATAGAGATAGAGACAGACATAGAGACTGGGACAGAGACGGAGACAGAGATAGGCAAAGAGATAAATACAACGGGGAAGTAAAGCGCAAGGACAAGGACGATGATGCTGATGAGTATGATAAGGGAAGGCATAGAGATCGATATGAGAAGAATAGAAGACGTGGATATGATGAGAATGGTGATTTTCGGGGACATGATGATGATCGGAGAGGTAGCAGGGACTCGAGGAATGGGCGGTTCCAATCGGATGAGCCTGAACTGTATATGGTTTATAAGGGCAGGGTGTCGAGAGTAATGGACAGTGGATTCTTTGTCCAATTGAATGACTTTAAGGGTAAGGAGGGTTTGGTCCACGTTTCGCAGATTGCAACTCGGCGAATTGCTAATGCCAAAGAGGTTGTGAAGAGGGATCAAGAGGTTTATGTGAAGGTGATTTCAATCTCAGGTCAGAAGCTGAGCCTTTCGATGAGGGATGTTGATCAGAAAACAGGGAACGATTTGCTGCCTATGAATAAGAGCTCAGAGGACGACGTTTTTAGGACAAATCCATCCGGGTCCAAGGATGGGCCTGTGACTAGAACTGGACTTTCTGGTATTAGGATTGTCGAAGAGGATGATATTGGTTCTTCACGCCGACCTTTGAAGCGAATGAGCTCTCCAGAGAAATGGGAAGCCAAGCAATTGATAGCCTCTGGTGTTTTCGGCATTAAAGAGTATCCAATGTATGACGAGGAAGGAGATGGAATGCTATATCAGGAAGAGGGTGCAGAGGAAGAGCTGGAGATCGAACTAAACGAGGACGAACCAGCTTTTTTGAATGGGCAGAGTAGGTATTCTGTCGATATGTCACCTGTGAAAATCTTTAAGAATCCAGAAGGGTCGTTGGGCCGGGCCGCTGCTCTTCAGTCTGCACTCATTAAGGAGCGTAGAGAAGTCCGAGAGCAGCAGCAACGGACTATGCTGGATTCCATTCCCAAGGATCTCAATCGTCCGTGGGAAGATCCAATGCCAGAGACAGGCGAGAGGCATCTTGCACAAGAGCTTAGGGGTGTTGGTTTGTCAGCCTACGATATGCCCGAGTGGAAGAAGGATGCTTTTGGGAAAACCATCAGTTTTGGGCAGAGGTCAAAGCTCTCAATTCAGGAACAAAGGCAGAGTTTGCCCATATACAAGCTGAAAAAAGAACTTGTTCAGGCAGTGCATGATAATCAAGTTCTTGTTGTTATCGGTGAGACTGGCTCGGGTAAAACTACCCAGGTCACACAATATCTTGCTGAAGCTGGTTATACGACAAAGGGTAAAATTGGATGTACTCAGCCCCGTAGGGTGGCTGCAATGTCCGTGGCTAAGAGGGTGGCTGAAGAATTTGGTTGTCGATTGGGCGAGGAAGTTGGGTATGCAATTCGTTTCGAAGATTGTACTGGACCAGATACGGTCATCAAGTACATGACCGACGGTATGCTTCTAAGGGAGATATTGATTGATGAGAATCTTTCTCAATACTCTGTGATTATGCTTGATGAAGCTCATGAGAGGACGATTCATACAGATGTTCTCTTTGGATTGCTAAAGCAACTTGTGCAGCGGAGACCAGAGCTTCGTTTGATTGTAACATCTGCCACTCTGGATGCAGAGAAGTTTTCGGGTTATTTCTTTAACTGTAATATCTTCACAATACCTGGTCGAACATTTCCTGTGGAAATACTCTACACAAAACAACCGGAAAGTGATTACCTAGACGCTGCTCTGATCACAGTCTTACAAATCCACTTGACTGAACCTGAAGGCGATGTCCTTCTCTTTTAACCGGACAAGAGGAGATTGACTTTGCCTGCCAGTCTCTTTATGAGAGGATGAAAGGCTTAGGAAAAAATGTTCCAGAATTGATTATCCTACCTGTCTATAGTGCACTTCCTAGTGAAATGCAGTCGAGGATATTTGATCCCGCTCCTCCAGGGAAGAGGAAAGTGGTTGTCGCCACCAACATTGCCGAGGCATCATTGACCATTGATGGGATATTCTATGTCATTGACCCTGGATTTGCAAAGCAAAATGTATATAATCCGAAGCTAGGTTTGGATTCGCTGGTGATAACTCCAATTTCTCAAGCATCAGCCAAGCAGCGAGCTGGCCGAGCTGGTCGTACAGGCCCTGGAAAATGCTACCGCCTTTATACTGAAAGTGCGTACCGCAATGAGATGTCTCCTACAACAGTTCCTGAAATTCAGAGGATAAACCTAGGAATGACGACTCTTAATATGAAAGCAATGGGTATAAACGATCTTTTATCTTTTGATTTTATGGATCCACCCGCACCCCAAGCTCTCATTTCCGCCATGGAGCAGCTCTACAGTTTAGGAGCACTGGACGAAGAGGGGCTTCTGACCAAATTGGGCAGGAAGATGGCAGAGTTTCCACTCGAACCGCCATTGTCTAAGATGCTACTTGCAAGTGTGGACCTTGGATGCAGTGATGAGATCTTAACCATCATTGCTATGATTCAGACGGGCAATATCTTTTACAGGCCTCGTGAAAAACAAGCCCAAGCAGATCAGAAGAGGGCCAAGTTTTTCCAACCGGAGGGAGACCAGCTGACGTTACTTGCTGTTTACGAGGCCTGGAAAGCCAAGAACTTTTCTGGGCCATGGTGTTTTGAAAATTTTGTTCAGTCTCGATCCTTGAGAAGAGCACAGGATGTCAGGAAACAGCTCCTCAGCATCATGGATAAGTATGATTTCCATCTTTTTCACCCTATACAAAACTGTTTCCATCTTTTTCTTCTTTTTGGCTTGAAAAAAGACTTGCTATATAATTATTATTCCGTTGTGCATCGGAAGTTGCAGTTTCGTTTTATTTTAACTGTGGATTGTGCATGCTGTTTGCTCTTCATTTTTAAAAGAACCCAAATAGTATACTTTAGTACTTCGGATACCATAGTGCTCATCCTCGGAATGGTTGTGGCACAAATCATCCCGACTTTTTATTAAAGTATGAGCACCTTTCCCGCAACCGCTGATTGAAACTTTGTCAGTAGTGTTGAGTATTCTAGTCGTCTATGTTTGATGTTTTATTTTAACAAGAATTGTTCATCAAGTCTACTTATTCATCAAGCTCAATCATTTTGCAAAACCACCGATGGTATCCTTAAAGACTCTCGTGTATACCGAGGAATTATTCTGTTTGGTTTAGTTGGTTATAACAGAGAAGTTTCATTGATTTTATTTCTGGTAGTGACACTTATTGTAGACCCTTCGTTACGACAAACTGACTTAGTTGCTGATACTTCGTTTCAGGTATAAATTGGACGTTGTGAGTGCAGGAAAGAATTTTATGAAGATCAGAAAGGCGATAACAGCGGGATTTTTCTTCCATGCGGCTAGAAAAGACCCGCAGGAGGGTTACAGAACTTTGGTTGAAAATCAGCCGGTCTATATTCACCCAAGCAGCGCTCTTTTCCAACGACAGCCAGACTGGGTCATTTACCATGAGCTTGTTATGACCACAAAAGAGTACATGCGTGAGGTCACTGTTATAGACCCGAAATGGCTTGTCGAATTGGCACCGAGATACTTCAAAGTGGCAGATCCTACAAAGATGAGTAAGCGCAAGCGTCAGGAGCGTATCGAGCCGCTCTATGATCGATACCATGAGCCTAACTCTTGGCGTTTGAGTAAGAGGCGTGCTTGATGTGTGTTTCATTCAGTAAAACTCATCTTAGTTTCTTTCTTTCTATGTGTATGACTACTTCAGTGCCATCCGAGGACACTGAGTGTACAATATTTGGGGCTTACTTAAAAATTTTAAGAAATAGTGAGGTGCTTTTGCGCACTTTGACTTAGAAATATTGCAAATTGGGGAATTGACGCAATTCACACTTTTTGAAAATTTATTTCCCAACTTGACACAATTTTGGACACTTCAACTTCTTTACTAGTCAAAGAGTATTGATCATATATCAATCTATTTATTTGTTTTATTTTATTATTATTATTTTTTTTTGTTTGTTTACAAGATTTGGGGAATTGAAGCAAATTGATTGGTTGGAGAGAGGGAGGGAGGGAGGGAACGGGGGGGAGGGTCGCACACTGAATTCAATATCAATTGCAATGAACATGGGCTAAAGCCTTTTTAGATTATGCTCGATTAGTATCTATCTTGATATATATTGTTCTGGGTATTTAGCACTAATACCTCCTAAACTTATTATCTTTTGCAACTTTCTCCTCAAACATTTAATTCTGTCAATTTGCCCCCTAAACTTGATTACAATGTACCACTTTTAGTTAATTTCACATTAAGTAAAAGATTTGCAATAGGGTTAGTATTAGATTTGAAATTTTTTTTGTTGGAAATGGGTTCCATCTTTACATGAGGCGTACGTGAGATTTTTCCAACTGATTTTTTTTTAAAAAAAAATTAATTTATAGGGGGATACAATTATAACAATTTAACAAATTCAAGTGGTAAATTGTCAAAATTAGAAGTTTTGGAGATAAGTTATCAAAAGGTGATAAATTTGGAGGCATTAGAGCTAAGTACCCTATTATTTTGTTAGTGTCATGCTATAATAGTCTCCAAACTAAATCACGCAATTTGCTTTCCACTTTTTCGTTGTTACACATTTGTTTCTTGTTTGCAACACCAACGTTTACATTTGCATGCGTCCTTCTGCTTCTTCCGTGTTACCCAACGCCGCAATCGACCCGTAAATTTTTTGAATCGAATAGTATGGTATTTGCACCCTATTAACAAATAAAAAGGCTATTATGTGTTGCTATTAAAATGCCCTAAACATCATCATCTACTTTTTTTGCTGGATATAGCCTTCATTATTATTATTATTCTTAGGTCCCTTATAAAACTAGCAAACTTCCGTCCAACTCATCACTGGTCATGTTCCGTTATGGGCTATAATATTTATTTTAATAAAAAACTGCAATGACTACTTTGTCTTTATTTTTTTAACCCTAATTAATTATTTTAGTTTCATGATATATTATGAAACTTTTCTTTTATGATATGACTCATTTTCCTAATTATAATATCAGAAAATTTACAACAGTACTTCAAGAAACTAATCGGGAATTAAATCGTGAATTTTCTATGTTAAAATCACGTTCTTATTTAACTCGGTTGATTTTGTGACTGTGGTGTTATACATGAGGAATTTCATGTCAAAATATATTGTGCTTAATTATTTGTATAATTCTCTGTTAAGAAGCTGAATCGGAAATTCTAAAATTTATATGTGTTCTGTAACAAAATAAAGTATGATTTAAATTTCTATGATCATGCCAGGTCCCAAAAAAATTGGGAGGGGGGCCGGGGTTGGGGGGGGTGCTGGGGGCTGGGGGTGGGTCGCTGGTGTCGGGGCTGTCGCTTATGGTGGGAAGTTCGCCGGCGACGGAGAAGACTTAGGGTGGGAATGGTAATATGAGATAAAGTATATGATAAGTATGGTATAATAGCAATATTTCAACCGTTCGATTGAATCTCAATGGTTCAAAAAAAGTTCTACTGGTAATTACTCTGAGAGAGGCTCTACCACAGCCTCTCACGTTTTATAGATATAAAATATTATTTGTTTACCAAAATATCCCTTTATATCCTTGCCATGTGCCATGCACATGATATGCTCCATCCAAGATTTAATGTCAGTAAGGTAAAATGATTATATTGCACCGTTTTTAGGAGTTTAGGGATTGATCAATATAAAAAAAATTAGGGATCAAACGATACTCTTATAAAATGTTCAAGAACTGATGTAGTAATTTACCCTATCAAATATGTAAAAGTTTAATACTTAACATCAAAGTTATTATAATGGTTTATTTATATTTTATCCCTATAGTTTGTCTTTATTTAGAAAGTATAATTTTTATGTTGAAATTTTATAATATATACCATCATATTATATTAATATACAAACTTGTACTTCTTTTTGGTCAATATATAATTTTGACCTAAAATGTCCAAATATCCTTTAAAAAAAAACTAAGATTTGGCTATTTACATTTTTATACCATGTATTCCGCCTTTATTAAGAAAGTATATCATTCATTCAAAGTCTTGCATTTTATATAATTATATTATTTTTACTAAATATATCCAAAAAAAAAAAAATTCAATCAACATTTTATTTTTATGTAAAAATGTCCAAAACACTCTTAATAAAATTGTAAAACAACAAAATCTTTAATTTTTTAATAAATAATTTGGACTTCTCAACCCAACAATCATAACCACCCAGTCCTTTCCTAACCCGCCGCTTTTGACCCCGCCTAAAGCTATTTATTTAGCTTTTAGTTTAAAATAAAAATTTCTTTAATTATTTTTACTTCAATTTCAATGGTGTATTAATCAGGAAAATGTATATATTTATATACGAAAAACAATCTAATAACATAAAAATATAGAGTTTTAAAATGCACGATATACTTTTTAAATAAAAACAAAATGTAATGTATAAAGATGTTATTTATGTGTTCTTTTTGAATCATTTCTCAAAAAACTTAGCATGTGTTCAGTATTCAAGTTCATTTTAAATTCAATTGCACTTTAACGGTTGATTTTTTATCTTTTTTAAAAAAATTAACAAAAATTATACTTAATTTTTAATAAATCATCTTATTTTAACTTAAAATTTTTATTTTATTTCAAAGATTCGAACATAAAGATTTAACTTATTTATAATCGGAGCTAGTTAATATTAGATTTTTCTTGTCCGTTTAGATTGTGAAAACTTTTTAGAGAGAGAGAGAGAAGTGTGGATGTTTTGCAGTCTTTGAACATGATTGTTACGTAGGGTGTTCCAGTCAAAACTGTATTTGGTGGTCCAATGGAAGACAGGAGTACTGGGCACTTCCGGCGTCGAAACCCTTCCCATTCTTCACCTTCATCTTCGTCTTCAACCTCTCACCACCGCCAATCAGCTCGTAATTTCCGATCGAGCCACTTCTCTTCTAACTCCCAAAGGTTTCCCAATTCCGTCGGAAGAAAAACCTCCGCCGCCCACCAACAACGAGAAGCTCCCAAAAATGAGCTTTCCGATCTCCCCGCCATCGCCGGGACTTGTCCTTTCATGTGTCCAGGTCCGATTCCGTTGTCTCCTGTGCTCGGCAACTGTTGAAATTCAGTTATATGCCGTTGTTTTTGTGATTCCGAGTTCTTTTTTTTTTTTTTTTTTTTTTTTGGCAGAGGAAGAAAGGGCACAGCGAGAGCGGCTTCGGGATTTGGCCGTCTTTGAGAGGCTCAACGGAAACCAATCCTTATCGTCTCCTAGCCTGGCCGTCAAAAAGGTAAAATATTTGCGCCATTAGAATTTCAATGATCTTTGCAGTGTTGTGCTTCTTTTCGTTGATCCATTAGAATTTCCGAATCGCCATGCTTGTTTGTCAAGTAAAATTGGTTATGGCTATGCTTGAAGTAAACTTTCTCTTGCCCAGTTAGTATCTGTTTGGTAGGAAGATGTAAAACAATAAGAAAATACCATTAAACTTGGGCAAACAAATTGAGTAAGTCTGTAAGGTATTTAAAAACTAGTAGAAGGAATATCAACTTTAATCTAACTTTTTTGTAGCAACTTATGTAGGAATGTGTTGTCATCTTTTTGCTGATAGATACGATCTCTTAGTATTGGTGTTTGTAGCGTTATTCGGAATGTCGTGCTGGGGTTCATTCTTACTTTCTGAGTACTTGACTTACAGTGGCCATTTGCTTCTCAATATAGGTTTTCTTGACATTTGATTCATTTACTGTTTCGTCGATAGTTCTGCAGAACTATAACAACAAAGCAAGTGCATGCATCAGATGTTCGGCCTCTCCCCGTATTAGAAGACACTTTAGCACACCTATTAAATTTGTTGACTTCTGCAAAACAGCCCTTTGAAGTTATTCATGACTTCATCTTTGATAGGACAAGGTCTATACGGCAAGATCTTTCAATGCAGCTTATTGTCAACGACAGAGCTATTCACATCTATCAGGAAATGGTGCGTTTTTCTAAAAGAAACTTTTTAGTTGGCTCTCTCAATCAGAACCTGCTAGTTGATGTTGATACTCTTGTCAGATAACATGTTTATTAGTTTAGTTATTACTGTGTAGTCTCTATAGCTCTATGCAGTAAATTTTACCCTTTGGTTTGTTTTATGAAATTCTTACATTCAAGTTTTCTCTAATTTGTGTAGATATAGTCGCTTGCATATGGTCGTCACATCTGCTTAATTGAATACAAGCTTATTACTTTTAAAGTTCTACCCTAATTACTTGATACATCCGGTTAAACACTGAAATCATATCACTGTTAACGTAGATTATGTCCTTTGTACAGGTTAAGTTTCATGTCATATCTCATTACAGGCTTCGGAGTTGTGGTAGCTCTCAAGATGCTTCTTCACTGCACTACCTCAACATGGAGCAGCTTACGAAGACTCTGACTTCCCTGTTCGGTCTGTATGAAGCTAATCAAAGTTCGAATTCTGCAAGCAAAAATGAAGCTGAATTCCGTTCTTTTTATGTGCTGCTTCATCTTGGTTCTAACAGCCGTCCAATGGTTGATCTCCATTTTATTACTATAGTTGTCCAATTTAATTTTCAAGGGGCGTCACTTTCTAAATTCTTACGGCATGAAATGTAGCTATTTTTTGTTTACAGGGAGAGTCATTATCTCTTTGGTTTCGTCATGTGCCTTCTCTAATTATGAATTCCAAGGAAATGTGCTTTTCCCGAGAACTTTTAAGGTAATCAACTATATTTAAGATTCCACTTTCTTAGGCATTTCATAGGTTATTCATGGTCAGATTGACAAAGATTTAATTAGACTTTCTTTTTCTTTTCCTGATATATGATATTTAAGCACAAAGTTTCTTAGAACTTGAACTTTTCCTTGTTCTGTTAACAGATGTTTTAGGATCAGCAATTACAAGCGTTTCTTGTATGCAGCAGCTAAGGCATCCTGCCTTCAGTACTGTATTATTGAACCTTATGTTAATGAGGTAAATCATATACCCCATATATGTGATCTTTCCGTTCTAATGTTCGTTCTTTTTTACCTTTTTTATTCATCACTCTGTAGTGACTTGAGCTTTAATTTGACAACTGTTCAACCTCTGGTTAGCGTTGGAGACAATATTTATTCTAGTAATATCCTTTCTGTGGTGTGTTGTAGCTTGCTTAATTATGCATGTAAATTATTGGTGATTTCTTTTATTATTATCGTGTAAGGTCCGAGCATTGGCTCTCTCCTATATTAACAACGGCGGGTACAAGCTTCATCCCTATCCTCTTGTGCACCTTTCAAAACTATTGATGATGAAGGTGATTCCCATCAATTGGAACTTGCTTATTTCTGTTGATTTATATTCGATAGTTCTTGAATGCTGGAATATCTGAATCCAGGAATCTGAAGTGGAATCATTTTGCAATGCTTGCGGTCTAGAGACTTGCATAGATGAAGATGGAAACAAGTTGTTACCAATGAAGCAAACCACGTTTTCTCGTCCCAAGGAGGGGTTTGTGCGCTATAGCTTTCGGGGGTTTGATGAATTTGAGGATAGACTTTTAAAATTGTGCTGCCCAAGGAAGGAGAATGGTAGTATGTAAGATTAGTTTGTTATTAAGTTTTATAAAGGGCATGTTTATCAACTGGTAATCCAATGCAATTTGTAAGGTAATGAGGTCGGAAAGAAACGAATAAGGATAATTGATTATCTTTCTAGTGTTTATTTAACTAGTAGGATATAGGACGTTGAATTGAAAACAATTCAATTCCCTTTACATTGTTTCGGGACGAGGTTGAGGTTGGGTTTCGGGAATTTACTGCTAGATCTGGTACTCTTGGTGCAAATGCTGATGCGTCTAGGGTTGGGCTTCAAAATGCCAGCCCGATTCGAGTAGGATTAGGGAGTTTAGGCTCCAATTACGACAAAGTTAGGGCTGGCATCTGGGGCGAAATTGAAGCTGGGTTTGGAAAATTTTGTGATTTGGTTGAGAACTTTGGTGATTTGGGAAGATATACAGCAGGTCTGGGTTCATTACTCCAAACCCAAAATTTCCTAGTTCGCTTCCGGATTCATCTTCCCAAAATACATTGTTCCTAGTTTTGTGGTTCCAAGACCAATCACCCCAGAATCTATGTTTGTTGTTTCTATGGCTCCAATCACACATGGATTTGCCATTGCTAAGTTTGGCTCTCCAAGATTCATGTCTCCAATTGACGTTCCAAGATCCGGGTTCTTTGCAATGGGAAGAGTGTAGCGACATTCGGCTGCGATTACTTGACACCTTGAGGACAAGCTGTTTCTTTGTTGTGGGACTTGGGGTTACGTTAGGGTTCATTAATAATAGACTTGGGGAAGTTAGTGATTAGAAGTTTGTTAAAGGTAAAAATAGGAGTACAAAAGGGAGTTAAGGAAGAAAGATGGGGGTATGAAATATGTTATTTGAGTGGTCTAGTGCCTACAGAGGCTAAGGGTCCTCGAATTTGCTCTGTTATCTTTCTTTCCAAGAGTGTTGATCTAGTTTATTTCCTTCATTTCCAGAATTGAAAAACGGGTTATTTTGCTATTTGGCGTGCTTGTTTTCTCTGCTTTAGAGTGTTGATTTACAGGTCTAACAAAATACATTATACATATACTAAAAGGATGGATTGACTGTGTACAGTGTTTGCATAGTAAATTTACGATTTTACCCTTCTAGATTATTGTGTCTTCTCGGCTGCACAGTAAAATGCCGGTTCTACCACCCTTGCAGTGTTTAGACGTTTTTGCCCCCCTGATTGTCTCTACCGGTAGCTTTGTCCACAGTGTTTTTCCTTTTTTGCCCCTGAAACCCTAAAGTTGGTGTTCTCCTTGGGGTGTTCACCGGCTCCCTCTCATTTGGTCCATTCTCTCTTAACTATTCATTTTCTCCTCTCTCTTTCTCACTTTCTCTGTTCTTCTCTTTCTTTCTTCTCGGTTTTTGGGTTTTGATCTCCAAACCCTATATTTGCTTGCTCTTGCTGTCCCCGCCGCTCTCCTCTCATTTTTGGTTGTATGTTTTTGATGTTCTTTGTGTTTTTGTTTGTTCTTTGTTTGTTGTTTTCGGGTTTTTTTTTTTTTTTTTTGGATTTTCGGTTTTTCAAATCTTAATTTCCGATTTCTTAATCTTCTCTCCTCCCCCCTCCTCTTCCTTGATCTTTCATCATTTTCTAGTATGTGCATCTAATGTTGATCGGAATTTTGTTTTTTGCCGTAATATGATTAGATTTTTTTAAACCCTAGGTTTTTATTTTGGATTTTTTTTGGGTATTTTCGATTTAGGTTGTATAATATTTTTTTTTCTTCTTTATTGTTCATGCATTTTTGTTTTAGAAGTCTAGCATTTTATTTTATTGTTCTCCAAACCCTATTTTTGCTTCCGCTTACCCTTTCGGCTGCTCTCCTCTCATTTTTTGTTGTCTCTCTTTGATGTTTATTATGTTTTTATTTGCTCTTTGTTTGTTGTTTTCCCTTTCTTTTTTTTTCTTTTTTTTTTTTTTTTTATTTTTAGATTTTTGGTTTTTCATACTTCATTATCCGATTCCTTATTCCCCCTCCTTAAGTTTTTTCCATTTTTCAGTTTGTGGATCTACTGTTAGTGGGTTTTCTTTTTCTTTTTTCTTTTTTTTTTTTTTTTTTTTGTCTAGGTATGAATAATTTTTGTTAAACTCTAGGTTTTGATTTTGGGGTTTTTTTTGGGTATTTTCGAGTTAGGTTGTCTAATATTTTTTTTGTCCTTTATTGTTCATGCATTTTTGTTTTAAAAGTTTACCATTTTATATTATTGTGTTGTTGGAATTTTTTTGCTCCCCTCTGCTGTTGTTATTTGTGGTATGAATTTTTTTGGGTTTTTCAGCTTTTTTTTTTTCTTCTACCGGTGTATGTATGTAGAAAAAAAAAAAAGCAACTTTTTGGTTTTGTTTTGTTTGTTTCAGTTTTTTGACTATTGTGTCAGTTTCTTTCTTCTCTCATTGTTTGGATTTATATTTTTAAAATTCTAGGTTTTGATATTTTTTTCTTATTTTCGTTGTTTATCCATTTTGTTCATTATTTCTGTGAACTGTTCATTGTTCATTTGTCCTCATCGGTATGTTAAATTTTTTTTCCCCTTAATTTTGATTCTCGGTTTTCTTTATTTATTAGTCATTTAAGTTTTGTATAATTATGTTATTTTTTGGTTGTTGTTCGGTTTTTCTTTTACAAGTTCAGGTTTTGATTTTTATTATTTTCTTCCATCTTTTTTTTTCGTCATTTGTTATTTTTTGCGTAAATTTTATATGTAGTTTTTTTGTTATTGAGATTTAGATTGAACTGTATTTGTTTGTGTTTTTCTTATTTTAGTTTTTTCCCAGATTTTTTTTCCTCAATCATTAAATAGAAATTGTTTGTTTACATTTTTTTCTCCCTCATTATTTTTGTATCTGTTTTTTAAGTTTTTTTTCCCCCTTCGTGTGTGTATATATATACATATATATATATATATATATAATCACAGAGAAAGATTTCTTATTTTATTTTTTTCTTTGTTTTTTTCTTATTATTATTATTATTATTATTTTATATATATATATATATGGTTCAGTGTACTATATAATTAAATACAATGAGTAAAATAAAAAATTTAGGTATGTTTTCCTTTTTGTTGTATTTATCTTAGTATTTTTTTAATATATTAATTCCATTTGTAACAATTTTGTTTATAAACATATATTTATATATGTTGTCTGAATATATAAATCCAATATTTTAATATAAACTTGAATGTAAATATTCTAATATTATAATAATTAATGCTAAAAAAATATACTGATTATAATTATATTATTTATCTTAACTAATTATTTTTATTATATAATATTCAATTATTTCCTTTTATTTTTTCCCCTGTATTCCCGTGCATAACACGGGTCGCACGGATATTAAACTCGTAAATAACTATAACACCCCTCTAGCAATTTCAAACCATCAATTCAGCCAAAAAAAAAAAAAACAGTTAAAAACAGTTTGTTGGTGTCCCATCATCCCCGGTACATTTGCTGCTTTCTGGCATTCAAGGCAACATAAAAAATAAAAAAAATAAAAAAAAAAATAAAAAAAAAGAAGTTTTCTCCGATTTTTCTAGCAGAGTGAGGAGAAACAAGAGAGATTTAAGCCCAAAGTAAAGTTACAAAGAAAAATAACAAGATCGCCAGTCCTAAACAAATGCAACAATCGCCATGAATGCCTGGGAAACAAGAGGAGTCAGCAACTGGTAGCGAACCAAATTTACGAAAACTTTTCAAATTTTTGTGTCATGCTACCTGGCCCTGTGACTCAAATTTAAACTTGAGAGTGAACCATGACAATCCTCGGTCCACGAAAGGCGCAAGCGCAAGGGCCCTGCATAAGATGCATAATTACGATTCTTAAACTAAGCAATCCTCAGTCAGTGAGTAACCCACATGATGCTTAAATTCCCCCCAAAATAACGACACGACAAATTGAGCAATAAGATAGCTGAATAAAAGGACTTTTACCGATGTTGGTGGATGTACTTGTATATCGAAGAGACAGGTTTATCTGAGAAACAAGCTAAACTCTAGTATAACTTTAATTGAACTCAAATAACTCACCCTCCGGCCCTCGCAATCTTAGTAACTTGGCTTCCGGCCCACACCATGGCCATAATTTTAAGAAACCTGCCAGCCAACAACCGAAAGTTCAGTAACATTTAACATTTGCCAATGTTCAAATATGAATTCCTACCTTTCAACAGCGGCAAGATAACCCATCTTCCCAGGTGCAGGAGCAACATAAAACCTATACGCGAATGAATTTATAGCTGTAATAATTGATGTGCAGCAGAGTTACAGAGACGAAATAAGCAGAAGGATAATGATAGTAGGAAAGCAAAATATTCGAAAGCAGTCAGTTGCTACATATTTCTTAATGGCTTTTAGGCACGTCGTAGAATCACTCTTAACAATATCGTAGTCGGTTGTTGTTACGCAAAAAACAATTTCTTTGTTTCATTGTGCAATTCCTATTCATGTAAATACCAAGTCGCTAAAATTGTGTGTTATAACTGAACAAAAGAACAGGTATCTTCAACCCATATCAGCTTATAGCACCTCTCGTCAGTTTAGTTATTTGTTAACGAAGTATACTTTTTTAACAATAAAACACACAGATAGAGAGAGAAATTAGCCCATCACAAAGACTGCTATCTTAGAATTAGTGAATATCCAACATCAAGCATTAATTTACACTACAATTAAAGAACGATTTTACAAAGCTTTTTAGAACTCAAAATTCCAAAACATTAAGTTTTCTGATGTAACGATTTTTTACGTGACTACAAGGCAATAATTCAACCATACGGACAAACTTCGCTTACCACACCACGAGAAATGTAGTGAGATAGTAGGCAGTGTTCAGTAGGCCATACGATAATAATCCCGAAATCCCATATCTCCTCAATTTCTCAACCATCCTGAAAAGTGGATTAAGCATGAATGAGATAGAACGAAACAAACAGGCTCACAACTCGAAAACTATAGATGGACCATTCTGTCCTAAAAAGCGGACTGTCTCCAGCAAATACTAATTTACAACAACTCTACTCTCTCCAAGGAACAAGCAAGCATACAGTTCATTTTCGATGCTCCATGGTGATAAGAAAAAAATAATAATAAATTGTGCAACCTTAAGAACAAAAAAATTCATAGGACAGCCATTAAAATTTCGAAAAAATAGAGTAGCAGGCCGAAAAAATACCAAACGACAAAAAAGATGCACTAGCTAGAATCTTGACTTTATCATGTTATTGCATTAATAATAGCGAGTTTCACCAAAATTTCTCGGTATAAAAATATCGTAAAATTATTCAGTTACCTTTAAACAATTAAGAACACATGTACTTCAACATGTTAGAAAAGGGAAAACTTCGGTTTTCCAATTTGGCAGTAGCCAATCCCAAAATGTAAACGGATGTCATATTGTTCAAGAAGGAAAAATGAACAAACTCACCCTCATCACGTCACTAACAAAAATCAGTAGCCTCTAATATTCACCAATGACATTTGTAAGGCAAGAAGAAAGTACTCGTTCGATTTGGGCAGTACTCCTTGACCACCAGCACTCTTTCCCGCCGAACCTAAAACAAGTTTTTGCAAATTTTAAATTTTTGAAGAAAGAAATGCCATGGAAGAAATAGAAAATAAAACAAACTATGCATTTAACATTTCCTATTCACAGTTATTCTAGTTTGCACTATTAGATACCTTCCTGCTCCGGGGAGTAACTTTTAGCATCAGATAAACCATGAACCTAACTCACACAATGCATAAAGAACAATAAAAATTAGAACTTCGTCAATCAAATTACCAACAAATTCCGTCTAAAAATTAACAGAAAGAGCAATTATAACAGCATTTAATAATTTAGGATCATTCAAAAAAAAAAAAAAAAAAAAGAAAAACTTAAAATTTAAGGGACTAAACAAGTAATATACTACATATATTGACATTATTATTATTATTAAAAAAAGAAACCAATAATAATTCATGTACACGCCAACTGAAATTTATGTCCGGCTCCGTCACTTAATCTCATCATATAAACCTCAACAGTTAAGTTCAATAGTTAAGTCATAATTATGGTGGTAGAATGATACAATGTGTACACTTGGGCCCCATTTCATGGCAAGGCAATTTATACTGATAATATATATATATATATATATATATATTTGTATAAAAGTTTAGGAGTGAGTTCAAAAATTCACGCAGATGGGTAATGAATAATTTAGAAGAAGGAAAAGTTTTATGTCGTTTTGCAAAGAAATTACAAACATCGTGGAAAGAGAATGAACTCACATCAACGTCGTCGCCGTTGGCGGAGCAGAAGTGCCGAAATTGGGTGCGATTCAGGGACGGAGTTTTCTGGTTAGGTGATCGAAACGGGAAGGAAACGCCACAAGCTCTGATGAGGTAGGAGAAGCTACTACTGCCATTGTGTTACCCTGAAAGTTGAAACCCAACAAGCAGCAACAAACATGATTTATGATGAATTTTCTGTAACCAGATGAGTGAGAAGAGAAACGAAGAATTGGGGATAGGGCATTTTTAGTTTTACCAGATGAGAAGAAGAAGAAGGGGACCAAGGAAGACCCACCAGATTCAGAGATACGGACATTGTAGAAATTAGCAGTTTGGAAGAGTGAGAAGACGGCTTCCAACAAGTCTCTCAAGTAGATAACTCATGCCGTATGTACCCCGAGGCCGGAGACCTTCTCTACTTATTTACCAAAAATTACAATCTCAAAAGTTAAAATTAACAAAAAAAAAAAAAAAAACAAGATTGATAATTTTTAATAAGTGGTTAAGTTATTTGTAATTGTAATTTTTATTGATGTAAATTTTAGTATTTAATTGAAAAAACAAATATTTCTTTATTTAATGCTATTTTCTTTTCAAATTAAATTAGACTTTTTCGATATAATGTTAAAATATTAATTTTAATATCTGACTGAAACAATTGCTCTTCAAAAAATGTGATCATTTATATGAAATGTACTCAAACAATAGATTTACAGATAATATCAAATTTAACATTTAATTATTACATTATTGGTATATTCACTTTTTCATGTAATAACTAAAATAGTTTTTTTATGTTTTTTATTATTTAAATATTAAAAATTCATTTTTACAAGTTCTAAATTATAATAATAATAATTGTTAAAAATATGTATATAATATTAGAAATACATCACAAGTATAAAGTAAAATAATTATATTTTTATTTTTTTAATAATATAACATTAACATAAACAACTGCATTGGAGATGGTCTAAACTTTGTACAATAATATAAGCTATAGCTAATATCAATTTAACATTTGATTCTATTAATTGGTATCTTCACTTTTCAATGTAATCGTACAATATTTTTATTTTTTAAACTATCTAAAAATAAAAGTTTACTTTATGAGTTCAACGCATAATGAAGATTATAAAAAGTAGAAGTAACATTAGAAAAACATTACCATCCGATATAAAAATGAGTTATTATTTTTCACATTTTTTAGAATAAATATGTCTAATATAAACAAATGATTACATAAAGTTTTAGGCATGTGCCAACTTATAGTGGGGTGTGAATTCAGCAACCAATAGGTTTATGCGGTCTCCAAGGGACAGCCGGGGGGTGGGCAAAAACGACGAAAAGGAAAGGAGGGCAACAGGGCACGAGTGGCACTACGAGCAAGGAAGTAACGGGGTGACTGGGAGAAAGCCATACCACACGGGTGTGGGGCGATGGTACAATATCAAATTACCGGTATACAACAAAATTATTCAAACCCATAAGTTGAATACATAAATCAAATTTTACAATTGAATACAACCATTCAGAGTAAATAAATATTCAAAGATAATCATGTTATTTCAAAAAAAACAAAAACTTAACCGTTTGGTATTGTTTCCAAAACGTTTAGAAAGAAATCTCACGATTTCTAATAAAGCTATTGTAGAAATGATTCTGAAATTGAATTTGTTTACATAAAGTTAGAAAACAGAAATGAAAACAAGAAATTGTTTTCATTTTTTGTTAAGGAATTTGAAAATGAAATAAAATTGTTTCTCTTATTCATTTCCATTTCCATTTCTTAAAGCTTACACATTCACTAAATATTTTCATAAATATACCCAAATACAATTTCCTTTTTTTTTTTTTTTTTTTTGTTCTCAAATCAATTTCTTTATGAACACATCAAATACAATTTCAAAAAATATTAATAAGTCATTTCTAAACATTCTTATTTCTATTTTATACCCGAAACAAAATCGTTCTCAAAACGCTTTCAAATCTTGTATTTCCTAAAATAAATAAATGAATAAAATGATTACAATTTAAAAAATATGTTACAAAACACTTGAGATATGCATGATAAAGGGTGTGCGAGGGTGGGTTCGGCGATTGACGGTGGTGAGCGGATTGAAAGATAAGAAAATTTTCAAAACCTCAGCCCAAACCCACCCATATTGATGAATGGGCTGGAGGCGGGTGAAAACAAATGGTTTCACGGGTAGGAAGAGAATTTTGTGAGAAAATATAATAAAGAGAGAGAGAGAGAGAAGGAATTGAACTAAAACATAAAACATTAAAAAAATTAAAATTAAAAATTAAAAGGAGGTAAATGAACAATCAAAAAATTTAATGATTCCTCAGTTGAAAATGAAACTTTTAAATTAAAATTGATTAATTTTTTAAAAATTAATCATAAATTTTATTAATTTTTGAAAAAAATTAAAATTTATTAAAAAAATATATAATTTAATTAAAGTTAACTTTAACCGACGATAGTACATTGCCCATAGGTTGAAAACAATCCATGGTTGGAAATCACCAAGTAAATTGCATATTGAACCAAGCAACCCATAGGCTGAACAAGGATTGCCAATTGTCCTAATCCGGCACAAATTTCAGGATTTCATGATGCCTGTGGGTTTTACGACCAGCTTTTCGTGACCACCTGCGATGGGTCTCACGACCTATTTCTCCCTCGACGAGTTACGAGTGCGAGCCGCCCACCACCCACTTCGCCAGCTCTTCCGCCGTCGCCTACGTCACGAGCTCGGATCTCCGTCGCCAGTTATAAAACCCAGATCTCCATAACTACCCGCTTGTCATTTCTTCATCGTGAACCTGTCTCACCATTTGGAGCTCCTCCACCTCAGAAGCCATTCTCCAGGGAGCCACCACCCCGTTGCTCGGTGTTTTGAACGAACGAAGAGAGAGTAGAAAAAAAATTTGTACTTCTTTTTTTTTTTCTTTTTCATTGTAATTACGTGTAAATATTCCACATTAAAGTTTGATGTATCTATTCGATCTCGACTCTTAAAAATTGATAATAATTTTTATCTCATTAATTGGGTGAAAATAAGTGGACAGTCCCCTTGGACTTCGAAAATGGATACAACGTCATTAACCCTTTAAAAAATACAACAAAATCGAGGCCCTTGTTTTCAAAGTATATATGGCAATGCCCTTGTTTTTCCAAGTCTAAAAACAAAGATAAAGACAAACATAGTTATAAGAAATTAACCATAATGTCACTTTCCCATGTGTCAGTATTACCATTAAAAGTCTCCATCTCAAAACAAATTTCAAGTTTTGGTGACAGAAACAAGAAAAATTAACATGTATCGAATCATGAGCCAAATTCATTTACAAAAAAAAAAAAAAAAAAAAAAAAAAAGACGATAACCCTTCCATTGTAATATAAACATCAATTATTTATAATGCAAAAAAAAAAAAAAAATACAAAACAAAAACAAAAACAAGACAAGACAAGAAACTGTCCGTTGTTGCCAGGCATCAGATATAAATTTAATATTCTTAGTATCATGACCTAATCTAATTGAGTGGATAGTTAAGACTTTGATTCTTGATCGATTGTAAACATAAAAATCGATAATTTCAAAGTAGTTATTTACACTATAAATGGACGAAATGAGGGATCTAGTTGCACCAAAGAAAATCCTTTTTATTTAATTTTTAATCTATTTGATTAATATAAACGAAAAATATATATTGGTTTGGGTTGGAAAAAGATTTTAGGACTCCATTTTTTGTTATAAGTTTATAAATTATAAAGGTTCTATACAAGTAATTAAATAATTGATTGAAACAATCCTACATTATTTCTATCCACCTTTAATGATGCAAAACTTACTAGAAAAATATAAGGTCCTTCTTATTTTATGTTTTGTTTACTCTTTGACTGTTGCTAGTTGGTCTGCTTTGTTTATGGGATTTTTTGTACCGGTATACTCTGAATTTGTCGTACAGTTAGAATTTAAATTTTTAATTTTTAATTTTTGTAATTTGCGCAGCAATTTACCTCTAATTAATTGCAATGTTGACTTTTTTTTAATGAAAATTGACACTTGACTTACTTATAGGTTGTTAATTAAGAGTATAAAATATTTGTTTTATTAATATTAACCCAAATTCATTTATAAAACAAAGTTAATTGAAAGTTTTCTACCTTGATAATACTTAATTAAATATCTTAATGTAAATAAATTTAGGTTAAAATAGATAAAAATGACCATAAATGTTATCAATCAACGATTTATGTACAACGCACATATTAAACTTCCTTCAAAAGACTAACATCATTATCATTGAGGGGTAAATTATTATAAATTTGTAAGTTTAGGGTGTAAATTATCAAAATTAAAAGTTTAGGGTGCAAATTATAAATGTGCGATAAATTGAGGTGCACCAATGCAAATTAAAAAATAAAAAAATAAATAAATAAAAAAAAGAGAGAGAGAAGCCTTGTTTATGTGGTTGTTCCTTTTTAATTGGCTGTTTGTAGCCCTGTTTTCATTTAGGTTTCCTCTTCTTGGTTATGAAAGCACTTAAAAAAAAAAACAAAAACAAAACCAAACCAAAACAAAACAAAACAAAACAAAAAACTCAGTAAGATAGACGAAGTTCGATAATTTACAGTTTTACTTTAAGATCCCTGTCCATTGTTGGGCTTGTAGTGGTGCAAAGGAAACAAAGCTCACTTTTTAAAGTTAAACTCAGTCGGATTTTTTCCGTTTTATTAATGATTTCTTTTTTCTTTTTTTTTTTTGGTTGAATTTGTTAATGGATTCTTGAACTTTTTGCTGTAGATAAAGATGCCTAAAAACAGAATAACACAAATCATTTACGTTTTGTATTTGGGAAAAAAGAAAGTAAGAACAACA
Organism: Ficus carica; assembly: GCA_009761775.1. Taxonomy (NCBI): domain Eukaryota; kingdom Viridiplantae; phylum Streptophyta; class Magnoliopsida; order Rosales; family Moraceae; genus Ficus; species Ficus carica. The sequence goes on along the minus strand of CM019742.1, from coordinate 14,636,132 downwards.
TAACAACTCAGACTCTTGATAGCTCACAAAGTACGGATGATATCAACCATAAAATCAACAAGTACTTTTATAAGATCAACTCAAAAAAAAAACTAAATAAATAAATAAATAAGGAAAAAAATCTAGTACTCCTTTGAGAGATTCAAAGCTCACGTCATTTTATTTCCACTTACTTATGAAGAGATCAAAAGCAATTAAACCAAAGAAAAAGCAAAACTCCCATTGAAGACCAGAGGCAAAGAAAGGGCTTGCCATGTATGCATGTGTGTCTGTTAAATGGGAAGGAAAGTTCGTGTGTAGAAATTTGCTTATGTGAAGCCATTGTGCTAAAATATAATTCCAGAAATAGAATGACCAGCATTAGCATACCCCCAGACGTTACCATATGGGTTTCCTAGATGTTGACAGGAGACCGTCATTTAGTTCCACCGAATGTGCTAATAGTAAGGATACGTAGATATGTAGAAAACAGACCTTCACATTTAAGATCCAAAGAGCCAAAAAGGGTCACCTAGTAACCCTTTACCGCTAGACCATCACACTTGACAGTGAAATCATTACTACTTAATCACATAGCTTGTAACCAAAACCTTGTAACCAAAACCAGCTTAATGAAATCTGTTATATAAAAAATATATATATAATATTTATAAAAAAAAAAAAAAAAAAAAAAAAAGAGGAATAGTAATCCTCAAGCGCAGCTTTGTTAATAACCAGCCGGCAAATTAAGCTTATCATAACAAACATGAAAGAATATTATAGCCACCAAGTTGACACAAAACATCATTTGCCAAAAACAACAGAATTCATCCATAGAGCCCACAAGCATTGAGATTATCTCCCGTCCCCTTCTTCTTTGCTAAACTCCAAAACTTCCACGTTAACTACAAACAACTGCGCGAATACAAAGCTTGCGTTGCAAGATAACAACGGTCTGTTTCCTATCGACATTCAGAAAACTCCCGGGACCCCCCTAATTGTGGATATTCGTATATCCTCTCCAGCTTAGTCCAAAGATGCTCTGCTTCGAATCGCCACTGCACTTTGCTCTTCAGCGTTAAATTCAATTCATGTCTTAACTTTCTGTTTTCGCTCCTTCAAAGTCGTTTTGTATGTCCTTAATTTCTTTTGTTTCGCATCTTTAATCAATCCCTCTTACATAAGATATGTGTAGCTGTGTAAATCGATGTAGTCGAGAAAAAAAGAGAAGAGTAAAACTGTTTCCTTGTTGCAAAACAGAATGCGATACAGAATGTACAGAACTTCATAATTAGATGGTAGAACGTAAATTATCGGTTAGGAAGACGGTGTAGGTATTTCGTTGTTCGTCACGGCGAGGAACAAGGCATGGAGTCGGGAGAAAAAGGCGGTCATCAAAGTGTAGTGGTGATTCTGGATGCATCTAAAGATGATAGCTTGAGAGCAATCCATGGGGGAGTCCTGAACGAGTTTTCACTTGAACCCGGAGATGACCTCACATTTCTCGCGGTTCTTCACCAGGTTAATAGCCCTAGTACGTTTTCTTTCGTGGGAGCTGTAAAAAGGAGTAAGAGTTAAAAAATTGTATGCTTTTATTTTTTTTATTTTTATCTTTTTTTCTCCTGAAATTAAGGAAATGAAACAACGGTAACGTATCTTACTACTCTCAAACTCATGTATATGAAAATTTGCTGACTCTTGCTTCTTTCCCTTATTTTGCCTTCAAAAACATGATCGTCTAGTGGGATACAAGGTCAGTCTGGATCATGGTTCAATCTCTAGTGCGAACCAGAAAATAGCCGAGGGAGCACGTGCGGTTAAGGAAATAGAGTACATGGACAAAAAGGAGATTATCAGTATTTCGGAACAATGTAAAATGGAGAAGGTAAGAATCCTTGCAGCCTAAACCCCATCCAGAATAAAAATACACTTCCAACTCACCGCACGTGAGTTGATTTTAAAAAGATAGTATTATAGTTGGGATCCCTAGCACTACTCTGTTACTCTTTGTTAATTGCATGCAATATATGTATATATGTAAATATATGTCATGAAAATCAGTATCATTTACTTTTATCCAAATATTCTTCCAGCTTAATCTTGTCATATGTTTTTCTTTCGTGATAGCTTATAAAAACAGAATTAACAAAATAAAGATGGATCGATCATGCAAATGTGCGGTATCGGTCTTGCTGTTTTAATGATTACTCATGCGTCTATAGTAACACTCCGTGACCTAAACGATGGTTCCTCAAACGTACTCGAAAACCTTGAATTACGCTATTGCCTGTCATATCCAAAGGCTAATGAAAAGTCTATTTTCATGGAAAATAAAATTTCAGATTGGTTTCCATGTGACGGTGCTCGCTGGAAAGATGGATGCTATAGAAGAAGTGAGAGCATCTCAGGCAACCTGGGTAATACTTGATAAGTAAGTCAAAACTTCAGATATCTCGTTCTGATGCAAGGATATAGTTTGTGTTTCAAAAAAGAAATTTTAAGAAATTAAAAATTAAAAAAAAAATGAATTACTAGGATTACAAATGCTCTTTTTGACATGGCAATCCAGGGAGATGAAGCGAGAGAAGAAATTCTTCTTGGAACAGATTTCGTGTGAAATATCGAGGATGAAGAGTGATTATTCAATTGAAAGTTTAAGAGGGCCAAAAGAAAAAGGAAAGAGCAAACCACCAACTGAAGGCAATACCAAACTGCAGTACGACGACATGATACCGGGAAGCCCAAAGGGAAAGCACTCTCATCATAAAAGTAAGCGTTTCTTTCCGAAACTTTCATCGCATACGCATGACAGAAATCTATGCATATACAGAGAGTCCTTTTCAGATTAACTTTATAAAAAAACCGAATTTGATCTTACAATCAATAGACAATAAAATTGAAAACCAATAAATATGCATCCAATCTGGTTCATCAGGTTCTAAAGATAAAACGTCGATAGATAAAGAAAGTACTAGAAATAAGGAAGGAGAAAGGTTGGAAAGAAGCGAAAAAGATGGGGTGAGCCAAGAGGCACTCGTACAGAATCCCAACAACTCTGACTGGACGGGAGAATGTGAGACTGATGAGGAATTCATTTCCACTTGTCCGAAATGTGACAATAGACGGCCGAAGACTGGATGGAAGAAAGAGTTCACTTATGGAGAGCTCTTAGCAGCTACAAGAGGTTTTTCCCCAAAGAACTTCCTATCAGAAGGTGGATTTGGTTCCGTCTTCCGAGGAGTACTTAAAAATGGACTAAAGATTGCGGTGAAGCAACACAAAAGTGCTAGCGTCCAAGGAGAAAAAGAATTCGAAGCTGAAGTTCGTTTTCTCAGCACAGCAATACATGAAAATTTGGTCATTCTGCTGGGATCGTGTTCGGAAGGAAACAATAGGCTTCTTGTTTATGAATACGTATGCAATGGGTCATTGGACCAACACCTATCAAGTAAGAGTCAGAAACAAGTTTTTACAAGCCTATTATTCATGAAGATCCATTAGAATCACATATGTAAACATTACACTAACTAGATTTTTCGTTTTTTTTTTTTTTTTTTTTTTTTGTCCTGAAATCATGCAGAACACACGCGTAAACCACTTAGTTGGGACGCAAGGATGAAGATTGCAACGGGTGCTGCAAAAGGATTGCAATACCTGCATCAGAACAATATAGTCCACAGAGATATCAGACCAAACAACATCCTCTTAACACACGATCATGACACTCTGGTAATGAAACCGAACCCCATGATCATGAGCTAGAAAAGGAAAAACCTAATCGATAGATGACATGTTCGTCGTGGTGATTTTCATATTAGATTAAACTATTGACATGATCACATTTGTGCTCGTCTAACGTGCTCCATGACGCAGCTAGGAGACTTTGGCCTTGCAAGAGAACAAGAGGAAGATCACTCGTCAGTGACGAGAGTTGTTGGAACTCTGGGATATTTGGCACCAGAGTATGCCGAAAGCGGGAAAGTATCAACCAAGACAGATGTTTATGCTTTCGGTGTAACTCTGTTACAGCTGATTACAGGACGTGGCACTAACGACAAGTCTCTTGAAGGGAGAAGTCTTGTGGGATGGGTAAGTGATCGGAAAACTTATACACCGTCCTATCTCATATACGTTAACCAAATGTTGTTGGCTACATAAGGTCCTTTTTCTTTCAGGCAAGACCACTGCTAAAAGACAGGAACTACCCAGATTTAATTGATCCGAGAATTACAGATTCGCACGATGTGCACCAACTCTTTTGGATGATTCGAGTAGCGGAAAAATGTCTTACCAAGGATCCCCAAAAGAGATTATCCATGGACAAGGTATGTCAAATCTTTTGCACATAATACTCTGTAGCTAGTATCAAAATTGAGCGCTGTAGTCTTATATGCTTATAACATTATGAACCGCACACCAAACCTACAGATGAGAAATCGTGGGTAATTTTAATGGTGCATATAAGATGAGAAAAATGCATGTATTAAACAGTGGCTAATATTGCACAGGATAGTAACTTTTTAGCCATAAGAGAGAAAAATGCTGTATCTTTTATGTGTGTGAGCAAGTATAAACAACCTCATAGGGATATGGTAATGACATGTCACAAAGGAAGCGGACGGGAAAGATGCCACACAGAAAGAAGGATATAGCCTTACTAAAATCTGTTAATTCACTCAGAATCACTATATACTAGGAATCATTATCTTAAAAAGAACAATTATTTTGACATATAAATATCTGATATTTTTTTATTTTTTTATTATTATAGGTGGTAGAAGCTTTAGATTACCTCAGAGAATCAGATGCATTCTGCAACATCAAGCTTTCCCCAGCACATTCAGATTCATCACAAAGCAGCGGTCGAAATTCGCCCGAGACAAATGCTGATGAAGAGGGTCATCATCATCATCTTCTTCATCGTCATAGCTCCAGGTATTATGGTCCTATGACTGCAACAATGTCACGATCATCTTCAACTCCTTCCACTTCGTCGGACATTTCAAGCATGTTCACACTGTCTGTGTTGTCCAGTTCCGATAGTCGTGACGATCACCAGACGTAACGTAGACGTTTGTTACTATGATTATTTCTATAATGACATGAAGAGAGCAATATATATACACACACACACACATACATATGTACGTAATTGTTAGGTATATATATATATATATGTGTGTGTGTGTGTGTGTGTGTGTGTGTGTATGTATATGAGAGACTGGTATGTTATACTGATATGCCAATTCGATGAGTGTGTAAAGTACATACATTGCATTAGACTTTATTCTTCATTTCTTTGTAATCTTCCAAATCTTTTTTTTTTTTTTTTTCTCTCTCTTTAATGGAAATTTGTCTAGCATACATAGGTATTTAAGTATAATTTTTTTTCTACTAAAAGGAAAAAAGGGAATCAACGTCACTGTAGGAATTTTTATCTAATAAAAAAAAAAAAAAGGGAATTATCGTCACTATAGGAATCTACTGGAACCACAGATTTTAAAATCGTCAAAGCAGGCCTTTGGAGAGACATAAATGCAAGCTCACAACCAATGATGGGATTCGATCCCGAGATGCTATCAAGGTCATTCTCTTACCGTAATACGACCATCACTAATCATTAAGTGTAAGTTTTTTTTTTTTTTTTTTTTTTTTCTGCATTGAATTACAAGAAACGAAAAGGCAAAACAACAAATAATGGGGCAAAAAGAAAAAGGGCAAAAATTTAGAGAAAGGTTGATTCTACAAGAAAGAATTGATGGACGGAACACTAAACAAACCAGAGATCCCATTTTCAAGCTTGTATCTTGTAGCATATCCCTCTACTTGACAGCTACGGCTAATCTTCAATTGCTCTTTGGTTTTCCGACTTTATTTTTGCAAGTAAAAGGTCTATAAACTCTTTATAATGATACAATTATATATCACATGTATGATATATGTAAGTTAAATAGTATAATTTTTTTTCTTAATTATCCTTAAGTAATAAATCATATGTTATTAACGTGATATTTTTTTGTTAAATTTGTAATGTATATTAACAAAAAGGACTATTTTGTAACTTTTTTATAGTTTAGAGACCTTTTAGCCAAAAAAAAAAAAAAGATTAAAGATCAAATCACAATTTCGTAAAAAGACTAAAGACCAAACGAACAGTTCAATTTCCTTAGAACAAAAAAGGTTTGTTATTAACTGTTAAAAGAAAATGGAAAAAAAAATTATTTCTTTGTTAGCTTGAAATTTCAATTTATGCTTTTGAAAATTTTCGGATTGCGAAAGTAACAGTTATGCAGAAGTGTTAATTCGGATATGCATAAATTTGGCTTATTGATATGGAACCTGAATCACAGCTTATCCATCTGCAGTTATAACCCATTTAAATTTGTAAATGAAAACGAAACCACACTAAACAAAAACTTTTGCTTTCTTTCCCCTCTCACTAATAACCGAATCACCCGCTACAGGCATAATCTAACAGTAATTTCACACCTAACTCTACCATAACTTCAAAATAATAACCATAATAATAATAATAACACTAATCAAACAACCAGTTTAAACAAATTAGGACAAATAAAATCTAACAAATAACCAGAATCCATTCAATAAGAATGTTGGAAGTTCGAAATGGCATAGTTATTCCACAATCAACGCAGAGCCTGCAACTGCAAGTGACGGACCGGACACTTGCAAACACTTATGCTTCGGTTTTTACATTCATAGCTGCTTCAAATAGCAAATAACAAAAAACGGCTAAGAACAAAAACAACCATGTCTCGTACAAATAAAACCACTTTAGTCTCCGTGACCCCCTCTTGCCCAAAGTTGAGGAAGCCACGGGACCGAGTACTTCGGTTTTATTAAACAAATGGTGAAACATGAATGGAAATGGCGAAAATTTCAGAATTTGTCAAGGGAGATCAGACATCTGACAGACAGCGGGCATATTGTTCCACGCACAGTAACTAAAACCGAATTCTTGACTTGCAGGAGAACTTGTAGAAGGGATGAGCTCGAAGTCGGCTGCCGAATTATCGCCAAGAAGCGTTGCGATGGCGTCAGTCATGATGCCATGGTCCTTCACGCAACCTGAGCTCTGCTCAAACCAATCTGAAACAAGTAAAGCATCGGGACAAGTGAAGTCCATCTGCCTTTTGGATTCTTTCTCTTTATCTTGGACTAAATCCGCTTCCGCAGGTTCTGGTTTCACAACACTTCCTGGAAGAGCAAAAGGTAAGTTGCATCAATAGGAATAGTTGAAGAGATCAATCCCCGTTAAACATCATTTGAGTTGGGAAATTTGGGAGGAATTCGTTAGTTCAAATGGAATCGATTTCAAACTCGAAAGTAATTGTAAACCGGTTGAGTAGTAAATTTTCCAAATAAATTATTGTGGAATTCAGGATTCAATGAAATATACGGTAAGAATTCGATTACACAGAGAATATTTGTTTGAATAGATCACCTTGAATTCATAAACCACGAAAGGTATCCCCTTTTCCAGGCAAAATAGAATGATGCTTACCGGTAATGGTCTCAGCAGATGGGGGTTCATCTAAGGAACTTCCACTAGCACTAATGCACCCGTTGAAAAAGGACGTGGAAGACTGAGCCAATGGTGAAATGAGTTCTGCATAGTCTTCACAATCATTTTTGCAAAAGTTCAAAGTGCCACAGTCGGCCATATCACCAGGACTAATACTAGATGAATTCGTACTCTTATCTGATAAATGTTTCTTTCCACCGCTTAGATACTTCGACTCATGAAGCAGAGCATCGAGCAGGCCACTATTACGGGGCGAAGAGCAATCTGACTCGAAAGCACCAATTGGTGATGATTGGATCAAAGCATCAACTGACTCAAGTAAAGGTGGAGGGGGAGAAGTGCCCCAAGTGCCTAAATCAGTTTCTGGATATTGGAGTGAAGGGAGCTCCAACTTCACAGGCCCATAAGCGGGCCTGGAAGTAGAGGAATTGCCATTTGAAAGGGACTGGCCACCCTGAGTTACATTGAAAGACAGCAAGGTCTTATCAGGATCAAGATCGGATGGAAAAGATAGCCCAAACGAACTAGCAGCTTCAGCACAAGTATCATTCTGATACAGCGGAAATCCATTCTGAACACAACCAGTAGAATCAGGGAATACATCTGATGATTCTCGAGGGCGTTTCTGGTAGTGAATTGTTGGCGTCGGTAAACTATAATATGGTGTGGAAGCAATACGTTTCAACAGCATGGAACTCACAGGAATATCCTGAAATTCAGAAACATAAGATAAGACCTCACTGCTCCCCTTTAAACCATCAAATACAACATCGGGTATCTCAAAACTTTTAGCCTGCAAGGGGTCGTGCTGTCCTCTGTCCCCACAATTAATTCCGCCAGTATTTTGCCCTTGTTGATTCTCTTGAAATGCTTGCAAACACAGGTCAGGAGGATATAGAGGTAAGCCGGCTCGTTGGCGTCTCTTAATACGTGTATTCCAGTAATTCTTTATCTCATTATCTGTGCGACCAGGCAACTAGAAGAATACAAAGCGAGTATTGATTAGTACTTACAATAAATGGAAATTATGAATTTTATAGGAGAGACCGAAAATAAAAGTAAAATAGAAAAAGGAAGAAGTGACTTCCAGCACTGAACTTTTGCATGTTAATAGAACCTAGCAATATTTTACTTAATATTTGTTTATTGTAGTCGGACCAAATTTTCCAAATTTATGTAAAGTATACCAAGTTGGCGGCTTTTTGGAATTTCATACCAGAAAAATGAAAAATGCATCCTAAATAATATATCTCCCAAAAGAAAAAATATTCATGCATGATCATCTGTTGAATTTTCGAAGTTATTACAACAACTACCATATTATGATAACATGAGCGTTAACTTCGCATGCAGTCCAACTAAAAACTAACATCATCCTTCACAGAGCGATCAACCAATACAGTGACACTTAACACATATGAAATTATTAAGATATATAAACTGCAGTGATCGAAAATATCCGGCAGTGGTAAGCATTTTCGTTCTATTGTGACTCTCTCTGGTTATGTAGTTACCCAAAAAAAAAAAACACTCAGATATTATACCACAAGTGTAAAATCGAGTCCATTCCGATTCCAGACATAGAACTGCATTACACAGCACAGCCTATATTTTTCTCCTAGACAATAAGCTACTGAATAAATACACATCTCTCTCTCTGTGTGTGTGTGTGTGTAAACATATACACACAGAATTAAGAATGAGAATGGCTACTAGAATTCAGGAAATATTTTTGCTATCAATAATTGTGGGCTCTCCACCTCCTATGAATTCTATTTTCCTAAACAAAATGTTTCAAAAACAGAACAAAACAAACTAATTTATGGAATTTTCAATTCCCATTGCATTAAAGAAATAAAACATATACACACAGAATTAAGACTGAGAATGGCCACTAGAATTCGGATTTTTGCTATCAAAAACTGTAGGCTCTCCACCTCCTATGAATTCTATTTTCCTAACAAAATGTTTCCAAAAAAAAAAAAAACAAACAAACAAAACAAAACAAAACAAACTAATTATGGCGTTTTCAATGCCCATTGCATGAAAGAAATAAAACAAATACTCACATGTGCAGCCATGCGTGCCCACTTGTTTCCCATCTTTGCGTGGAGTTCGATTATCAACCTTTCTTCATCTGCGGTAAATGCACCTTTCTTCAAGTTTGGCCTTAAATGATTTGCCCATCGTAGTCTACAGCTTTTTCCACAACGAGATAGCCCTGAGTGCTTCTGAACAGCATTCCAGTTACCCTCCCCATGTTTTTTGACATACTCTACCAGAAGAGCATCTTCAGCGGACGTCCATGGCCCTTTCTTCAAAACAATTCCACCACCAGAACTTCCTCCATTACCTTCATCAATTAACGGTGAGTCACTATGATATTTGGAAAGCAACCCATCTTCACTCTCATTTGTTGTCCGACTCATCTGTAAATCTGCAATCAATTACCAATGCCTACCAAGAGCTGAGAATCAAGCAAATGGTAGGTTGACAACCTGGACATGAGAAACAACATATCAAATAGAGCACGTCTTTGACATTTACCTTCTATCATATGCTCAGAAAGAATAAAAAAACTCAATATGCCGATTACCCTAGCTTTAAATTTCCAAAATCGAAATCTTATTACATTTTTTGACCAATGTTAGAGAACTGCGATCTTCATATTTGGTAGTAGCTTGTTTCAGAAGAATATCATTTTGTTTACATTTCAATGCTATTGATATCAATGTCAAAGCAAGGTGATGTAGATTGCGATTATCCAAAGTCCAAACCAACAAAATTCGAATTAACTACCTGGTCAATGCATGACACAGTACCTAAAATTTGAAGACAGCATTATACATATGATCTGTTTGTTCTGTGTTGACGTATATGAAGATCAATTTAATAAATGATGCCGAAGTGTGGGGAAACAACAGTTAGTAGAACTTGCAAGCAACTCAAAGTCTAAAAGGAAAAATCTGATAGCCCATGAATTGGTTTCATCCATTCTAGCTCTTGGCACTACTGGATAGATGAGATCTCTTCTAGGGCTTGTTAATGCCAATCAAGGATTCTTGCTCATCTAATCCTAAATTATTCAATCATCAAGCTCACACGAAAGTCCTTCAAAAAGCCTTCTCCTCACGCAAAAGTGCTTTCTGGTGAGGTTTCTCATGAAAATTCCTCTTCTATGGCCTTGGGTAACTCTCTGTTTTCAGAAAGGCATAGTTCTTTGCTATATCCCAAAGCATCACGGGGCTTGGGATTTTTTTAACAAAAACTTTAATCTCAAAAACAACTCACCCAAACAAGATATTAAATCTAAAAGAATAACAATAATCAGTTCGGGTTTTTTCAAACCAAGCTTTCCAACGGGTTTTTTCAAACCAAGCTTTCCACACCAATTTTTCAAAATTACAATTTCCGAAAAGCGAACCAAACAGGCCTTTAATGATCTCTACCAAAGGAAAAAACAGATCTTCCCCAGAAAAGGAAAAGTACCCAAATTGAATCCTATAAACCAAGAAAGGGGAAAAAGAGCACAAACCTAGCACATCTAAACCCAAAAATCAATTAAGTTACCCAATTAATTTTAACTCTATCAGACTAAAAGCACATAAATTAAATAGAAAATAACTAATTCTCATTTATTGCTAATCTCCTTATTTATTACCAAAAAAAAAAAAAAAAAAGGTCATCATAACAACAAGAAGACCCTAATTCATGCAATTTTAAAAATCATTAAAACTGTGGTTAAAAATGAAGTACCTGAATTAGAGCAAGATTGAGTAATCCCCGAAATCCAACGGTCAAATATTTCGTAAATTTTTTAGGCTAAGTGATCGAATTAGCTGAGAGCGGAGAATATCCGAGAAAATTCCCAAGAAAAAATGAGCACCTGAAAACGACGAAAATAGAACTCGATTCAAACGATGATCGAATTTAACCAAGAAAAATGAGGAAAAAGTCGAATCATTTTTAAACCCTATTATCTTGATGTTTCGGAGAATTTGCACAGAAGCTTTAATTCCGAAGGTTGTTTTTTTTTTTTACAGATCGGAATCAACATTAAAACCCTAGAAAAACAAAAGAAAAAACAAAATTGAAGGAGCTGGAGAGAGGAAATTGAGATCTCGAACCTCAAATTGTGACAGAGAACGACGAGAATCCGAGCGCAGAGAGAGAGAGAGAGAGAGAGAGAGAGAGAGAGAGAGATCCGAGACTGAGAATTCAGGGAAGCAGAAATCGCAAGAGAATAGTATAGGCGTTGATAGACACAGATATAGAGATAGAGAGAGAAAGAAGAGAGAGAAAAGTAGGTAGAAATGGGAAGGAAGAAATGGTGAAATTGAAGAGAGAGAAAGGTTTTGGGGGAGGGGGGGGGGGGGCGCGGATATTAGGGGAGAATGATGGGGGATTTCTCGGAAGAATATGGCAATAGAAGAGCGATGTTAGGCACAGATAAAGGTGGAAGAAGAAGAGAAGAGACTCTACAGCCTTACTCATCCATTCTCTCTCCTCCTCTCTCTCTTTCTCTCTCTACATTAATATCCCTTCTCTCTCTTTCCTTCTTTCTTTCCTCGCTTCTTCCTTTTTTTATTTTTATTTTATTTTCTTTGAATTTATATTTTTTCATATACTCATATTTTCATTTTATTTATCATTTCAACTCAGGTTTAAATATTTTTATTATTTAGCCTTGTTTCATTAAAAAATAGGCCTCCGTCAAACTAAATTTTTTTTTTTTTTGTTTTTAGTAAATATAAATTTTTATATATTTTTAAAGAAAAAAATTTTTACTAAAATTTTCTCTTATGCGTTTTTATGATATTTTTTTTCTCATTTTAAACGTTATATTAAATTCTAATTCTAATCATATTCTACCTTGAAGTACATAGTACTTGGACGCTTTTTTGTCTTCTCAAAACCATTTAAGACGCCTTTCAAGTAAAAATGCACAAAAGTACACAAAACTAAGGTTCATGTTGGTTATCATGAGTGAGATTAAAACACTTATCAAAATATTCATAGTGCGGCTGGATAAAGGATTAAAATATATCATTTTATTTTATTCAAATTCATTTTCTCAATCTTTTTTTTTTTTTTCTACAATTAAGAGTGAGTATATTCAAATTTGTAGAATCCCCACTCCCAAATATCCAAAAAATAATAATAATAATTCAAACTCTATTTCTAGTGATAAATTATTATTTTAAATTCAAATTTTCAAATTTCTTTATGAGATTGAATGTTATAACAAAAGGCAACGATGCAAATCATAACATTACAAATGTATCCATATCAAAATTCTGTGGTTTATAAGGAAAAAAATGACTATTTTATCCAAATTTTTTTATCCTTAGCAAATTACATTTTTATAATGTTCACTCAAACTATCTTTTCCGCGAAGTGTATTTTAACAAAAATGATTTGAACCAAAAGAGTATAGACTTGAACACTTTACTCAAACATCACTTTAGATAGTCAAGAAGATCGACAACTCTTTTTTGTTAAAAAAAGAATACATATTGGCGAGAGAAGTCCCTCGCTTTTTCTGTTCTTTTTCTTTTTACAAAAGGATTAAAACTCTGTGTTAAAGGTGTGGAAGTACAATTATCATATCATAAATAGTCTGGAGTTTGTTTTAATTGCTTCAGTCAAAAAACTTCAAAAATTATCTTCTGAATCTAATTAAATTTTTGTCATGGCTTTTTTTATTGCTTTGAAGTTTTTCACATAATTAGTGATTGTTATCATTTTTTTTATTTTTATTTCTCTGTTAATTGTTGATATTTATGTTATGGATAAATTGTAAGGTTAGTTTCTAAATTTTTATGTATGTATAACTTTAGTAACGATAAAATATTATTTTAATAATGTTTTAAATAGTTTATAGTCATTCAAACTATATAAAAAAAGAACGAGGACCTAAATTGCACAAACAAATTTAAAGTTTTGGGACTAGACTAGTAATTTACCTATGTCCTTTGTAGACTTTATTAAGTGGTTTGAGTTCCAATTTCCCAATTCCCGGCATTTTCCTTTTTCACAATCTAACCATAAGTTGTGGTTAGGTGAAAAATAAAAAATAATAATAATAAGATATGTAGGTGGGTGGGTAACTCTCAAAATAGAAATATTCTTGCACATTTTGTCCTACTGTATATCTCAAGCAATGTTAACCCTAAAAGTTGAATGATACCCAGCTCAACATAATAAGAATTTTGTCCAATCTCGCATTAATAATAATGTTATGTGATCTCATGCAAAAATTCTATTTTCCTTGCAAATTGTGAATATCAGATTTAGCTAAAAATAGTAAAATACCATTTCTAATTCATAAATATTAGTTGTGACCATAGTTTCATAGTCATTAGTCATTGAATGCAACTGTCCAAAATCTTCTTTTAGATATAAAGAGATTATATTATTAGCAATTTTAATAGATTAATTGCTAAACTCACTCAAAATTGATATTTATGTGCCTCCTTTCGCTATTTGGCAGACTTTAGAGTCACATGGATCTCAACAGAACTATTTTCCCTGTAAAAAATATTATTGAACTTTGATGTGTAGATACTCTTTTATTTTTTTTTTTTAATGGCCGAACGAAAAAGTGGACATTTACTGAATTTTAATACTAGCGCTCTTGTTTCAAAACAATGTACCAAAAACATCATGAGGAGAAGTTGTCCTAATAGTAGCCGGCTTAACCGGAAGTGACATGAACGAGAGAGATTTACTCTAAAGATGCCTTGCTTGGGAATTAGAAACTTATAAGAGGCTTGGAAATTTTTAGAGTATTTCTTGGGAATTAAAGTGACACACTCCAAGGAAGGTATGTTTTTCTTTCAAAATAAGTATGTGACGGACCTTTTGAAGATAGCAAGAATACTTGACAGTAAGACAGCGAGCACACCAATTGAACCAGATCGGAGATCTTGCATCTTGAAGCATAACGTAGTAGCAAGATCAAGTGTCGGAGTTGAGTTTAGAGCAATGGCATCTGGGAACTTTTTGTGACTGAAAATAACACTTAGATGATAAAGTAGTTCTACCGTGACAACAAATCAGCAATCATTAATTCTGCACTCAACCTCGTGCAACTGCAACATGACCGCACAATATGCATTAAAGTGGATCGACGTCTTATAGAAGAAAATAATAATAATAATAATAATAATAGACATTGGCATGATTTTGAACACTAAATATGCATATCGTTTACTGAGAAGTTGGCAAACGTTCTAACCAAATGGTTATCAATTAAGGTTTCAAGAAATCACAAGCAAGCTGGGACTACTAAAAAAAAAAAAAAAAAAAAAAAAAAAAAAAAAAAAAAACCTCTATTTACCAGCTTGAAGGGTAATGTTGGAAACCTAAAGATTTAGGTGACTTTCCAAGGGATTTTTTTTTTTTTTTTTTTTTTTTTTTTTTTTTTTTCCTTTGGCCGTGTACAACCTATACATTATTGTGGCTGGTTGAAAATATAAGAAATTGCGGTAGCTTAGCTAAATAATAATAATTGTAATCTATATAAACTTTATACTCTTTTCTTATTAAATACACAACATCTTTTCAATCTTAACTTTAAAAAAGAAAACTTGGTTGCAATCTTGCAGAATATTGATATGGTTTAGTTGTAATTCTACACTTAACTCTACCATAAGGCGTAAAGTATAGAGTTCGAATTCTCCATTTTAAAGTTTAAAAAACTTTAATGAAGAAAACTAGCAAAAAAAAATATTGAAAGTAATTCCAAATACTGGTTCTGTCTGTTTATTTATTGACTATAAAAATATAGCTTGAATTGGATAGATATAATATTAATATCCTTTGAAACATTCATGCTAACCAAGCAAAGAATCGTCATCCATGAAACCGTTATCCAAAATATTCATGCATGGAACAAGAAACACTTTGAGGAAAACATGACGTAATTGCATGAATCATTGTTTTTTCATTTGGATATTTTCTCAATAGTTCGTTAAACAAAAGCAAATTTTAGATGGCTGCTCATTATTGTCAACAGAAAAAGATAATGCAAAGTTATGGGCAAGAGGCTTATTTCATGCTATGGGGGAGAAAAAAAAAGGATATTTTATAGTGTATGCCTTTTTATTTTATTCTATACGAAGAAAAACAACTTTTTATTCATTGGTTAACGTTTTAACAGTTTGATTTGTGAATATTTATGTTAAAAATTCATAATGCACAACAAAAAATCACTTCTAATCATTTATCAGACTGTTGAAATTTTTGTCGAACGATTAAAATAATGTATCATACCAATAGTAATAGACCCGATTCCTACCCTAGAAATTCTCATAGAAAGAAAAAGGATAGTTTAAAGAAAAGTAGTATTACGAATATCAACTTTAGTCTCAATTTTAAAATACCAACTCACGTAAAGATTCATCACATTTTCATTAGTAGATATAATATTTTAATTTTAATTGATGATATGACAATTTTTTAAAGGCTTACAAATAAATAAATATAAATGAAAATTCACAAATCAAATAGATTGATACTCAAATATTAAGTAAGATTAGAGTTTATGCTCATATCATTATTTGATAAGAAAATTTATACATAGTTCTTTATCTTCTAATAAGACATTTGACACCATAAATTTTTTTAAACATAGAGATAGAGGTCTTGAACAATACACTCTTGACATATGTGATCTTTGACTAGTGGATAATCATTAAAATACGGAGGATTAAGTAAATAAAGTAACTGAATTATATTAAACGCCCCAAGCATTTTTATCATAGTTTGACAGCAAACTTTTTCACAAAAAATTTTGAAAAAAAAAATTTCAGCAAAAGAGGAAAAAAAAAATTTTGACTTAATGATGGGAGATTTAAACTCTATATATATTATTATCGCTAAATTATGTCTACAATCATTAAAAAAAATTAATTAGGGAAGGTTCATATTTACTATTGGTAGTGAAGACTCTTTGAGTTATTAGATTAATTTTTCATTCATCTGATCTATAAATCTATAAATATTGAGAGTACATTTATATTAAACAATATGCATTTTTAATGTGAATACTTTTAGATCAAATTATTAAAATTTTAATTCAGTAATTAAAAAAGTATTCACTATTGATAATAACAAATAACCTAAAAGATAACCTTTAAAAAAAAAACTAAACTAAACTAAACTAAAGTAAACTAAATTAAACTAGACTAAACTGTGCAACTATAGAAATTCCACAACTGAACAAATTATAAGTCCCATATGAAACTCCGAATGCTCATGAATAGCCATCCAAAAAAAAAAAAAAAAAAAAAACTAAAACAGCTCTAAAGAAGATACGACTTTGACTCTGTCTTGTACCAAATCCAAACTTGCTATAGTTTGACTAAATTATATTTTAATTTTTTTTACCAGAATCTATCAAATGTTATTATATATATTTATTCTCATAAGAAATTCTGAAAAATCATGTACTCTTACCATAAACGATATGAAAATAGGTAATTTATAGAAACCTTTTAGAGTCAATTTTATCCTGCGAGTGATTTAATATCCTTATAAATCTATTACTATTGTTACGTTTTTACGATATGGGACTCAGTTTCATTTTACCCGTAACATGTCCTCGTAAGATAATGCTCTATTTGGAGTGACCAATCTTGTATTAGATTAAACGAGTTGCTTGTCGCAAGATGGTACTCTCTTTGAAGTAACCAATGAAGAAGGAGAGAAATATAAGACTGTTAACGAATTAGTTTACATCTTAAAATGTTAATTTCTTAAGTGTAGTGGTCTAATATTTTTGTAAATATATTATTATTGTTGTGTTTTTATGATATGAGATTTGAGTTTTATTTTACTTTTAACATTGTAGGCATATATATATCACATATGATTTTATCATGAGTTGTAGAGTTTGAATTTTCTAATTTTTAAAATAAAATAAAATAAAATAAAAAAGACACTATTGGGGCTACGGGCTTCTGATGAGAGAGAAAAAAGATGGGAGTGAGACAAAGAGAGATGATCAGAATATTGGAGATATTACGTGGCATTGCAATTTGCAAAGAAGCATTAAAGTAAAGAACAAATGGAGAAAGGGCAAAAAAAAACAAAAAAAAAGTCAGAAAACGCCAAGAGATGCACACGCAAAATCTGGTGGCAGCCTTCTCGTGAGAAAAGAAGAAAGCCCATGCTTTATCTTTCTATTTTAACTTTTTAAATAATAATAATAATAATAAAGAGAATTATATAATAGATATTAAAAAAATATATTAATTTAATTATTATAATTTAATAATAATATCATATCAATTATATATAAAGGTATAGAGTAGGAATATTATCATCTCAGAAGTTCAAAAAAAAAAATCAAAAATGATACAAAATAGCATAGTTCATAAATAATGGTGAAAAAAATAACAGATATTTTAAACAACGAAAATTGTAACATATTATTATTTATCATTTTTAAAGATCCATTATTTATTTTCAATTTTACCCTTTCTAATTTTAGGTCTAAATTTCTCTCCTCCCATCATTCTTATCCCTCTATCTTTCTTTCTCCTCTCTTTCCCCTCTTTCTTTGTCTTCAAAATCGCGATATCCTCAGGTACCTGAGGAACCTCCGCCACGGGATCTCCCGATGGAGCCATCGGAGAGACAGACCTCGACCAAGTGACGGCAACAAGACCACGCAACGGCGACAGTCGTGACCTCTCTACTCGAATCTCAAGTTTCAATTCGCAATAAGTTTCAATGAAAGTTGCGAATCCCATGATGTATCCTCTTCTCCGGCGATGGCGTCAACGAGCTTCTCTATTGGCGGCAAGGTTGGACAGTGGGAGTATTTTGGTGCTGCGTCAATGTTGCTCCGGTGGCGGCGATTTTGGCCAATAGGAGTATTTAAGTTAGGGTTGGGTATTTGCTGCTGATTTTTTTTTTTTTTTTTTTTTTGGGGGGGTGGGGGGGGGGGGGGGGTGGGGGGTGATTTTATAATATTAATTAATTTGTGTGCAATTTTGTAAATATGAAAGAAGTTTTGTAAATACGTAAATATTGATTTTAAAAAATTATTTAATCACTTAATGGAAATTAACATATTAACTTATATACTTAAATATTTAGATTAACTGTTTATATGAAAGATATAAAATACAAGATAAATAAAGGATTTACGTATAAATTCTATTATTTACTAGTAATTATGTGTATTTACCAAATAAATATTATTTACTAGTAAATATGTGTATTTACCAAATAAATGAAGATTAAAATCAATAATGTGCACTAAAAATAACATAATTATTTAGATTTACTATTTCTAAGAAAGATATAAAATACAAGACATATAAATTATTTACATGTGAATACTATTATTTACTAATAAATATGTGTATTTACCAAATAAATGAAGATTAAAGACAATAAATATTGCACTTAAAATAACGTAAATATTTCTAATTTTAGAAATATTGTAAATATGTAAAAAAAAAAATTTAGTAAATATTTAGGTTTAATGGTAATTATGTTAAATTAAGAGGAATTTTGTTTAATGTTATAAAAATCTATTCACGTAAATAAATGTATTTACATAGTAAATAAACAACAAAAATATAAATATTCACAATTGAATAGATTTACTGAATTAAAATGTTGAAAAATTCTAGAAAATGGGATTAAAAGATTTTATTTTTATGTATCACTATTTCTTAGTAGATATAAAACCACGAAAATATTAATATTTACTATAAATAAATTTATTTCCAGTAAATAAACTTATTTTCTTAATAAATAACTCTTCATTAAAGAAGGTATTTATGAATCAGGTAAATATTACTATTACTATTTATTAGTAAATATTACTAGCACCAGTAAATCTAGGATTTTATTACTTAGTATTAGTATTTATTAACAAAAATGATTTATTAGCTCTCCAAATTGCTTATAAATAATTTTATTACCTTGAAAATAAATTTGTTTACTCATTATTTACTCTACAATTTTATTTGTAAATAAATTCCTTACATATTTTTTCCATTCTAAGTTATTGTTTTGTTTTGTTTTTTTGTTTTGTTTTTTTGTTTTTTTTTTCAAACCATACAATCTAGATTAATTTTTTTAGTAAGCCTAAACTAAAGAACAAACCCTAACTTAAAATCCCACTCCCAAATTAGCGCCGTCACCATCGGAGATGGAGGAGCTAACGACTGCGTGGTCGGAGATCACTCCGGCAGGGGGGAGGGGGGGCTGGTTGACGTGGCGGTGACGGTGGAGTTATCCGAGCTGGTAGCAATTTTTCTCAATGGTGAAAGAAGATTCGTGACACTGAGTTCGTGATTTTCACGGCAGTGAAGGAAGATTTACAACTCAAAGCTTGAGATTTTCGCAGTAGTGAGGGAAGATTTGATGAGGACATCAAGGCTGCAAGGAATGCTTATGAACCAATTCAAGTTCCAGTTGGTCCGGTGACGAGAGCTCGAGCTAAAATATTCAAAGAAGAGCTGAATAACTTAGTTCGGAGAATTCTACAATAAGAAGAGAGTGTGTTCACTATTGATGGTGAACAAAGACTAATTTTACACATCAAAGTTGATTCGGAAGAGAGCCAGGGCTGATGTTGACTTTTTTATTCTCCAAGGCTAAAGTGGATGTTATTTTCCAACAAAGAAGTTCAAAATTCAAAACAAGATCTGATCAAGATTTGATTTCTTGTAATCTTATTTTAGTTTTAAGTTTTAGTTTAAAATTTGAATTTAAATCCGAATTTTAAGTATTTTTGTTTAGATAAATATGATTCCTAGATTTATTTAGGCATGTTTATCTTTAGGGGTAGATTAGGAATTTTACAAATTGAAATTTGACTATATAAGGCTGATTTTCAGACTATGGAAGCAGTTTTTGATGTTTATTCATATTGTGAGTTATTCTTCTTGAGTTCTTGAAGAAACTTATTTGAACTTATCAAGGATTCCTTGTGGCGTTCAAATCGAGTTATCAAACGGATTTTCCATAACCGTTTGTGGCGTCTTCACCATACCAAGGTTCTTGCTTCGCTATGCAACGGGTCGCGGTTTCCATCAAACTTGAAAGATCTTGGGTTGTTATTTCCAGATTTGGTGTCGGGTTTCGTCACGTTGTTGGCGTGGTTCGTGTCAAGATTCGCAACTCCAAGCTTGTGATTTTTTGCGGTGGTGAGAGAAGAGGTCCTATCAAGGTGGAGCTCTCCTCGCCGTCTAGTCATTTTTGCAATCTCGTAGTGGCGATTCCGGTTTCTCCATTGCAATCTTGATCTCGTTAACGCAATGCTAAAGATCGCGATGTCAGCGCGATTCCGATTTGTGTTGCCGTCCAATCCGAGTGTCATCGTCATTGCTGTTACGACCTCCGGTCGACGGAGAGAGCGACAGACCGACAGAAGGGGGGGGAGAGACAAATGGACAAAGGGAGAAGATAGAGACAAAGAGTTACTAAGAATCAATGGTATTTTTAGAATTTTATCCTATTATTTGTTCTAATTATGCTATTAAATAACAATACTTTAGATTATACTATAATTTTACAATCGTACATTAGATTATGCTATTTCTACTGTTTTCTCAAAAAAAAAAAACATTAATATTATATTTTTCAGACCAATTGGATATTTATCAAGTTTTATTAAATTTTTTACTGCTTGGAGCAAAAAAAAACTTTATCATATTTCTTATCTGATATGATTGTGATATAATTAGATAGTTAACTAGGTGTCCGTTTGGTAGAGTCATTTAAATGAAAACATTTGAATGCTAATAATTAAACATAACCATTTGAGTTATCATTTAAAATAGTATTTGGATGTTCATAATATGAACAACGTACTATTTGAATGTGTGTTTGGATAGATATTGAAAAATATTTTAACAAATCTTATAATATCAATGTCAACGATAAATTGTGATAGGATATATGAATGTAGTTTTGTTCCTTCTATCCCTCTAAACAGATAAAAAAGAATCATCTCAAATATCGGATTTGAAATAAAAAAGTTTTGATATTTTGAAACTGTTGAGGTCAAATTTTGTACCTCATCACTCACTGTCCACATGTCAACCGGAATAATTCAAAGACCAAAAATCAACTTAGATACGACTCCTAGAACTTCATCAACTAGAGTGGAAAATGCGACTCATCAGTCACATGACATCGACTCACGAATTGAATCGTCAGCAAGCTCTAGATTGACTCACCGACAAGCTCTAGATCATTTCATAATCCGGCAGCTTTAAGAGTCTCAGACGAGTAACAAAGGGACTCACCGACGAGTCATCAACCGACTTGCAGAGTGACTCGCCAGCTTAACCGATAATTATCATAATTATCCACTCCACGAGTTTAGGGATATGGATAATCCACCAACACGTGATATATATTTGGATTTAAGCTTCCCAATTCAAATATATAAAATTCAAACAGAAGATTTACTCACAAGAAGATTTGGATAAGTCTAAATCTTTTTCAAATTCAAATGTCAATGTCAAATTCAAATCCTACATGTGACGAGATTTTCCAGCTGCTACCAGTCCTTATAAATAGCAAACCTCCTCAAAATCGCAGGATATCTTCATTAACATCTTAAGAACACGCCTCCAGAAAATCACGCTTATATGCCCAATCCGTGACTCATCACAAACTCGCGATTGCAGCCACCTTCCCATGATTTCTTGAAATTCTAAGAATCCCCTTCTTCTATTCTTCCCTTTATTGCCCAAGAGCTATCATGTATTCATCATATCATATATAGTGAAGGCTCTCAAAGCACCAAAACGGATGTAGCCAACGAGTTTAGTGGTGAACTATTAAAAAAAAAAAAAATTTCACGTCTTTTAATTTATTTTCTGTACTTTACTTTATTTGGTGTAACATGTTAGATCAACTGTAGATGACACATCACGCTATCAATAGACGTCAAATCGATCATCGGCACTCAATACAAGTTGATTGCAGATTTCAAACTTAGATAGAAGAAAGAGTTGAGAACGCCAATGTTATTATTGTATATATATTCAAATGAAGTCAAATTTCAAAATAGTAATATCATGAATCATTTGATATTATTTGGATGACATTCCAAATGCTCTGTTTTTAAACTCTTATTTGAATAGCCAATCTAAATAAAATGTTATAAATGTCTTTAAATAATTGAAATAGTCAGAGAGTAGATAATTAATGTTGTGTCCTATTTTTCTTATAGAATATTTTATATATCCTGTTATAATATTTTTAAAATATATATGGAAAAAAATAAAAAGCAATGATCAATTGACATGTCATGCTGTGTTTTGGGTGGGTGGCTTTTGATTTTTTTGTTTTAATCCTCTATTCAAGTTGACAGCCAATGAGGGAAGCATTGTCAGAGCTTTGGCTGCGTTCTCACCGTCACCCTTTTCCATCTTACGATGTGTTGGCTAATGTTAGAAAAAGTGTTTCATTCAAACCCATTGGCTTTGGAATATTTTTGCTTTCTTTTACGTGTGCATTTCTCTTTCGGCTTAATTTTGTCAACTTCTTTTCTATGCAATCCACGCTGTCCTCTTCTACCTCCTCCTTTTGTTTTTTTTTTTTAGTCCTCTTCTTTTTTCTTTCCTCCATGGTGGAATTAAGAATGTAAAAGGGGAGGAGATGACATGAGATAGAAATTCCTTCTCACTAAGTTTTTTCTCATCTTATATTAAATTAGTTTAATAGAATGTGTGATGCACATGATTGGATATATTTGAGAAAAATTTATCTAAATAAGAAAATTATATAAGTAAAATATAGACAAAAAATTCAACAAAGTATCTAAAAAGAAAAAAAGAAAAAAGAGAGAGACATGATGAAAAAAAGATCAAAAAGATAAAATGATTAAAATGTTAAAAATAGACCAATACACAAAAAAGGACTAAAATAAAAAACTGAAAAAATTGGGGCGAAAGATAAGAAAACTGATTTTGAGTTTTTTTTTGAGAAAATTTATGTAAATAGTAAAATATCTAAAAAAGACAAAAAAAAAAAAAAAAAATCAAATCAACAAAATACTTGAAAAAAAAAAAGAGGCATGAAAAAAGACCAAAAAGATAAAATGATTAAAATGTTAAAAATAAAACAATATATAAAAAGGACTAAGATGAAAAAAAAATGAAAAAGAATGTTAAAAATAAAACAATATATATAAAAAGGACTAAGATGAAAAAAATGAAAAAGAAATGGGTCGAAAGAAAACAAAAAAACAAAAAGCTAAAGGACCAAAAAGATAAATAAAATTTTTTTAGTGCCCAGTAGTAAAAAAAAAAAATTAAAGAAAGAAAAACCCAATAACAAAATACAAAAAGATTTAAATAAATAAATAAATAAAAAAGAGGACCGAAACACATGTTTCAACCAAAACGTGCGTTTTGGTCAAGGACTCCGTGAACAGAATGTATTTTTGCCTCTTTTATATATTGCATAGAAGGGATAGACAAACAAAGCAAATCAATAGCAAAAATGTAAAAGGAAAAATTTTAAAAATATTCAAAAAGTTTAAAATGAAAAAAAAAAAAAAAAAAGACAAATATTAAACAAGGGACTAAAATGAAAAATAAATAAATTTTAGGGCAAAAAGAAATAAAAGAAATGAAGGACTAAAAAAAGAAAAACTGATTTAAAAGGGACCAAAATGAAAAAAATAAATAAAATTTAGGGTACAAATTAAAAAAAAAAAAAGAAATGAATGACCAAAAAAAGTAAAAATTGATTTAGTCCAAATCGAACTATTTTGGACGAAAACATTTCTTCCTTTTCTCATTTCTATATGTTTATAGATACAAGTTTCCCGTGACTATCCTCCTCCTCCCAAAGTAAAAATATTCTAAAAAGGTTAATTCAGCTTAAAATTTATACTGTTTCGAAACCTGCACCATACTATTTTGAATCTCTCCCAAACACGAATTTAAAAAATATTTTCAATTTAAAATGAAGTCTTTTTAAAAACAATTTTTCATAGCTAGGCTGCAAACCCAAACTCAATATTGATTAAGGTAACATCAACGTATTTGATATAACAAATAATATTTAATTTACCATGTAACACTGATAATAACAAAAGCTAATGGTGAATTGTGATTTCATTACAAATGTATGCTGTGCTTGACATGATTTTACAAAAATAAAGGGAAAAAAAATTAGTATGAAAATTGTTTAGAAAAAACGTTTAATTTTCTATAATATACTATCACGAGATTATCATGATATGAACATGCTTGATCTATTCGCTTTTATTGTTTTACGGTAACCTTAGCGTTGTAATAGGCGAGCCACACAAACACATATATATTACCTATGCATCATGCATAGAAGAAAAGGGCGCATGTTGGGGTTGTTTTTGTTGAGAAGGTAGAAACGTCTTTTTCACTTTAGCACCCCAAAAAAAAAAAAAAAAGTCTTTTTCAGATTTTATTATGTGTACTTAATTAATTTCCTTAAAATATAAAGTGCTTTATATCATTTACAAATTGGAAGAGCTTTTTCCATATGGTTATAAGATTTCTTTTTGCTAAGGAGAAAAGAATTTATTGAAAGCCACTCTTGGTGACCAGAGGGAATTGTTGCGTAAATATTTATCAATTTAGTAAATAGATTTTTCATCAAATATTTACTAAATGAATGCATCATTCGTCAATATTCTAACTTGGACTTTGTTTGGTTGGAAGGATAGAGAGGAGAAAGGAGGGAGATGGTTGGAATGATGGAGAATGTAAAAAATGGAGATGATTATACAAATCCGTTATGTTGTTTGGTATGATGGAGGGGGAGTTGAAAGGATATACGATAATTTTTTTTAAAAATTACTAAATTGTCCATTTATTATTTATTATGTTTTATTTTGAATGTTTAAATTGTCATTTCACTTTAATTTAGAGGGATTTGTTGAATCCTTCTAATGATGGAAGGATTCAAATTGGTGGGCCCAAAAGGAGAGGCTCTCCCTTCATATCTCCTCTCACTCCACTCCTCACAAATGATTTATCATCTCCCTCTTTCCCTCTCCATCCCTCCATCTCCCCCTCCAACCAAACATATTCTTAGGCTCCGTTTGGGAACGCCTTTTTAAAAGTTTTTTCCAAACATCTGTTTGTCCTATTCCTCTAATTTTACTTTTTATTTTTCCAAACTTTTTTAAAAACTCAAATTTTAAAAAATCCATAATTTTATCATTTTAAATCGAAATGAGATAATTTTTTTTTCAAATTGCACAGAATTTCGAGAGGAACAAAACAAGATCCATATTGTTATTTTTTTTTTCTGAAAAAGTTTTAAGTTTTTGCACATTTTCACTCCAAATAGTTTATTTTCACAAAACGCACATTTCTAAAACTCAAACCATCTCCAATATCCAAAACACTGTCTTCGTGTCCCCAAACGGGGCCTTAGTAATTACAATATTTACTTTATACTTATCAATATTTAACCTAGTGAGGAATTAGTTATCGATAGTTGCCAATTTACTTACTAAATACATTATTTACGAACTATTTGACTAATATTATCAATATTTTTAAGAATACATACATTATTTCTGAATATATTTAATTCAATCAATTTTTTATTTATTGAATATTTACAAATAATACAACTTAGCCATTTTTCTTGTTTAGAATACACATTTATTTTGGAGAAAATATTCATATGATATTTCCTTTTTTTTTAATTTTTATGGAAAAGGCTGTAATAAAACCTTTTTTATATACCCTATTGGTAAAGCTCCTTTTAAGACCGTTCAAATTTAATCAAATGGACAAGAAATTAAGAGTGCATAATAACTAAAATAAACATTCAAACACAAGATTGCAATAAAAATAAAATAAAAAATTGAAGTCTTCTTCTTCGTCCGTTGACGAGGGTTGGCCGGTGGAAGGTCGTCGAAGGGGGTTTGGAACGATTTCAACGTCGCCATGGGTGGAGGTGGGGCGGTTTTGAAAGGGGGCTTCGACGGGCGTTGGGGGGGCGGTTTCAAAACTGGGCTTCGACTGACTGGGGGGAGGGGCTTCAACGGGTGGGCTGGTGGGCGGGGGTGGGATTTCAAATCTGGGCCTCAACAGACCGTCCGAGTGGAGGGGGCTTCGACGAGCGTGGGGGAATTGGGCTTCGACCAACGGGGGTGGGGAAGAGGGCTTCGACGGGTTTTTTTTTTGGGGGGGGGGGGGGAAGGGGTGCAGAGGTTTCAGTTCTGGGCTTCGACGGGCTTAAGGGGGGGGGGAGGGTTGGGGGAACGATTCACCGTCAACAGATGTGCTATGGGGGGTGGGGGGAAGAGGGGTCGGTTTCGCCATCGAACAACATAAACTCGCCGGCATGGGGGCGATTTTTGAGGTAGGGGTTGTCGGTCGTCCGGGGGGGCCGCCGGTCGTTGCGGGGGGTGGGTTCCCGTCTAAAGGTTGGGTTGTTTTTTTTTTTTTTTTTTTGAATATTTTTAAAAAAGTTTTTAGATTATAACCCTATGAACTAAAGTGCATTTTAAGTACCATGCGCTGACAACATCTTAACCTTAGAAATTATATCAAATGGTGTATAAAAGAGCTTTACCGATAGGGTATATAAAAAGAACCCTACCACAAACTTTTCCCTTTTTTATTTATCTAATGTTTATTATTTTCTATACAGTAAATCCATAAATTATCCAAAATTGAAAAAAATCTCCAAATTGAATATCTTCAAAGAATATCTTTAAAATCCTTTGAAGCTAGCAAATTTCCTCCATGAAGCTGAGTGCAGGGAGAAGATGGTCACCAAAGATCGTTGATCTTCTCCAAGAGGCTGGGCGGAAGGAAAATATCTCCGATCTACTCCATCGGAGTTTGCACGTGGAGGAGAAAATGGGAGACATACGGCGAGGCAAGTAGCCAACGGCCTTAGGCATGAGGGTGGATCTGGTGGAGTTCGATCACGAGAAACCGACGAATGGCTGTGTGAGGGTGAATCAGAGGATATTGAAGCTCGCAATCTTGGCGAAAAGACGATAGATCTCGGAGGGTAGTGGAGAGATGAGAGAGAGGGTTCATCGAGGTGGAAAGAAAAAGAGGGGGGAGGCTGCGGTGTATGTGTGTGTGGAGGTAAGGGGAAGAGAAAAGAGAAGAAAAAGAAATAAAAAATATAAATTCTAACATGAGTAATTGGCCTAGATTGTCCCTGAACTCTTGCAAAGGTGACGGTTTTGTCCTTTTTTTTTTTTTTGTATAATCCTAAACTCTTTTTTTTTTGCTGTTATAGTCCTTTTCGTCAAAATCCATTGAATTTTTAATGGAATCTTATTGAAATGATTATTTTTATAATAAAATTACTAAAATACCCTTTCATCTCTCTCTTTTTCGCTCACACCTTCCCCCTCTTCTCTCTCTCTCTCTCTCGGTCTAGCCGCCCTACCTCTACTCCCCCTCCCGCCACCATTCGCCCCCCACCACCTTTCTCTCTCTCTCTCTCTCTTAGTTTGGCCCCCCTCTCCTACCACTGTTTGCCGTGAGCCCCCACCCCCCCACCGGAACCCAATCGTAGTTGCCCCTCTCCGTCTTCGCCATTGTCGAGCTTCCCCTTGGAATCACCGATATGTTTCCTCCTTATCTTCATCATCATCGAGCTCCCCCCCCCCCCCCACTATCTTCGCACTTTCCGAGCTCGGCTCAAAGCCCAGAACCAAACAGGGTCCACCCCCACCCCCGCCGCCTTCGAGGTCCCCCACCCCCACCCCACCCCACCGTAGCCCGAGTACTCCGATTTGGTTTCCTCCCCCTACCGCCAAGCTTGCCCCACCCTTGGATTTTGGCCCCAAATCTAGGCTTTGGTTTCTAGGAGAGAGAGAGAGATTGAGGAGGGAAGGAGGTAGGGGGAGAGAGAGAGACTCCGATCTGGTTTCTTCCCCCCACCACCAAGCTTGCCCCACCCCCAGATTTGGGCTGCTTTGGTTTCGAGGAGAGAGAGAGATCGAGAAGGGAGAGAGAGAGAGTGACTGGCTTTGGTTTGGAGGAGAGAGATTAAATTTTTTAAAATTAATTATTAATAAATTACTAAAATACCCTTTCATTTTGTTAGAAATTAACAGAAAAGTTTAGGATCATCTCGGCAAAAAAAAAAAAAAAGAACAGGGACTAAACCGTCACATTTGCAAGAGTTCATGGACTATCTAGGCCAATTACTCTTCTAAATTTAATAATACATCATCCTTGGGCATTTGTTACCATGGTTTTTAAGCTATGACAAAAAAAAAAAAAAAAAAAAATAAAATAAAATCCATACTCAAATTCTATGGCATTGGACCTAATCATCCAAATAGTTTTAAATACGAAGCCCAAAGCTCAATAATATGTACATATGTTGAAATAAAAGGTAATTTTGATATTGCCCCTCAAAAAACACACCTTGGAATATTGTACCTTACTAGTTTAAAAAATGTGCGATGCACATAATTAGATATATTTGAGAAATTTTATCTTAATAGAAAAAAAATTTAAGTAAAAAATATACCAAAAAAAGAGGAAAAAATAAAATTGAAGGACTAAAAAGTCCACCAGACTCACTTTTTCTCTCTCTTTCTTTCTCTCCCTCCCTAGCTCCTATGTGTCAGTGATCAAAAAACAAAAACAAAAAAAAAAGTACTCTCTCTGTATCTCTCCCTTCCTCTCTTTTTCTCCCCTCCCTTATCCCCAAAACAAATTATCTCTCTCACTTGGACTCTCTCTCTCTTCTCCTCCTCCCCCCCCCCCCCCCCCCCCCCCTCAAAACACAAGTTTTGTCCAAAACGTGTGTTTTGGACAAAATAGATGAATAATAGCTTATTTTAATCTTTCTTATATATGTATAGATAACGGTCTTGGATTTTTGACATCCTATAAGATAAATCAATGTTCAATATAATATGTCTTTTCAAAATTACCCCCAGTCAAAATGGTAATCTAGTAGACTACCACAGAAAGCCTCCAATGACCAAAGTCAACACTGGTTACTCTTCGGTCTCGCACCAATTTCTGGTCACCATAGAGTATTCTGGTAGAATACACACTTGATATTCTACCATACTACTTTTGGTAATCAACATGGATTATGGTCACCAGTGTCGGTTTCCAGTCGATAGAGAGTATTTAAGTATAATACTTGTTATATTTTTACCATATTTTTACGTATTCTACTAGATTATTTTACGTATTCTATCGGATTGTTTTTACTATTTTGCCAAACATTTTTTTATATTCCACCGGATTGTTCATAATATTCTAACGGATTGATTATTGTAATTTACCAAAAAATTTTGTTATTTCACTATATTAATCACAAAAAAAATTAAAAATCATTGAAAAAAAACTAATCCCTAAATTGAAAAGAAACCCTAATTTTCCCAAAAATAAAAAAATAAAAAAAAAATTGAGACACAATATCTAGATATTCATCAGCAACTCCGACCGTCGGTGAGAGGTACCTTCCATCGTTGGTGTCAGATTTACCTCACGTGTCGCGGTTAGTCATAGAGAGAGATCATGTGAAGTCGAATAGAAGCCAAAGAGAGATCGACAAGACAGCATGAAGACAAAACGACATTGGAGAGAGATCACCATTAATTGCCCGTCTAAATTCACACTCTTTTTCCCGAGGAAAGATCTCAGTCTATCACGGAGAGAGATTGCCCCAAAGAAAGATTGTGCGTTAGGATCAACATCTTCCTCCGTGGAGAGAGATCGTGATTTCGAGGGAGAGGAATGAAGGAGTGGAAGGAGGTCGTCAATGACTTGGCAATGGCGACATCGACTACCGGATATCCTAGATAGATAGAGAGCGAAAGCGAGAGGGAAGAGATAGAGAGAGATATAGAGGAGAAAGAGTGATGGAAGAAAAAAAAAATCAACCATGTATTACAATAAACGATATGAATGTCATTTTAAAAAATTAATCAAAATAAATAAATACGTTCAAAGGTCAAATTTAGCATGTGTTTGGTATATGAGTTGGAATTGAGTTGTGTGTTTGGCGATATGTTTGAATTATTGGAGTTGTCTTGAAATGTGTTCAAAAAAAAATATTGATATGGAGCTTGTTTTGTTGATCTTGAATTTTTATGTAATTAAAAAAAAATCGTCCTTTTTGAACTAGTATATATGCAAAGTTATGGACTTTTAAAATTTGAGTTATAAAGTTGTAACTATAACTGTGAATAGTGAAAGTTGGTTGAATTTTTAATAAAAGACAAAAAAATTGTTATTCAAACTAGATTTAATTGATGCACCAAACAAGCTATTAATAATCATATTTAAGATGTGGCAAAATTTCTTAGGGAAAGTACCTGAATAACATTAATTTAAATACAACTACACCAACATGATACAAAAAAAAGTATTAAATCAATATAATACAAAATTAAACTAAAATATATGTCATGTTGGTCAAGATAGATGAGTTTGTATTAAATTGGTTAATGGATAAAAAAAAAATGTGGTTCTATAGTAATTTTTCTCATATTTCTTAGGAGGTCTACGAAAAGGCCTTTTTTTTCCTTCACAATTTTTCTCTTTTCTCTTGAAAGAAAGCCCAAAAGTCTTGAAAGCCCGTCAAGCTCAAACAATCTAACAGAAAATTATCTATGTAGCCACTGTTTTGTGCCCTATGCACATTTTTGCAATTGTTGTGCACTTATTAACTTCTATGACACGGTAATATCTTTATTCTTTTTTATCCTATTTTTTTTTTTAATTTCTCTTTCTTCAGTTCTCTCTCTCTCTCTCTCTCTCTCTCTCGTCTCTCTTCCTCTACCTCTCTCTCCACTCTCTTTCCTCTCTCTGTCTTCTGTGATCGTGGCTCTCTCTCGGCGTCGACTGGGCGATCTGCAAGATTGGCAAAGTCCGCCACCGGCTGCCGTCTCGGCGCTCTCTTTCTCTCCTCCGTCTCCGGCCTTGCGATCTCGGCCAGCGGCGACTCCAAACCACCGGAGATCCTTGCCTCCACCGCGGTAGATCCTCGTCGTCGGAGCCGCCATCTGCAAGCTCACTGTCACCCATCGCCGCCGTTGGTTGGCTGAATCTCCGCCGTTGCTGACTCCTCAACTCTTCCCCTTCCTCTTCCTCTCCGGAGTCTCCAATTTCGAGATCAGCTCCCATGGAGCCTGCTGACGTGGCGCCGCCACCGGAGCCCAAGAAGCAGTGGCTAATCGTCGGCCTCGGC
Source organism: Ficus carica (assembly GCA_009761775.1). Classification (NCBI taxonomy): domain Eukaryota; kingdom Viridiplantae; phylum Streptophyta; class Magnoliopsida; order Rosales; family Moraceae; genus Ficus; species Ficus carica. The sequence goes on along the minus strand of CM019742.1, from coordinate 14,604,427 downwards.
AACTCCGGCATGAAATACGACGGCTCGTCACAATGTTCGTACAATTCTCTTTTTCCATTTTTTTTTTTGCTTCAATTTTCAAGTTTATATTTATGTATGTATTTAATTATCTCAATAACTTGCAGGTTGGTTTTGAGTTGGTTGATGCTATTATTGAAGCTGAAGGAATGTCTATCAGCAGTGTTTCTTTCAAAGCTTTACCCGACGAAGGTTCAGAACCTTCTTCTTCTTCTTCTTTTTGGTGAAGTATTTCTTTCATATTGAGACGGTTTATGTAGAAATATTGCATTGAAGATTCAATTTTTAATAAAAATTCAATTTACTTGTTACGTGAGGATTATTTTGCTGTTTGTAGCCAAATATTTAATAGAGGTCCCTTAATCTATTTGATAATCATAAGTATAAAGTAGTATGAAATTGTTACAAGTATTAATTCATAAGGTTCAAACTCTCAAGTATTAATATATTCAAACTCTCAAAACAGAGTACTAATAAAACTGGAATATATATATATATATAAAATAATGCAAAATGACAAAATGTATATATATATATATAAATTGTAAAACAACATAAATTCTAAATTTGCTGGTGTGTGATTTGCTGTGTGTGTGTGTGCGCTAAAACGACATAAATTCCAAATTTGCTGGTGTGTGATTTGGGGTGTGCATGTAGACCAAATTTGCTGGTGTGTGTGTGTTTGTGTTTAGACCAATGTGTGTGTGTGTGTTTAAAAAGATAATGAAAATAATTACACGATTAGTCCGAGTCGCGTATTGCGTTCCATGTTATAGAAAGCTTGTTGTGGGGACTGAAAACTAATTAACATTATTTGTTCGGGATGTTGAAGTGGAAATTGGAAGCTTGAAGTGAAATCCACTGTTGGAGTTTCTTCATTGTGAATTAATGTCAGTTTTTGATGGATAAAATTCGGTGTTATGTTCTTATTTCATTGTTTCACCACATGTTTATTGGATTCTTGTATTATGAATTGTTATGGTGTTAGTATTTGCAAGAATTGCTGTTTTAGATTTTGTATAGTTTGATTGCTTGGAATTTGGAAGTTGAAGGTAAGTTTAGGAGCTTAGGATGTATGACTGGCTGTTAGGTGCATGTGTGGAAAATATCATAGCAAAATATATATTGAATCTTAGTGCTAGAATAATTTATGGATAGATTACAAACTAAAAGGAATTTAGTTGCAAAACAGAATAACGAAAAACATTAAAAAAAAAATTATATCACATGTACGATCATTTATGTTGAAAACAAAAAATTAATTTTGGTAGAATATTAAAAATATTCTACTAAAATATTTTGATGACTTGTGCGAGTGACCGGAGTTGGTAGTTGGTAACATACGGCTATCATTGTTTTAAAAAATCTAGTAGAATATCTAAAAAATTATATATAAATATTCTAGTAACCGGTGTCAAGAGCCGATAACGTTTGATCATCCAAGAAAATAAAAATAAAAAAAAAAATTTCTAGTAGAATATATCTAAAATAATATACTAGAATAATTTAGTGACTCGTGTCGGAGACCGAAGCTGAAGACGTTTAGCCATCCATGCTAAGAACGGAAAATGTTATAGTAGAATAACAAAAATATTCAACTAGAATGTTCCGTGATCAGTGCTGTGGCCGGACCCATAGACATACGGTCATCCATGTTGAAAACCGAAAATTTTCTAGTAAAATATCCAAAATATTCTAGTAGAGTATCCAAAATAGTATAGTAGAATCTCTTTAGCGACTTGTGCCGGTGATCGGAGCTGGAGACCTCTGACCATCTTATTGAAAACATAAAATATTTTACTCGAATACTTAAATTATCCTACTAGAATATTCGGCGATCGGCACCGAGGACCGGAGCTAGAGACGTTCAACCATCCATGTTGATATTTGAAAAGTTTTTAGTAGAATATCCAAAATATTCTAGTAAAATACCCATATTATTCTACTAGAATATTTTGGCGCCAACAGTTAGAGTTGGAGATTTTCGACCATCCATGTTAAAAATAAAAAATATTATAGTAGAATAACCAAAATAGTCTACTAGAATATTCCGACGACCGACGGTGACGTTGGATGCCGAATACATCCAACCATCCATGTTGAAATTAGAAAATATTTTAATATTCTACTAGAATATTCGAACGACTAGCGGTGGTGGTTCGTGTCGGAGACGTCCGACAATCAATGTTGAAAACATCCTTGTAGAATTTTCACAATATGAGCAATTTGGTGTCTTGTAGATTTTTCTTCTTATTAATATAGATAATTTGGGTAAAGTATATTATGTTAACCTTTGACCTTTGACTAGTACTCCTGGCTGGCAAAGAGGTAAAGTGTCCAAAAACCACGTAAAAATTATCAAGAGGTTTTGAAATAATGGCATTTGTGACATTACCCTAACAATCTACGACCGAATCAAATAAGGGATAATCCAAGATATACCATACTTTGAATGTTTTAATGAATTTATATCTTTTTTTTTTTTCCCCAAGGAAAGCACCCAAAATTTATCAATTAACAAAATGACACAAATACTTTTTTAAAAGTTATTTAAAAATTTTCAGTAAATATGGTATTAGGAACATCATATATTTTTCTTCAGAATTATAGGTTTTAGACAAAAATTAACAATAAAGTAATTTTCCTAATTTAGTACAATTTACCAAATATTAGGCCCCGTTTGGCACACCGGTTTAACTGTATTTTTTTTGTCTTTTTCTGAAAAAGATTTTTATTTTTTCTGAAAAAGTCAACAAAAATTACTATTCAAACTTAAAAATTTCAACTCAACTCAAACTCAACACATTCACCAAACACCCCCATAGTATTGTAACATGTAATATATATATTTATAAAAATTACAAATCAACTCCAAAAATAGAAAATCTAAACCCCAAATTTAAAAATTCCCAAAATAATTTCACAATATATCTCGTCAGAGATAGCACCAGAGAGCGGCATTGGACCTATTGTCGTCGTCGGAAGGAGGCGACCTCGTCACGCAGGATGTCGTGACACCATGCGTTCAGGAAGAGACCCACATAGGAATGATTGAGTCGGCGGTCGAGAGCCTCGCATGGCTAGATTTTATCAGGATCCCAGAGTTTCGTGCGAAGATCCTGGAGATTCCCCTTGGAGACGGCAATCCCCAAAGGTTCGCGAGGAGATCGTCACGATTCTGATGGCGGTGTTGAGTGGTCATCAGAGACGTCCCAGCTTCGACAGGTACGACAGTGGCGAGACAGGTTTAGAGGAAAATGAGATACATAGGTATTTTAGGGATTTTAAATGTTTTTATATAAAATTTGCTATTTTTTCTATACCTGAAAATTTATGCTCTTAATTTTCGTCCACTTCTCCTGTTATACTATTTTCCTCTTTCTCCCATTAAACAATGACTTGTCTAATAATAATGATACTGTAGATGGGGTTAAGGTTATGCCATTTAGTGTATTTTTTTGATTTTCAAATTTATTTGTTTATCTCTCTCACTATAATTTGAAAATTAAGCTTAAATTCCATTTTTTTTCCTATAAGAGCGATACATATGAATCCCAAATGTATGAAGTGATATGACTCTAATTTAGCCCCTAAACCCAACATCTCCAACTCGACCGTCAGTTGATTATTACAATGAATTTTGACTTCTTTTTTCGACTTTTGTTTTGAAATTAGGATAAGGGAATCGAACTCTATAAATTTTTTTTTTTATAGAAGAATTAGGTGCAAAATTAATCTAGATTATACTTATAAGCTAACGATTTTTTGCGAAGACTATAAATTTATTTGGCACACCAGTTCAACTTAAATTAAATTGTATTTTTTCATCTCAGTTTTTTTTTTTTTAAAGTCAACAAAAATTATAACTAATTTTTAAAAAATCAACTAACTCAAATTTAAAAATTTCAACTCAAACCGTTTCACCAAACAAACCATATACTTATGAGCTAACGATTGAATTTTGACTTTCCAATTTCTGAACAAAACTCGATCACTTTCCATTGTAGTAGTCTCTCTTTTTTGTTGTTGTCTTTTTTAGCTGAGAGTCTCTATTTTTTTGTTTTTTGTATTTTTTGTAATTTTTTTCTTTTTAATTTCACTTCTTCATCTACATCTGCTTTGCCAGCAAACTAATATTGAAAATCTTGTGCCACAATCGACCGGCTTATTTTTCATCTTTAAAGTGCATAATACTTTTTTTTTTTTTTTTTATGAAAAATTGGAAACTATCGAAGAGAGTTTTGCCTAATACCGTAATTGAAACATTATTATTATTATTTAAGGGGTGTTTGGCGGATTCGTTTCACTCAAGTGAAACTATACTTTTTTTTGTCTTTTTCTGAAATTTTTTTTTTGTATTTTCTGAAAAGTCAACAAAAATTACTATTAAAACTAAAATATTTCAACTCAAACTTACACACCAAACACCCCCTATTCTCTTTTTTCAAGCTCACATGTTATAAAGCAAGAATAATAGGTCCAATAACATGCCAAATTTGGCATTTTTGTGCCAATTACGTAAACGTTTGCATCAGCGACGTCAACTTCTTTATTTTAATCCCATGTCCTTATCAATATGTCCAATACACATTCTGTTTCTGTGGTCATTTAATTATAGGGTATATCTATTTTTGCCCAACTAACTTTTCTCCATTTAGAAAATTTCCCCTTAAATTTTTTAACATTAATAATTTACCCTTTGAAATTAATAGTGTTATAAAATGATCCTTGCTAGATGACGTTTATTAAAATTTTGTATGTTACATGAACTAGATTAAGAAAAAAGATACTCGAATTTTGAATTACAATGAATCGAAACATATTCTGTCACGTGCAATGCGTGCAGAAATCTTGAAAGATTTTAGTATCTTTTATCAATATAAGTGTATTTTATAATATTCTATAAATTGAAGATTAATTTATTAAAATTAAAAATCCAAGAATATTTTATTAATTCACTAAAAATTAAGGGAATAAAACTTCTCAAATTATTTGAGAGGATGGGAGGGGAGAGATTAGATATGAACTCTTAGGGGTTGTTTGAGGGACTTATCCAAACACATCTCAAAATAATTTTTTTTCCCTGTTTATTCAATTCAAAATTACATTTTACTATTAACATTTTTAAATGTTCACAGTAAACTCAAATTTTAAAAGTAATTTGTTATTTCAAGTCCAAATAAGATGTTATTTTTTTAAAATTACATGGAATTTTGAGAGGAACATAACAATTTCTATATTTGTATTTTTTTCGAATACATTTCAAGTTTTTAAACCTTTTTTTTTTAATTTTTACTCCAAATAGTTTTTTTTTAATCAAACACATATTTTCAAAATCTCACTCAACTCGAATCTATTAAAATCTTTTTCCGATATCTCTCACAAATGAGTCTTTAGGTTTAACATTTGATAGTATTCATACACACACACTACAAAAAGAGGATGTTGAACAAATTAGAACCATCAACTTTAATAATTTACACATGCGTTTGGGGTTAAGGTTTAGATTGTAGAATTTGGATTTGAATTGATTGTGCGTTTATCGAGACGTTTGAATTGCTAAAGTTAAAAAGTGTAAAAACTTGAAATGTGATTGGAAAAAAAAAAAAAACAATATGGAGCTTGTTTCGTTTGTCTCGAAATTCTATGTAATTTAAAAAAAATAAATCTCATTTGGACTTGTCTATACAAAATTATGGACTTTTAAAATTTGAGTTATAAAACTGTATAAATAATAAAATTATGAGAAAAAGATAAAAATTAAATTATAATTATAAGGTCCATTGACACCAAACAGTCCTGAGAATAAAAGTAGCCTTCCCAAAAAAGAAAAAAGAAAAAGGAAAGATGCACGACAACATACAATTTATCTTCGCTTGCATGCAATAAACTATTATATATGTAAATCGGAATAACATGCTGGTGTTATTATATATTACAGAAGCATCATTACCTTTTAACTTTTATGTGAAATTGTGAATAGGCTAGTGGTTTTTTTTTTTTTTTAATTGTAGTAAATGAATTACCATTTTTCGTAATTTATTTTTGGTTCAGACCTTTAATAACTCTAACATTGAGGTCCTTTTAAAATGAGCAATTGTTTTATGCTTATGGGGATGACTAAGTAATAAAAAAATTTAGTAGTGAATTCAAATGGTGTTTTTTTTTTTGAGACCATCCTGAATTTATCGTATATTGTTATATACATTTTAAATTTTTAATTTTGATAATTTATATCTGAAATTTACAAAATTACAACAATTTACCCCTCATTTACTCTCATATCCCAAGAAAACACCCTTAAAAGAAAAAGGTGAAGCGACCACAAAAAAAAAAAAAAAGTTTAGGTGTGTAGTAACAAAATATCTGGTTGTAGGCATAGTCAAGTAGTAATATTACATTTAACTTAACATAAAAATACAGAGTTTGAATATTCAGCCTTCAAATTAAAAAAAAAAAAAAGCAAAAGATCTTAGTGTGGGGGGCTAAAGTGAAAAATTGTGTAAAGTCCAGGGAATAAATGAATTTATTTATTTATTTAATTTTTAGCCATCGTATTGCAGACTGCCCCAAAGAAAGCCAAAGGCCAAAGGAAGGCCAACGCCAACCCCTGCAAAGCAAGAAAAGCCCAACACTTGTACACGGAATCCAAAAGACGATCGTCTCCTCACGTCTCTTCTCTTCTCTGAAATCCAATTTAGACTCTCCGTTGAAAATATTCAATCCAAATCCACCCACAAATCGATTTTCGATTCATCTCTCTCAGATCGATCTCAGGTATATTTTATATATGTGTGTATATATATATGTATGTATGTATCAGTATAGGTATAGAGAAGAATCTGTTTTCCACATTCGAGAATTCATTCTATTTTGTGTGTTTTTATTGTGGGAACGATTCAGGTAATATTCTTTTTCTCAGTCTAGAATGTCGGTGATTGCATTTTCTTTACTACAACAACGGATTTTCTCGGAAAATCTCGCCTTGTGGTGTGAATTTTCATGTTTTCGTAGCGCTAATTTGCGTGATTTGATGCAATTTATTGATTTAGGATTTTACCGATTTAAAGAATTTTCTTTGCTCTGTTTGTTTGCCGAGAAAATCGCAAATGATGGAAATGTAACGGATGAAAAGTTTACGAACACAGTCAACTAATGTTATCTGTGGCGAATTTTCTCCGATTTCCTTTGTGTTTGTTTGCTGAGAAAAATGAATTGGAAATGATGGAAATGCAATATATGGAAAATATATGAAAACAGCTAAAAGATGTTCCATGCGGTGTTTCATGGCGTGATTGGTGATTAGGTTTTTGTGAAATGTGATTCTGGTAGATTCTTTTGTGATTATGGAGAGCTTAGCGCAATTGGAGGCGCTGTGCGAGAGGCTGTACAATTCTCAGGACTCGGTCGAGCGAGCTCATGCAGAGAATACTTTGAAATGCTTTTCTGTGAACACTGATTACATCTCGCAGTGCCAATACATTCTCGACAATGCACTGACACCGTACGCGTTGATGTTGGCGAGTTCGAGTTTGTTGAAGCAAGTCACCGAGCATAGCCTTGCTTTGCAGCTCCGTCTCGATATTAGTAATATTTTCGATCATTACAATGATTTAACTATTGTTGCACGAGATTTTCCATATGTACTTTGGTTTCCTTAATCTTATTCTGTTGGACTTGAATTGTAGGAAGTTACCTTATCAACTATTTGTTCACCAGAGGACCTAAGCTGCAACCTTTTGTGACTGCGTCTCTAATCCAACTCTTATGTCGAGTTACAAAGTTTGGGTGGTTTGACGATGACCGGTTTCGGGATGTGGTGAAAGAATCAACCAACTTCTTGAGCCAGGTGATATGACTAGCTTGTATGGCTTCTTAAATTAAAAAAAAAAAAAAAAGTTAGGCGGAAATATTTAAAAACTGCCTATCTACCTAATTTGTCCTTTTAAAGTGCTTCAACTGAAGTCTCAACTGTTAGTGCGTGCTTTTTTAAATAGTTTAGGGCTGGTAGTGTCTTACTGACTGATAGCATGCAAACATTTTGTTTTGCCAGGCAACTTCAGAACACTATGCCATTGGTTTGAAGATATTGAATCAACTTGTATCTGAAATGAATCAGGTTAGTAGTTAATTTTTTGTCATCATTATTTTATACAGTATTGAAAGGTCTTAAGAACTTGTTCTAGATTTCTTGAAAGGACTATGTAACAAAGATAAGTTTTAGACGTGCTGGGCAATTTGGTTAGAAAGGAATAAGTGGGTCTTTGAAGATGTAGAAGGCAATGTCAGCGAGCTGTCGGAAAAAAGTGAAGTTTTGGGTTGTAGTCTGGTTGTGAGGGGACAAAGTTTTTAATAATTTTCAATTTTCAAATTTGATTAGGAAGTGGCTTTTTTAATGTAGTCTATCCTTTATTGTCATATATTTCTACTTATAAATTTCTTATTCTTATCATTCTTTTTAAAATATAATTTTGTTTCTCACCCCCACCCCTCCCCCCCAAAAAAAAAAAAAAAAAAAAAAGAAGAAAGATTCTAGGGTTTGCAGTGTTGTTGTAAATGTTAAATTTAGGTCTTATTTTTCCTTATTGCGACCATGAGAAATCAATTTGCAATTGGAACCTCGACTTCTGTATTTACTTGTGATTGTTCAACTTGTATTGGAAGATTTCTGATTTCCTTTCTTATAGCCTGTAATTAAGTGCTGCAAAACTTCAAGCTGAAAAAAAAGGGAGGGAGAGAAGGAGAGGAGGAGAGGGTGGGGGTGTTAAGATTTTTGGTATACCAAGAATCACTTTATATGATTCAACTTTTGGCCAACTTAAAGATGTCAATTAGGATATATCATTTTGTATAACTTGTCAATATTTCAGTAAAGTTTCGCTATTTAGCTATCCTTTTATTGTGTGTGTTTTCTTTTGCCTATTTAAAGATAACGTTGATGTCTGCATCATTGCGCTCTAACTTTGCTTCTTGTTTCTGGATTGCAAAATTCTCAGCCTAATCCTGGTTTGCCTTCAACACATCATCGAAGAGTTGCCTGCAACTTTAGGGATCAGTCACTGTTCCAAATCTTCCAGATATCTTTAACTTCATTGCGTCAACTGAACACTGATGGTAGTACACTATCTTTTAAATACACACATGCATGTACATATATGATTGTGTGTTGTGATGTTCATATATGCAATTTATGTGTACATATCTTATTTTTGTAGATTCCATCTCCAAGAGTTTTTGCTGCTTTGCAAAATTTTGATGCTTCTATTTATGTGATGTGCAGTTGTGGATCGGTTGCAAGAGTTGGCTCTTTCTCTTTCACTAAAATGTTTATCCTTTGATTTTGTTGGCACCTCAATTGATGAAAGTTCTGAAGAGTTCGGCACTGTTCAGGTATTTACCTTTTTTAATTACTATCTTTATCTGTTTGATGATCTATCAGTAAGTTCGTGAAATAATTATGTTCTCTATTATGTTATAGATACCATCTTCTTGGAGGCCAGTTTTGGAAGATCCTTCAACGCTTCAGATTTTTTTTGATTACTATGCCATTACAAAGGCCCCTCTTTCAAAGGAGGTAGTATGCATTCTTTTATTGTTTTCAAATATTTGATCTTATGCCTTGAAACACATTCAATTTAGATTTTCTCTGTACTTCACTTTAACAATTCCTATTGTTATCATGTCATGCATGTTACCAACATGTAATTTTTTTCTTAGTCCTTGTTTGCTATCGGATGGACAGTTTACATTTTAAGGGTATTATTTTAACAACTTTCATTGTCTTGCAACTGAGAATATCAAGGCAAATTGTACCAATTCCTTTCGATGTCTGGATTATATCCTCAAATGGTATCTTGGTACAACTTTGTTTTCTAGTAGAGATTCCTAGGTGAGGTGGTATTCTATTAAAGGTGGACAGAGTCAAACAATCACTCATGTTTAAAATCGTCCGGTTGATTCCTACTTTAGAAACCAACTAGATATGACGTATCCTTACATTTGTCCTATAACAGTTCTTTTTGAAATCGTTTTACCAGATAACTATTTTGGAGAATAGTACAGTAGTTTTTTTTTTGAATTCTGCATGGAGTTAGTTGGGATAGCTCCTGTTCAATGTTGCATTTCTTGGAGAACACGTCTTTGGCCACAGGATTAGTTTGAGTATCTTGATGAATAGCTTCTGGAATATCTGACAGTGACTTAGATCCAAATAGGGAAGATGAATTCAAACTAGTTTTAGATGTTTTAAGAAGTTTTGCTCTTTGTTTTCTTGTGTATATAAACATATATATTTTTTTTAAGGAAGTTACGCTGTTGGTTTCAGTTGGGTTTGACATTCTGGATTGCTCGAGGTGTGGAAGAACGTAGGCTAAATTCCTAGATTTTTTTTAAACCTATTTTCATGTCGATGTACAGTTATGGGTTTAGGCTCTTGAATTGATTGGAAGACGTAACAAAGTTATTTCCCTCTTTTTTATTTATTTTTATTTTTTTATTTTTATAACTAGCAAGAAGTTTTGATGGCTGATTTGTTTAATTAGAAAAGAATCTATTGTCTACTCTGATGTACTTTTTCTTTATTGTTCACTTGCCGAATGAGGGACAGAGATAAAATGCCAAATTTTTTCACTTGCGGAATGATGGAGAGAGATAAGATGAATGATTTAATATCTTACCTTTCCCAGTAGTTTTTCTTCAATTGTTTCTTATTTTATTCTCTTAAAGAATTTTTAGTCTAAATTACATTCTACCTTTGTGGTTTTTTTTTTTTTTTTTTTTTTTTGGTGTGTGCGTGTTTTCTTGAAGGTTTTCTCTGTTACATTGTTTCTTGTTCTTGTATTTTATCCTCTTTTATTTTTTATTTTATTTTATTTTATTTTCCGGTGGAACTTGCTTCTTCTTTTTGTCTCTCTTAAAGATTCTTTATTCTAAATTAGATTGTAGAACTGTGGTTTTTTCCGGTTGATTGTAAGCATCGTCTCTATTGCACTGTTTCTTGTAGTTGTATTTTAGCCTTTTCCTTGGATGAACTTTACTATTGGGAGAGTTTTTATCTTATGGGTGAATTGAGCCACGGGTACTTCACTGGGTTTTTCTGATTGACTAAAGTTGTTGGAAGTAATTCAAAAAAAAAAAAAAAAAAAAAAAAAAAAATATATATATATATATATATATTTTGAAGTGGAATTATTTCAATATTTTTTTCCTAAAAAGAAAAAAAAGTATTTCAATATTCTCTGGAGAAAGTAAATTGAAATATAATCAAGAAATTAGAAAGCAACGTCCAGATATGCAAATAATATTAATTGCATTTGGAAATAGAAGATTGAATACAAGTTGATATATCTACTTTTATAGTGATCTTATCCTTGTTCGGAAAGTACATTGGTTTGTCCTTTTAGTGAGTTAGCTTCTTATTCTTGATGTCTAATCACAATTAAAATTATATTACATAATTTTGTTTTTGACTGCAAAACACTTCTGGAACTGTTAAAACAGAGTTTCTTCTTCCATAATTGGAAATTTTATTGCAATTTCACCAGTGTTTGCTTCTTAAACCTTCTTTTCTTAGGTTTTCACTATTGTTGTTTCTAGGCACTGGAGTGCTTGGTGCGACTAGCTTCTGTAAGACGTTCTTTGTTTACAAATGATGCTGCCCGTTCTAAGTTTTTGGCCCATTTAATGACTGGAACCAAAGAAATCCTACAAACAGGACAAGGTGTTGTTGGCTTGTCTTTTTCTTTATTTTGCTAATGTTTACTATGATGCTGAGGAGAGATGATGCGCTTCTTCTTTTTATTTATTTATTATTTTGTTGTATTTATCATTCCACATTTCGCGGTGGTGTTGAGGTGATATAGTGTTCTTTCTCCCTCTGACGTTCAGTGTATAATACGTGCATTTATGTGTGATTCTCTGCAATTATTTGTTTCTAAACTTGATTGGTTATTATCTGCCCTAGACATATTGATTTGTTTTACTTCTTCATTTTCTTCGTTTTGTAACATGGTATTACTGGTGTAAACATATTTATTTCTGATAAGTAGACTGGTCAAACTATACTCATATTTCCGAATTATGGCACTCATTTGTTCTGTTTTCGCAAGTTTTGTTTTGTTTTGTTTATTTGTTTTACTTCTTCATTTTCTTCGTTTTGTAACATGGTGTTTCTGGTGTGAACATAAATATTTCTGATAAGTAGACTGGTCCAAACTATACTCATATTTCCGAATTATGGCACTCATTTGTTCTGTTTTCGCAAGTTTTGTTTTGTTTTTGTTTTTTGTTTTTTTTTTTTTTCGTTTTTTTTTTTTACCAAAGAAAGAAAGAAGGAAAAGAGTGCTAAAAATATTGGTTTCCATTTACTGAGGAGGTTCTGATAACTTATCTAAAACTTGGGAAGAGGTTTGCAAGAGGTATTTACTTTGAACGGAAAACATGTAACCAGTAGCAGCATATAGCTAGCCATGCTTCCTATCAATTTTTTTATCCCCAGATGGGGATATTGATTTAGAAGCACCTGGACCTTCATGTTTTCTTATTTTTTGAAAAAAAAAAAGAAGGGAAACTGGTAAATGTATAAAGTCAGAGCCGGCTCATAAATTTAGCCAGTTTGATGTTTCTGTAGTTTGTCATATTCATCTAATTGCAAGTCTCATTGTCCTGGTGAGTTGTCTTTTTTGTGTAACCGTTAAGAAGTCAACTTGAATGGGTATCTGATTTTATAATGGTTTTCTGGAATGGCTGAAGTAGGCTCCATTAATTCTAAGAAAGGTCTTGTAGAGTTTCATTTCAGTTTCCATGTTAACATGTACTGTTGTGCGTTCTTATATTAAACTGTACGTTGTCGGCCAATATGTCCTTTCTTTTTCTCTGTTTTCTTTAAGTTTCTGCTTTATGTTTACAATTTTTTGTTTGCACTTCGAATCAGGTCTTGTTGATCATGATAATTACCATGAGTATTGCCGGCTTCTTGGACGATTTAGAGTGAATTATCAGGTACAATTTTTAGATCTCGTTTGACATTGGTTATCCTTTTAGGCTATTCCATTACTATTGGTTCATAGTAGTTTGAGTGTGCCTATGCTCATGACTGTACAAAATGCGTAATAACTGCACATTTATGTTTGCCTTGTGTGTTATTGTTTTATGCATGTCCTGTGTATTTGTTAAATGACGCAGTCTTAACTTATTTTTTCCTTCAGACTTCATGAAACATTTTGTATGGTATTTTAGATATGATTCCATATTATTGGATTAGGTGATGTTTGTAATTTGGTATTTGGTTAATGTAGTTTGGAAGGATAAAAAACTGAATAATTCCTTAATTGATATCATAAAGATTACACATATAAATAGAAGCTTCCCTCTCTAGATATCCTAAGTAACTTAAGAGAGAGAAAAATAAAATTTAAAATTTAAACAACCTAATTAATCCCAAGATAACAAATCCGGAAATAAGGAGAAAAATAAGGAAACTAATAACTAACTAAATATTTTTAACACTCCCCCTCAAGTTGGAGCATAGATATCTATCATGCCCAACTTGCTTACAAGAAGATCGAAATTGGGTTTAAACAATCCTTTGGTCAGAATATCTGCCATCTGTTTAATGAAGTTTTGTCAATCTCCACGTGTTTGGTTCGGTCATGTTGCACGGGGTTGTGAGCAATACTTATTGCCGCTTTGTTATCACAGTACAACCTCATTGGAGCCTCCAAGGGTTTCCTTAACTCCTCCGATATTCTTTGTATCCATAGGATCTCACAAACTCCATTCGCCATCGCTCGGACTCGGCTTCTGCACTGCTCTGGGCCCCCACATTCTGCTTCTTGCTCCTCCATGTGACAAGATTTCCCCAAAAATATGTGCAATAACCCATGGTAGATTTTCTATCTGTTACAGACCCTGCCTAGTCTGCATCTATGTAGACTTCAATCGTCTTCTGTCCCCCTTTCTTGAATAGCAATCCTTTCCCTGGAGAACTCTTTAGGTATCTCAAAATTCTATACGTCGCATTGAGGTGCTCCTTGCATGGGGCATGCATGAACTGTCTCACCAAACTAACTGCGAAGCCGATGTCGGGTCTTGTGTGTGACAAATAAATCAATTTCCCTACCAGTCTTTGGTATTGGCTTACATCAACCGGTACTTTGGTGTTTCAATCGGCTTGCAACCATTCATTCCTGTCTCCTTGAGAAGGTCTAGGATGTACTTTCGTTGTGAGACCACGATACCTTCCTTGGACCGAGCAACTTCCATTCCAAGAAAGTATCTAAGAGGTCCTAGATCCTTAATCTCGAATTTTGTCGCGAGATTAGCCTTTAACCGGTTCATTTCTTTTAAGTCATCTCCGGTAAGAATGATATCATCCACGTAGACAATTAACACTGTCACTCTCCCATCTCCCGAATGCTTAATGAACATGGTGTGATCGGTTTGAGCCTGACTGTATCCCTGTTTCTTTACCGACCGAGTGAACTTCTCGAACCAAGCTCTTGGTGATTGTTTAAGACCATACAGAGATTTCTTCAACTTACATACCTTCGATCCGAACCTTTGTTCAAAAACTGGGGGAGGATCCATGTATACTTCCTCTTCTAGGTCTCCATTCAAAAAAGCGTTCTTGACATCTAGTTGTTGCAAAGGCCAATCGAGAGTTGCTGCAAGTGATAACAGCACACGGATGGTATTCAGTTTTGCCATAGGTGCAAAAGTCTCTGAGTAGTCGATACCATACGTTTGCGTGAAGCCTTTAGCAACCAGTCTTGCCTTGTACCAATCTAGAGTCCCATCAGACTTAAACTTGGTGGTGAACACCCATTTACAACCAACCGCCTTTTTTCCCTTTGGTAGCACTTCAACATCCCATGTATGATTTTTCTCAAGTGCCCTCATTTCTTCAAGCACAGCCTCCTTCCATTCGGGAACCTTTAGAGCATCCTGAACTGTTTTTGGAATCTCTACACATGAAAGTTGAGAGGTGAAAGCAGAAAAAGAGGATGAAAAACTCCTATAAGACACAAATTTCGATGTTGGGTATAATGGACGACTTGTACACGACCTACTACTTTTCCTAACAGCTATGGGAATATCTAGATCTTCTAAGGGCATGTTTGGAGAATCTGTTTTAGGCTGAGAAGATTTTTCTAAAACAGTTTTGGACTTACCTGTTTTTTCTTGCAGCTTCTGGATTGACCCGGATTGGACGTTTGACTAGGTAAAGAATTGGTGGACTTCTTTCCTTGATCCGGATATTTCCTGTTTTAAACCAGCCAATAGAGATTTTTCAAACCCGGTTCTTCACTATTTCTGGTACTAGGAAGATTTTTTTCTTGCTGTGGCTGTTTAGAACCGGTTTTTTCTACTTGTTGAAAGTAATCAGATTTTTCAAAAGATTTTCCCTGATCAGTTTTTTCAAAAAAGGATTCTCCCTGATCAGTTTTTTCAACATTCTGACCAGGTTCATTGACCTCTTCTTGTAAATTTGAATTTGAAGATTTTTCAACAGCCAAATCATCTTGGTTTGACTTTTTTTTGAAATTTGAAAAAAACTCTAAATCTGTCCTTTGATTTGCTTCAGCCGAATCTTCTTTGAGAGGAAAATTCTGATCAGTTTTTTTAGTTTCAAGAAAATCCGGCCTTTGTTGGAAAAAATTCAAATTTTGTTTAAAAAATCCATCATGAAAAAGATCATCCACCGAATCTTCCTTACCTCTCTCCCCCTGAAGATGAGAATGAAAATATGGGGTATTTTAAAAAAAAGAAACATCCATGGTTACAAACAATTTTTATGAAATAGGATCATAACACTAATACCCTTTTTTGGTTGGAGCAAAACCAACAAAAACACATTTATTAGCCCTAGGATCTAATTTCCCACGGCTGGTGTCAGTATTGCGAATAAAGACAGTGCAGCCAAAAATTTTTAAAGGTAAGGAAGAGGTAATTTTAGAGTTAGGGAAAAAATTTTGAAGGACGTGTAAGGGAGACTTAAAACCTAAGACTTTGGATGGCATACGATTAATCAAATGAGTAGCCATGAGTACCGCTTCACCCCAAAGATTTTTAGGAACATTGGTTGTAAAAAGTAGAGCGCGGGCAACTTCTAAAAGATGTTTATTTTTTCGTTCGGCCACGCCATTTTGTTGTGGAGTGTCGGTACAAGAACTTTGATGTATAATGCCCTTGTGTGAAAATTTTTTTTCCAAAATTTGATTAAAATACTCCCTTCCATTGTCACTTCGAAAGATTTTTATTTGTACTTGAAACTGAGTTTGAACCATGGTGTAAAAACTTTTAAAAATATTTTCTACTTCCGATTTTTCCTTGAGAAGATAAACCCAACTAGTTCTAGTGTGGTCATCAATGAATGTGACAAACCATCTTTTTCCGGAATTAGAAGAACTTCGTGAGGGCCTTTATACATCACTATGAATTAAAGAAAACGGAGTTGAGGGTTTATAGGGAGTAGAAGGATATGGAACTCGGTGGTGTTTTGCTAAAGCACAAATTTCACATTGAAACAAAGATGGACTTTTATTTTTAAATAAATTTGGAAACAAGAATTTCAAGTAATAAAAACTAGGGTGGTCCAACCTAAAATGCCACAACAGGATTTCCCTATTACTAGAAACAGAAATAGATTTGAAACAGGTTCGTTGGACTGAATTACTTGAGTTGGTTCCATCTTCGAAGAAATAAAGTCCACCATATTCTCTAGCAGTGCCAATCGTCTTCCCCGAGCCCGTTTCCTGAAACTCACAAAGAGATGGAAAGAATTTAGCCACACAATTGTTGTCACGAGTAATTTTGCTTATAGACAACAGACTATAAGACAATTTTGGAACATGAAGGACATTTTTCAGTACTAAAGAGGAGGAAATATAAATTGACCCTGTTCCGGCGACTGCTGAAAAAGAACCATCAGCGATTTTGATTTTCTGATTTCCTGCACTTGGAGTATAGGACGAAAAAAAGTTGGAGCAACCTGTCATATGGTCAGTTGCCTCAGAATCGATAATCCAAGAATCATAAGGTGTGGTTTTGACACTAGAAAACGCTTTAGGTGGGATATTACCTGACTGTGCTAAAGAACAAGAAGAACTAGCATTGAATTGGGAAGAGTGGAAGAGATTAAACAGTTGCTCTAATTGATCCTTTGTGAAAGAATTAGCACTTGAAGTAGTTTGATGCTCTTGAGAAGATTCAGCCATAGTTTGTAGAGCACGACCATCGGAACGTTTCTTAAGGTGTGGTGGCTTTTCGTGGATCTTCCAGCAGGTTTCTCGTGTGTGCCACGGCTTCTTGCAGTGGTCACACCACGGTTTCTTCTTACGGTCTCAATCAGACTCCGAGATCTTCGAGACGAGAGCAGAGCTTTCAGGATCACTGCTGGAATTGGTTGTAGAATCTCCCAACATAATCCGCTTTCGGCATTCCTCCTGCCGCACTTCTGAGAAAACCTCATGTATAGATGGGAGAGGCTTGCGACTGAGAATCCGTCCCTTTACGTCATCCAAACTCCGGTTGACACCGGCCAAGAACATGTATACCCGATCATTCTCCTCCCTTTTCATATACCGGGCACAATCATTTGGATTTTCCCAAAAATCATCATAACATTGATCCAATTCTTGCCACAAGATCACCATCTCGTTGTAATAAATGGTAACCTCCCGATCCGCTTGCTTGTGTTGCCAAAGTCTGGACTTTAGTTCGAATATGAGAAGAATTCTCTAGATCGGAGTAAGTCTCTCGAACCGAATCCCAAACATCTTTGGCCGTCGGAAGGAACAAATTTCGGTTTTGCTATTGCAGCCTCCATGGAGTTGAGGAGCCATGCCGTGACAAGGGAGTTTTCGGAGCGCCAAAATCTGAAACTTGGATCAGTTGCTGCCGGTTTTGGGACTTCACCGGTTAAATATCCTAGCTTTCCACGGCCATCAATGGCTAGTTTGACCGATTGGGACCACTCCAAATAATTTTTGCCATTCAATTTATGAATGGTTATTTGAAGAGAAGAGCCCGAGGATGAAGGATCAACACTGCCGCTGCCAACTGCTGAAGAGGACTGGTCTGTCCCCCCAGAATGGCCAGAAACTACTTCAGAGAAAGAGGTGGGAGCACCAACGCCAGTCATGGCTGTTTTTGGTCCGGCTGTTTTTACCATGATGGGTAAAAAAGTGATGGCTCTGATACCATGTAGTTTGGAAGGATAAAAAACTGAATAATTCCTTAATTAATATCATAAAGATTACACATATAAATAGAAGCTTCCCTCTCTAGATATCCTAACTAACTTAAGAGAGAGAAAAAATGAAATTTAAAATTTAAACAACCTAATTAATCCCAAGATAACAAATCCGGAAATAAGGAGAAAAATAAGGAAACTAATAACTAACTAAATATTTTTAACAGTTAATACACGTGTTGTTACTCCAAGATTATTTGCCAAGTTTCTGCTATTTTGTGGTCAGACATAGAGATATATGTACTGTTTTTGCTTCATGTGGCCATTTTGGCCTTATATGCGTGCAACGTCACAGAGGGCAATTTCTCTAGTGTGGTATTGGGTTATTGATCTTGTTACTTTTGTTTATTCAGTTTTAAATTTGTTGCAGTTGTCAGAGCTTGTGAATGTGGAAGGCTATAGTGATTGGATCCGTTTAGTTGCAGAATTCACTTTAAAGTCCTTGCAATCTTGGCAGGTTGGTTAATCGGTTTTATGTATTGTCCAAAGATGGTCCTTTCCCCCAAAAAGAGGTGTTACCTGATGAACGTTGTAGATTACTAGATTGAGCTTGAAATGAGATTTTATTTTCTGAATGAAAATTTTCATTTTTCATTTATTTATATATGCCTCTTCAGTTATGTCTATGTCCAATTATCTCTACTCTAATGAGTAGCTGCTTCAAATTGAATTACTGACTAAGATTTTTGTATTCTGCCAGTGGGCTAGCAGCAGTGTGTATTATCTTCTTGGGCTATGGTCCAGATTAGTTACGTCTGTACCATATTTAAAAGGTGATGCGCCCAGCTTATTGGATGAGTTTGTGCCCAAGATTACTGAAGGTTTCATAACATCCAGATTTAACTCTGTGCAGGTACTACATTAAACGATTCTCTTGGGGCTTGTATTCTTAATTACCTCAAAATTTAGGACTATTTTCTCTCTTATTGTTTCTCTGTATTTTGAAGGCCGGATTACCAGATGATCTTTCGGAGAATCCTTTAGACAATGTTGAACTTCTGCAGGATCAATTAGATTGCTTTCCTTACCTCTGTAGATTCCAGGTTCAGTCTGTTTTTCTGAAATGTCTTTTTACTTTTGAAGCTTGAAGATATTCTCGATAAATTCACCTTGAACATGTTTGTCAGTCATGCAAGACCTATTGCCCTAAAGCATACCATTTTTTTTATTGTCTAAGTTTAATCATGTTATGGTTACTTTGTTTTCTTATTGCAGTATGAAAGCAGTAGTTTGTATATCATAAACATAATGGAGCCAATTCTGCAAACATACACGGTATGCTCCTATATAGTTGTTCTTAGAAAATGCAATTGGGTTAATATTTTTTTTACTTCTATTTGGTGATTGATGATTTCTGTTGTCTGAAATAGGAAAGAGCTCGAGTGCAGACTGCAGATAATGGTGACCTATCTGTTATTGAGGATAAACTTGCTTGGATTTTTCATATTGTTGCTGCAATTCTCAAGATAAAACAATGTACTGGCTGTAGGTAAAAATTAAAAAAAGAAAAAAAAAAACAGGAAAGCAAAAAAAAAAAAAAAAAAAAAAAAAGCACCTTTACCTGCCCCTACCCTGTCCTCTCTTTTTCCTTTTCTTTTTTTTTTTCTCTTGTACTTCTTTCATTTCCAGCATCCTTTTACTGGTTTCCATCTCTGTGTAGTTCCGAGTCTCAAGAGGTGCTTGATGCAGAACTTTCAGCTCGTGTTTTGCAATTAATAAATGTTACCGACAGTGGACAACATTGCCAGGTGAGCAGCAGGGGGAACTTTCATTTTATTAGGAAAAAAAAAAAAAAAAAAAACTTACATACATGTAAACGGACGCATATATATTATTCATGTGTATTATGCCTTACATGTTTTGTTATTCACTTGGTGGTTGCGAGGGTTGGATAATGGGATTGTGGCTTATTTGATTTTGGCTACTTTTGCTTGTTATTTTTTGTTACTTCCTTGATCCTCTATGACATTGTTGAGTAATTGTTGAAATTGTTAAATCCTTGTCGTTGGATTTTTCAGAGATATGGTGAACTGAGCAAACAAAGGCTTGATCGAGCAATTCTTACCTTCTTTCAACATTTTAGAAAGTCCTATGTTGGTGATCAGGCCATGCATTCCTCAAAGGTAATTTTCTGACTTCTTTTTGAAGTAATATTCTCTTCTTGTTTTCTATTGAAACATTTGTTTCCAACATTTCTTTCGAATGTTCTCTTTCTGTTGCAGCAGCTATACGCCCGGCTATCTGAGCTTCTTGGACTCGATGATCATCTGCTCATGTTGAATTTAATTGTTAGAAAGATTGCTACGAACCTCAAGTGTTACACTGAGGTAAAAGGCTGTAGGTGTAAAAGCCTGTACATGTTTTCTGTAACGTTATGTTATTCCATCATGTAGTAAAATATTTGTACTGTTCCAATTCAGAGTGAGGAGGTCATTGATCACACCTTAAGTTTGTTCTTGGAGTTGGCATCTGGGTAAGTTTTGTAACTCAAGTGTTTCGTACCAGCACCTTGGAGCCTGTTTTTATTGTATATTTCCCTAAAAAAAAAAAAAGTTCCTAAAAGACATGCTGATTGAACCAAGCAATATTTGGGCAGATACATGACTGGAAAGCTTCTTTTGAAGTTGGACACTGTTAAATTTATAGTTGCAAATCATACTGTAAGCCTTACCATTTCAATTGTATTCTTTCTTTTCAATATTTACACTTTTTTTTTAACTGCTTTGGAATGTGAGCTATTTTGTGTCCTTAACTGAAAAATTCACTTCTCTATAAATTTCTATACCCAGAGGGAGCACTTTCCATTTCTGGAAGAATATAGATGTTCCCGCAGCAGGACAACTTTCTATTACATAATTGGTTGGCTAATATTCATGGAGGAAAGCCCTGTGAAATTTAAATCTTCGATGGATCCTCTTTTGCAAGTACTCTCTCTCTCTCTCTCTCTAAAGCGCCCTCTAAAAACTCCTATGTTGTACAGGATTATGGTTTCAGAATGGCACTCTTGAAAACATACTGACACATTTGATGTCAGAATAAAAATAGCTGCTCATCCACCGCTAGAACTTTTGGTTTTATCGAATAAACTGGGATTTTATGGGTCTTTCCTAGGAGTCTCAAGGATTTTGGTGTTTCAGGATTGGATGGGCTTGGTAATAGGAGGAAATGTTTAGGCAAGGTTTCTGCTCTCACTCTTTTGGGGGGTTTGGTTGGAAAGAAACCATTAAAATTTTGAGGGGGATAGAGGAGAAATACGAGTTCATTTGGGATAAGGTCAAATATTGGACAGCTCTTAGGGCACACCATGAGAAAACTTTGGACATTTGTTGTTCTCTGGTTTGGTTAGGATTGGAATTCATTCTAGTACTTGTCTTCTACCGAGAAATCCTCTTCATCTGCATATTTTGACATTTAATGAAGTCTTGTTTCCTTTTTATTTTTTTTTAATATAAAAAAAAATTATTTTAGCAAAGCATTTTCATGGTTTCGTAGGTTTTCATAAATTTGGAGTCAACTCCTGATTCAATGTTTCGCACCGAGACGGTAAAATATGCATTGATTGGGCTGATGAGAGACCTTAGAGGAATTGCTATGGCCACAAATAGGCAAGTATTCTTGCATATACCTATCAAAAAGTATTCTTGCATGTATCTCATTTTATTTAATAGGCTCAAGCACTTTTTTAATCTGTTTTTCGTGTTTCATCCGTTTTAATGTATTCCAGTCGCAGAACTTACGGGCTTCTTTTTGATTGGCTCTATACTGCACACATGCCACTCCTTTTGAAAGGCATTTCACATTGGTTCGACACACCAGAGGTAGGGGATGATTTATCCTTTATTGGAAACTTGAACAGTGTTGTGGAAAATGTAAAACAGAGCAATCAACTGAATTTATTTTGATTTTTTATTCATTGAAAATGAAATATATGAACTAGCTAAAGAGATAAGATCTGAAGCATTACTACTTGTGAAGAAATATATATGAACTAGCAAGGACAGATTTGCTGTTTAAAAATGCATCTTTTTCTCTTGTTTAATAGTTGGTGCCATAACAAGAAATCTTCCAAAGAGAATAAACTCGACTAAGGTTTTGAATGCAACCTGAATACATGTTTAAACTAAATTTAAAATATGGTCTTGGCTGTTGGTTGATGAAGAAAATTGAGAATAAAGATTTTCTGTCTTCTTGTTATTTTATAGACTAAAATATACAAGTATATATAACAAGTAAGGAAGCATCACTTCCTGAAATTAAGGGACAAAAAAATGGAAAATAGCTAATAAGGAAATAGGTAATATAATACCCATATCCCTCTAACAATTTAAATTGATTCCTAGAAATCAGTTTGCATATCACACTGCTGATTCCTAGAAATTAGTTTGCATATCACACGAATTCCCACACTCCCCCTCAAGCTAGGTTGCAGATGTTGAGTAAACCTAGCTTGGAATTGAGATCTTCAAATGTCTTTCTAGGTACGGCCTTGGTAAGAATATCTGCTACTTGTTGATTGGTTGGAATGTACAGGAGTGATATCACATCTTCCTCTATCTTCTCTTTGACAAAGTGTCTGTTGATCTCCACATGCTTTGTTCTATCATGATGCCCAGGATTCTTTGCTATGCTGATTGCAGACTGATTATCACATAACATTTTCATAGGACCCATAATTGGAATTCTGAGCTCGTAGAGTATCCTTTTCAACCATATTCCCTCCCAAATGCCAAGTGCAAGAGCTCTGAATTCTGCTTCTGCACTACATCAAGATACCACGGATTGTTTCTTGCTTCACCAAGTGACCAAATTTTCCCAGACATAAGTATAATAACTTGAGGTAGATCGTCTGTCAGTTACAGATCCGGCCCAATCTGCATCAGTGAAAATCTCAACCTCCTTTTTAACTGTCTTTTTGAAGAACAGTCCTTGACCCGGTGTCATCTTCAAGCATCTCAGAATCCTATACACAGCCGCCATGTGTTCATCTGTTGGATTATTCATAAACTGACTAACCACACTTACAGCAAAGCTGATATCAGGTCGGGTATGTGAAAGATAAATAAGTTTGCAAACTAATCTTTGATACCTCCCTTTGTCAACTGGTGCACCATCATCCTTGCTTCCCATTTTTGAGTTAGAGTCCATAGGAGTGTCAGCTGGCTTACATCCAAGCATCCATGTTTCTTCCAAGAGGTCTAACACATACTTCCGCTGGGAAACTGAAATACCTCTTTTTGACCGAGCTACTTACATGCCAAGAAAAATGTTTGAGGTTACCCAAATCTTTGATTTCAAATTCTTTGGCCAGAAACCTTTTGAGCTTGAGTATCTCTTCATCATGATCTCCGGTTAGAATGATGTCGTCCACATACACGATGAGTATGGCTTTCTTCCCAGAGGATGAGTGTTTGACAAACATAGTGTGGTCGGTCTGGCACTGATCATACCCGAACTTCTTGACAGCTCTAGTGAATTTGTCAAACCAAGCCCTTGGTGACTGCTTGAGCCCATACAAAGACTTCTTGAGTTTGCAGACCTTGTTGGTAGTGGCTGGAGTTTCAAAACCAGGTGGAATCTCCATGTAAACTTCTTTTTCCAGATCCCTGTTGAGGAAGGCATTTTTCACATCTAGTTGGTATAATGGCCAGTCTAGATTGGAGGCAAGTGAAAGCAGTACTCGGATGGTATTGAGTTTTGCTACAGCGGCAAAAGTCTTCTGGTAATCAACCTCATAAGACTGAGTGAATCCTTTGGCTACAAGTCGAGCTATGAATCTGTTGATACTACCATCTTCATTATGTTTGACTGTGAAGATCCATTTGCAACGTTTTTCGGACGGTAACTCCGATATTATTCATGTCCCATTTTTTTCCAGAGCACGAATTTCTTCCCAAATGGTTGCCTTCCACTCCGGTACATTGAGAGCTTCATGTATCGATCTTGGAACCTGTACTTTGTCAAGATTGCTAACAAAAGCACGATGACTGGGTGACAATCCTCCATATGAGACAAAATTATAAATAGGATGAAGAGTGCAAGACCTTGTGCCTTTTCTCAAGGCAATAGGTCTATCGTCAATAGGTGAATTGCTAGAAGTAGAATTGGGACTCGCATTACTTGGTAAATTTTGAGGTTTCAGAGTCGGATTAGATTCATGACTTTGATCTGGTGGCTGCCGTTCTCTTCCTTCACAAGTCGGGAATTTCCTAGAGTAGACACGTAACTCGCTAGTTACTGCAGGTTGGGTGTGAGTAGGACGCTGAGGTGTATGGGGACTCGTTTGAGAATTGGACTCGGACTGGATGATAGGAGCTAAACTTGGATCTGTTTGAGATGGCTGGATGATAGGAGCTAGACTCGTATCTGTTTGAGATGGCTGAGATAACTCTGTCGGGTTTGGATTAAGACTGCTGGATGAATCTAAGGTATCAATGTCCCAAAGCTGATATTCTTGAGTAAAGTTCTCCCCCTGAATATCAGCTTTGTAGTAAGGCCGTTGTTCGAAAAGGAAACATCCATAGAGTTGTAGAATCTATGGGTGACTGGAGAATAACATTTGTACCCTTTTTAATTTGAGGAGTATCCGACAAAGATACATTTGAGTGCTTTTGGATCAAGTTTACTCTGATGTTGGGCATGTATGTGAACAAACACAGTTAATCTAAAGACTTTCATGGGAAGAGTGGACAGAATGCGAGTGTTAGGGAAAGATTGACGAAGGACTTGGCAAGGTGTTTGGAAGTTCAAGACTCGAGAATGCATCCTATTTATTAGATAAGCAGCTGTTAAGACTACCTCACCCCATAAAAACTTTGGAACATGTGTGGTAAACATAAGTTACCGTGCAACTTTTAGGAGATGTCTATTCTTTCTTTCTGCAATCCGTTTTTGTTGAGGTGTATCGACACAAGAACTTTGATGAACAATCCCCTGACTCACAAGATAATCACCCAGAGTCGTTTCAAAATACTCTTTTGCATTATCAGTTTTCAACACTTGTATTTTTGTTTGGAATTGTGTTTGAATCATAGTGTTGAATTTTTTAAAAATCTGCCCTACTTCAGATTTTTCTCTCCAAAGAAATAGCCATGTGATCCTAGTGTGATCATTTACAAAAGATACGAACCACCTAGTACCTATAACATTTTTTATTCTAGATGGCCCCCACACATCACTGTGAATCACTGAAAATGGATGAGATGCCTTATATGGTAGAATATGATAAGAATTACGAATATGCTTGGAAAATTGACACACCTCACACTGAAAAATTTTTGGATTTTTATTTCTGAACAAAGAGGGAAACATTTTTTGGAGATACACAAAATTAGGATGACCTAAACGATAATGCCACAATATAATTGCACTATCCTTATTGGAATTTTCAAAAGAAACGGGATTCTATCAAATTGACTTTTTGACTCAACACATACTGCATTATGAGTTTGTCTTCTAGGAGATTCACCTGCTTTGAGAAGAAAAAGTCCAGAGCACACCTTAGCATTGCCAATCGTCCTCCCCGAATCCAAATCCTGAAATTCACACAAATTCGAGGAAAATTTAGTGACATAGTTATGTTCTTGAGTGAGCTTGCTGATTGACAAAAGATTACAATCCAAGTTTGGGACATGGAGTACTGAGTTTAGGGTTAGGTCCTTTGAAATAATAATAGAACCTGTTCCAGCCACTTTAGAGGGGACCCATCTGCTATTTTCACTGTAAGATTTTCTCGGCTTGGACTATAATTATGGAAGAGTGTGATATCACATGTCATGTGATCAGACGCTTCCGAGTCTACAATCCATGGACCTGTTTTTTCTGAATTTGCAGTGAAAGCACTCAAGTAATTACCTTTGTGTGCTAAAGATCCAGTTCCAATGGTGTTTTGGGCAGAAATTTGTTGTGAGAACATCTTCTGCAGGGCTTCAATTTGCTCCTTGCTGAATGGACTGGATTTGATGGGGGCTGATCCTTCATCTACCGATACATGGTTTCCTCGGCTTTCCTTGTCCAGTGCAGGTCTTGAGGGCTTGCAATCTGCTGGTTTGCCGTGGATTTTCCTGCAATTCTCTCGGGTATGTCCTGGTTTTCGGCAGTGATCACACCATGGTCTGCCCCTCCTTTGCCGATTATCATTGTTGTTGATTTGGAACCCTCAAACAGCTAGGGCAGAGTTTTCAGTTACAGGAACAGTGGGAGACTCTCCTAGCATAACTTTCTTTCTACTTTCTTCTCGGCGTACCTCGGAAAAAACTTCTCGGATGCTTGGCAAGGGCTTCATTCCAAGTATTTGTCCTCGGACTTCATCAAGATTCTTGTTGAGTCCCATTAAGAATTTAAAAATTCTTTTCTTTTCGATGATCTCTCTGAACATTTTTGCATCATCTGGACAGCCCCACTGATGTTCTTCAAATACATCTAGTTGTTGCCAATGACGGGTGAGAATGTTGTAATATTGTTTGATGGAGAGATCTCCCTGCCGAAGATCATGGAGATTGGTTTCAATCTCGAAAATCTCTGATGTATTCTCCTTGCTCAAGTAGAATTCCTTTGCTACATCCCAGATTTCATGTGCCGTGCTGTAGAGTAGGAAATTTTCGCCAATTTCATTTGTCATGGAATTGACCAACCAGGACATGACCATGTTATTCTCAATCTTCCACTGTTTGTATCTCGGATCTTCAGACTTCGGAGGAAGAACTTGGCCGGTGAGATACTCATTCTTTCCTTTTCCGTAGATGAACATCATGACGGATTGAGACCACGGAAGATAATTGTTCCCATTCAGTTTGTGTCCTGTAATGGGAAGAGGAATGTTGTCTGACCCGCCATGGTTGCTGGAAACAGGCTGTTCGGAACTGGAAGGCACTCCTGATGGGTTCACGGTCTGTTTTTCTATGGCCATGCCGTACTTGGTCATCGGAAGTAATGGCTCAGAGGAGGCTCTGATACCATGAAGAAAATTGAGAATAAAGATTTTCTGTCTTCTTGTTATTTTACAGACTAAAATATACAAGTATATATAACAAGTAAGGAAGCATCACTTCCTGAAATTAAGGGACAAAAAAATGGAAAATACCTAATAAGGAAATAGGTAATATAATGCCCATATCCCCCTAACAAATCACACTGATTCCTAGAAATTAGTTTGCATATCTCACGGATTCCCACAGTTGACAAAAACTCAGGTGACATATCAGTCAGTTTTAAATATGTTAGATCTTACTTGGAGCAGTTCAAGCTGAACCGATAAAATACTATTGTGCTACGAAGCGTCCTTGTCTCATTTTTACTTATATATATTATGTTATATTTGGCTTTGTTTTTGTTGGTTATAGGTTTTATTGTATTTTTAATTTTTTCCCTCTATTTATCTTTTTAATTCTGCAGGTTACCACCCCATTGTTGAAGTTCATGTCTGAGTTTGTTCTAAACAAAGCACAACGTTTGACTTTTGACTCATCTTCTCCCAATGGCATACTTCTTTTCCGAGAAGTGAGTAAATTAATTGTAGCATATGGCTCAAGGATTTTAGCTCTTCCAAATGCTGCTGATATATATGCATTCAAATACAAGGGAATATGGATTTCTTTAACTATTCTCACGAGAGGTGAGAACATGAATCTCCTTTTCTCAGAAAAGTTTGGTGAATCATGGCACTTTTTTCAGTTTAACTAAGAACTCTAGTCTTATGTAACAAAACCCTCTATGTGGGAACTTTTACGAGTTTTGACTATTTGCAAGTTCATCCCGAATAAATTAAGCTCCTTCCTGGTTATTAATTTTTAACTGGATCTGAGGGGAGTTCTGACTTTTCTCCTGTTTGAACACAATTGATCAATAAACAAAGATATCTCGTCCCGAATATGAGTCTGTTTTATGTGATTTCTATTTTCTGGCAGTGCTTCTGATGCAGATGTTAAATAAATTTGAGTGAATATGTTTAAGCTAATTTTGGCCTGTTACCACTACTTGGCAGCCCTTGCTGGAAATTATGTCAACTTTGGAGTGTTTGAACTTTATGGTGATAGAGCGTTGGCTGATGCACTTGATATTGCACTAAAGATGATATTGTCTATTCCTTTGGCTGATGTATTGGCATTTCGAAAGGTACACAAACTTTTTCCCTGCAAGTCTATTTGAGCTAAATTAACTGCATTTTCATTTGGTCTTGAGCCTTTTCTAGTTTGAATATAGAATTCTTCGATGTCTATTTATGATATGATGAATTTGCTACACTTAGAAGTTCTGAACAAGATAAGTTTTGAATTATTTTGCTTTGTTACGGTAGTCTAATACTGCAATACATGGAACTAATCTGTAGGTAGTAAAAACCACAATAGCACAGAGCCCTCCTGGCTAATTGAATCAAAGAGGCAAATTCCTAGACTGCTTGTATGGCGAAATCCGGAAAAACACCCAATAAATTAACCGTTTTCCTGCAAATGTGTCCCATCGTTTTCTTACTCGCAAAGAGCTTCTTTCCTCTCCAACTTATAACCTCCCCGAAAATAGCCAAACTTCACAATTATGTAACAAGTCTACTTTAGGACTGGAAAAACTCCCAACAGAAAAGGGTAATAACTTATTGGTAAAATTTTCACGAAGTTCAAATGTTCAGAAAATGGTTAAATAAATATTAGGTTTTTTTTTTTTTTATTTTATTTTATTTTTTATTTTTTTAACCGTTAGGTTTTTGCTGCAGTCTAAAATAATTAAAGTGCAAAGCTCCCAAAAAAAATAAATAATGATAATAAGAGCAGCTTTTATTATTTTTGCTTGCAGCTAACAAGGGCGTACTTTGCATTCCTGGAGGTTTTGTTCAGTAGCCATATCAATGTTGTATTGAACTTGGATACAAACACCTTTATGCATATAGTTGGCTCCCTAGAATCGGGCCTAAAGGGTCTGGATACAAACATCTCGTCACAGGTATGCCAACCATCTAAGAGTATTCCACTTATTATTATGCTGTTATATTTTTCATTTTCTGCTTGTATTCTAATTGTATATGATTAGATAATTCTAACCGGTAAGTGATTCAGCCTCTAAAATTGTCACTGCCTTTGAGATTAGTTATTCTGCTGCAATCACTTAAGTGCAAATTATTCTTTATGTTTTTCAGTGTGCATCTGCTGTTGATAATTTGGCTGCTTTCTATTTCAACAACATAACCATGGGAGAAGCACCGACAACGCATTCTGCAATTAATCTTTCTCGTCACATTGCTGACTGCCCCAATCTGTTTCCAGAAGTAAGGAAAACTGGATTTATGCCAATGTTTGTTTTCTGCCCTGTTGTATTTTGGAAGAAGAAATATATTGCTTTTGTTTAGTAATTTTTAGGCCTTCTTGTTTACGAGTAACATGGTATGGTATCTCATTTTGCCCCATTTTGCGGTGCTCTGCCTTGAGAGATTTTT
The DNA here is from genome assembly GCA_009761775.1 of Ficus carica. Classification (NCBI taxonomy): domain Eukaryota; kingdom Viridiplantae; phylum Streptophyta; class Magnoliopsida; order Rosales; family Moraceae; genus Ficus; species Ficus carica. The sequence continues at coordinate 14,574,734 of CM019742.1, read as the reverse complement.
CTCTATTACAATATAATTGTTTCTATATACCATAAAACTAGAATTTCTACTAGGAATGCTTAAATTAGAATATCTTTTTTTTTTTTTTTTTTTTTTTTTTTTTTTTGAGGGATTAAATTAGAATATCTATAACATCTATGTTCATTGTTTTCTTCTTCTTTTTCTTTTTCTTCTTTTTCTTCTTCTTTTCTTTATTATTTATTTTTTTATTGCTTTTGTTTAGTAATTCTTAGATCTTCTTGTTTACAAGTGACGTGGTATGGTATCTCGTTTTGCTCCATTTTGCAGTGCTCTGCCCTGAGAGATTTCTCTATTTCAATTTAATTGTTTCTTTATGCTACACTAAGAATTTCAACTAAGAATGCTAAAATCAGATTATATATAACATCTATGTTTTTTTCTTCTTCTTCTTCTTCTTTTATTTTTCATTTTTTATTTATTCTCTTTTCTTTAGTTTCTCTGAGATTTTTATTTGTCCTTGTGTTCAGATATTGAAGACCCTGTTTGAAATTGTTTTATTTGAGGATTGTGGCAACCAGTGGAGTCTGAGCAGGCCAATGCTAAGCTTGATACTTATTAGTGAGCAGGTTATCTTCGTTCCATTCGAATTTTGTCTATTGCATTTCACAAAGTTATGTGATTTATGCGTAGCTCGTATGTTATTCTAATTTCATTTTGTGATGAAAACTAAAATGCTGTAGAATATTGTTTCTCTTTATTTTTTTAAACAATTGAAAATAAGTCATCAAGCTTCCTCCGTTCTCTATTCTCTGCTTTTTTCACAATTTGTTGTCTTCACTTATCACCTGCAGATATTCTCTGATTTGAAAGTTCAGATCTTGGCTTCACAGGCAAGTTGCTTCCTTGTTCTCTATTTAATTATTTCTTTCAAAAAGATAAGAGAGAGTGAAGTTATCATTTAGTTGGATTTTATACTTATGTGGCACGAGCAGTTTCACCTTCTTTCACTTCTTTTCCTGTTTTTTGCAATGTGAGATTGCACGTCGTACAATTTGGTTTATTTTTGCATGCATACCTTGGACTTGGGTTGAGAGAAAGGTTTAAATAATTTGAATAGTGATCCCAGGATGACCCAAGGTGTTTCGACATTATTTTTTGTCCGTGTAATAAGCTGGAATAAAATTGATTAATAGTGATCCCTGGATAATCTGCGAGTATAATGTATGCTAATGTTTTTTCGTTATTTGTTATTTGTTATTTGTTTTTTGTCATCCTTGACCTAAGTAACTGTTTTCGGTATCTTACAGCCAGCGGATCAGCATCAACGCCTTTTCTTGTGCTTTGACAAACTAATGACAGACGTCACTCGAAGCTTGGATTCCAAGAACAGGGACAAGTTCACTCAGAATCTGACTGTATTCAGGCATGAATTTCGTGTGAAATAACTCCACTCCGTTAAGTTCTTGATACTTGTACCTGCTATAAGAAAATTGTGTGAAGAATCGAAGACTGCCTCTCTAGTTACAAAACAAGAAATCTCGTCTTGGGAGAAGGTCGTTTTTGTTTTACTGATTGGTTTGTTTGATGAATGAAAAAGAAGCTGGTAAACTTTTGAAGTTTGTTGGGGGGTTTTTACGGCACGACAAAGGTGCTGCTGAGGTGAATTTTCCATTGTGATAATGTACAGTTGTTTTTGTACTCGGGCGAGACTAGAGAAGCTGAAGACATAGATGATGCCATGCTAAGAAGCTTTCAGGGTTGTAGAAGCTAGTGGTCGGTTTGACAATTAATTGGATTTGTAGTTCTTCTTCTTCTATCCTTTCTCTCTCTCTCTCTCTCTCTCTCTCTCTCTCTCTCTCTCTCTTTTTGTTTTTTTTTTTTTAGTGTATTGATTCTTTTTAGAACCACGAAAGATGTAAATTGCCCATCTGGTGTGTGTTAACAGAAGAAGATCAGTGTTTCCACAAGTACATTTGTACATTGACAGGTGACAGCTACATATTCTTTGTATTTGTTGATAATAGAAGAAATTGAGATTCTTAATGATGGCTCTCGTCTTGTATTTCTTTATTTCTTTTTTATTTTTCCCATTTATTTGGTCTCAATCTTAATATCGTCGATTGTCGCTATGAATCAATCGAAGAAGTCCCGACTCAAGATTATTAAAAAGTTCAAAATGGATTTCTGTACCTTATATTATTTGTTCTCAAGATTATTAAAATTTTAAAATTGATTACTGTACTTTATTTTATTTAGGAACTTTATGTATTAATCCGATGGGATACGTGTTTGGTGGTTGGTTCTTACATTATCACCTGTTGATGGCGTGTAAAAATGAGTGCTACAAATTATAGTTGTAAGGTGTGTTTTCAAGATTTTTCACATAAAACATATTGTATTGTCACTTAGATATGTTTGTTAGGACATGATGCTTATAAAGCAACTATATTTTAGTAATTTTGACATTTCATTTAATCAATTCATGTAACATTTACATGTGTGTCATTTTGGTAGCCGATACATCATGACGCTTTTTGTTCAAACATCTTTGATTATATATAATCTTGAGGATAAAGTATAGATAGTTGTTCATCTACCAATGAATAAAGCTAGTCACTTTATTCTGAAAATATTACGAAGTAGTCATTTTGTAATTCAGTGTAACCATTTATCTTGATTGTTTGTAAAAGAGTTACAAAATAGAGGCATCTATAAATTGGGAATACATAAAACAAAGACCACAATGAAATATGTTCTTTTATAAGATCCGTTTGTTAACAAAAAACTATTATCTATTGTTAGATGGATAATTTATAGATAGACCTTAATCCTGAATGATAGATGGACTCACATTCTATCTATTTGTGTCTTTTGAATAACTAATGAAGGAGTACATTTGGATTATCCATATTTCAGTGGTTTGGAGACACTATTTAGGGTAGTAGGGAATTTCAATCATAGATATGCAATAAATGACATTCCATGTGGTGTTATCTTGAGTGAATGAGATATCGTGTCCATTGGATGAATTAAACTTTATCTTTGATTAGTTCTTAGATAAAACGCTCATTAGGAAATGGAAAAATTAGGGTGTGTGGCCTATGTTTATTATTTAATCTAATAGATAACTTAACTTTCTTTTATTTAGTTAAATGGTCTAATGTGTATGTTTTGTTTAAGTAATTTTCATTATTTCCGAACATCTCATCTCTTTCTTCTCTCTCTTTGCGACTGAGCTTCTGTGACAGTGATCAAACGGCGACCATCGACTAGATCTGCACATCATTGGCATTTGGGAGGAGATTGCGACAGTGGGAGACGCTCCGATCTCATGACCTCATAGCTTTGATCACGCTTCTATGGCGGATCTCCACACAAGCCATTGCCATCTCGTCTCCATCCGTCGCCCAACCCAGTTCTTGTTGGAGCTCCACACACGACCTAAGATCGGCGAGATCGGAGCCATCCGATCTGATCTCCTGCTCCAAATTTGATTATCCGATCAGAGCCACATGAACTCCTAGCTCGTCACCCACGCTCCCGCCACCCGTCATCTTCTCCATAGTGATGAAGCCACATTGCGACAGAGCCAAGGTTGTGTGTGAGAAAAGTAGAGAGAAAGAGGAAGGGAGAGAGAGGAAGGGAGAGAGGGTGAGAATGGGTTAGTGTTTTTTTTTATTTTTTTATTTTTTCAATGAAAAATCAGTGATTTACCAATAGTTAATCACTGGTTGACTGGAAAATTTATGATGTTGTTTATGGTCAATTAGTAAATGATTATGGGTCAATCGGTGATTGATTACAAAAATTTATGAGTTATCTTATGATAAATCATAATCAGTGATTGACTGATAGTCAATTAGTGATTTACTGTAGTTAATCAATGATTTATCGATAGTCAATCAATGATTAATCAGTGGTCAATCAGCAATTAATGATACAATATGATCAATCAATAATTGATTATTTACAAAATTGATTAACAATTATGAGGAAAAAAAAGACCTTTTAATTAATTTTTAAAAACTTGATTTTTAAACTAATTTTTAAATACTTAAGTCATTATTAAAAAACTTATTTAAAAAAAATACTACTTAGCTATAAATTCCTTAGGAAATTAACGATACTACTGGATTAAAATATAATTAGAAAGGTCAACTCTGATTATAAATACTCATATGAAGTAAACTTACGTTTGTAACAATGATATTCTTGTAAATATATCTATTTATGTTTCTACTTTCTATTGCATTGACTTTGATGACTCTTTTCGGTCGGACCCAAAACGGTCGTAAACGTTTTCGAAACAAATACAGCTACAAGATTTAACCGGTGGAACATGTTCAACTATTTTGGTCTGTGGGGCCAAAGTTCATAACATCAAAAAAATAAAAATAAAAATAAAATAAAATAAAATCTTTTCTCTCTCCAATCCTCACGGTTCGCTCTCTATTCTTCTGACTTAAATCAGCTCGGAAGGTAGAGCCCGTAGCGGAAGCTTATATAGCTTAAATCTCGTAGGAAAGGGAAAAAGGTAGAAAAGCCCAAGTTGGAGATTTTCTTGTGGTGAAATCAAATCTTAGAGGTAAGATTTTCTTGCTTCATGTGTAAATTCCGAATTTATTGTCTTTTGGTTTTCTTCTTATGATTTGTTTTAGAATTTGATGGATTTTGTCTCTTAAAAGCTCTTGATCTTCCAAATTTTGGTAAAAAAAAAAAAAAAAAAAAGCCCGAATTTTTCTCAACTAGGGCTTTCCTGAACAAAACTTTTCTTGTGTTTCTTTCTCAATTGTCGTTCTTTTGGGAATTTCAATTTAGGTTTGGAAGATGACACCGGTTTGTCCGTTCGTGAAAGCTTCTCCGCCTGATGAGGCTTCTACGAAGAAGTGTCCCTTTGGCTTTGATTCCCAAACCACAACTTCTAACAACAACAACAATAATAAACAACAGACACAACCACAGCCACAACAACAACAACAACAGTCATCGGTTGTAGAGGCAAAATGCCCATTTGGGTATGATTCTCAAACGTTCAAGCTGGGCCCACTTAGCTGCATCATATGCCAAGCTCTTATCTTCCAATGTGCCAGATGTGTGCCTTGCTCTCATGCTTTTTGCAAGTAAGGAGTTTGTTTGCGGATGCGGTTTTGGCAGTAATGACTAATTAGAGTTTGTTTCTATTTCATTTGTTTGTTTGTTTCGGATAATGCTAAACGTCTTCCTTATGTGACTGTCAATGAGTGGAGAAATGATTAATTTAGTTAGCAATATTGCTAGCTTTAGAATAGTAAAAGTTGTCATTTTAGTGGTTGCAGGCTTAGCCTAGTAGTAAGCGGTAGAATCCACACCCTTGCTTGAGGTCTAGAGTTTGAATCCCCTTCCCCCTGTTTGAAAGTAAAATAAAATTATTATCTTTTTAGAAGTGTTAGTGTTGTTGCTCTATAGATTTTTTTGTTAAAATTTGAGTTGGCTTTTCATCTGGATTGGATGGTTAGGAATGATCTTTTCAACGTCATTTTAGAATGGATAGGACAGAATGTAATGGCATTGATTCATTTTAGAAGTGAATTTAGGTGGAAGTTTTTAAGGCGTGTAGAGTTATTCATTTGTTTGTTTTTTGTTCAAGTTTTACCGGGCATTGATTAATTGGTTTTCCACATGGAACTAGAGGGTGCATTTCACGGTTTAAGGACTGTCCTTTGTGTGGAGCTGATATAGAGAAGATTGAAGATGATGAGAAGATTCAGAGCATGGTGGACCGCTTCATTGAAGGACATGCTAGAATTAAGAGGACCCATGTTGATGATAATGCAAAGGACAAAGAGGAAGCTGTGGCTGATACTCAGAAAAATAAGACAGTGATTTATGAGGACGTGTCTTTGGAGAGAGGTGCTTTCTTGGTTCAACATGCCATGAGGGTAAGTTAACTAGTTTCGTCAATGTTATTCCAATTTCTCTGTCTATTTTTGAAGGATTGATTATATATTGAGCTTTTTAGCAACTTTAAGGCCATTAACTAGTTTCTTTAAGCATTATCGTGTTGCATGTTCCCCGTGCTTTGTATTTTTGCTCACGTCGGACTTTCACATGTAGGCATTTCGGTCCCAGAATATTGAAAGTGCCAAGTCAAGGCTAAGTCTTTGCGCTGAGGACATCCGAGATCAGTTAGAAAAGATGGGCAACACCTCTGAGTTATGTTCTCAGCTTGGAGCGGTTCTGGGTATGCTGGGTGACTGCTGGTTTGTCCTCTTTCACTCTCTTCTTGATCTGTCTTTTCTTAGACTAGGGGTTAGTTTGGTAATGCTTTTGGAGTTTGCAAAAGTCCTTTTCACAAACAATGATGCAAATATTGTGTTTGGTAAAAGTACTCAAAAGTCATTTGCACAAACACCAATGCATTTTAATAGTTATTTGGAGAAGCTAGAATCAATTTCTAACTTTTGCTGTTAGCTTCTACTTCTCCTTTTGCTAGAAGTAAAAGTAGAAATTATGGCAAAAGCACAGCAACCCCAAACTAACTGTATGTTGATTTGTTAAAATTGTGAGTATAAAGTTCCTTTTTCTGTGTTTTGGTTGATATTGAGTGTATAAAGTTCCTCTTTTCTTTTCTTCCTCCCCCCCCCCCTCCTCCTCCTCTCAAGTGGTTCTAAAACAGGGAATGTTTGTAAAAAATCTGACCTGAGCATACTAGGACTAGCAGGATATGCAAATGCTATCAGCTGTTACATGATAGGAAATCTGCATTTAGTTTAGGGCTCAACTTTATTAATGATAATTATAACCTCCTAATTGGAATGTTATAAAGCTGTAAGCATACAGTTGCCTCTCAAGGGTCAAGTGCATTGTATTTGTATTTAATCAGGTTAAAGTTTGAGCTTCTTTGTATATGGCCTATTAAATGTGTATTCAGCTATCAAAGTTGAGCTTGGAAAATTGAGTGAAAGTCAAGCTGAGAAATTAAAGCTTGAATTAAGTTTGAGGATCATCTAACTCAACTGAGCAGTCTTTATTTGCACCCTTTATCTTGTTCATGCTAGTATGGTCTGGTTTTCTGTTTTATTTTTAAAGAAGTTCATTTAATCTTGTATTTCTAGAAAGTTGAGGAATTAAAGAAAAGGATCTTTTGTTAAAAAATTGAAATTTGTTTGAAATGTGATTTGAACGATTTATTGGTTATTATTTTTTGTGTCAAACAAAGTGTTCAAGAGCTACATGATATGCGTAAAATAGTTTAAGATAATGCAAGTGTTTTATGTGTCTAAGAAGTCTCAGATGCATAAGTTACCTATAAATGCAAGAAATCTGATAAAAGTTCACATACAAATGCTTAGCATTCAGCACAAAACAAGGTTTAAGTCAGCAAGGAGAACATTAAGGGTTTAGGCATTTTGCGTTTGTTTGACTGCGGCAAACAGGCTCGAACATCATCATTTATATTCTATATCGGAAGATCTTCAATTTAAAATAGTTGAATGAATGTTCTTCAACTGATTTACTTAGGGTGTCTTGTACTTGGTCCATCTGATTTTATGCTGTCTGGAGGTACTACTGATTTTATGATTAGTAAAATTCTTGGTTCTTCTAAAAAAACGATAAAAAAGAGATCTTTTGCAAGCCCAAGCAGAAATTTTTCTGGGTTTTGGCATTTTGTTCAAAACTACTACTGCACTTACAATCATACTGATAGACGTCTACATCTTGGAGTATTCTACAACCTGTCATTCCTTTTTTTTTTTTTTTTTTGCTGCAGTCGAGCAACTGGTGATGCTGAAGCTGCTATCTCTTATTTCGAAGAGAGTGTTGAGTTTCTTTCAAAACTGCCAAGAAATGATCTTGAGGTTACTGCATAACAGCCTTTACTACGTGATATTGGCACATTTCACCCAAAACCTCCTCTGATTATGTTTCGCTTTTTGACTTCCTTTATAGATAACACACACACTTTCTGTTTCACTTAACAAAATTGGAGATCTGAAGTATTATGCTGGAGACCTGCAAGCTGCTAGATCTTACTATTTTAGGTCTTTAAACGTTCGACGTGATGCTGTCAAGAATAATCCAGATGTTCCTTCTCAGGTTAGCTATTCCTACTTGCTGGCTTACAATAATGTGGTCATACGATAATGAACTTTATTTGTCTGGCAAGTGTTGCTTGTCCATAGTGGTTGTAGTATCTGTCTAAACTGTTTGATCCCATATCTGAACCTTGACGAACATAATGGATTGACTTGGCTAGAGTGGGAGCATCTGATTCTGTTATGTTATGCACACGTGAAATAAACTTTGTAATAGTTCCTTATCTAGATGATTAGTCTGAGATATTTAACTCCTTAAGTTATAAATTTATAATCAAAAGAGTTTCATTGTACTGAATTAGAATCGACATCTTGCACAATTATGCATTTGCTTTGGATCGGGACTACCATAGATTCTTGCATCATGCTTATCATGGGGCTAGCGTTTTGCCTTTTCGTCGGTGCATCTAGGGAGTAAATCTTGGTATAGGATTTATTTATTAGGAGCAAGGCTTCCTAGCACGGGACACAGAATGAGACCACTTAGATCATAACAACATTCACTGAAATGTTTGAACATAGAGTAGAATTGACATTCAAGAGATCAGTTGATAACAGTAAAAGATGAGAGCCTAATTCCAATACAATAGGGGTCTATCAGCGCAAGTCTGCTGAACACCGTGATTGATGAGTAGGTAGGCGGGTCAGGTGATCCTCTCCCCCAGTGGGAAGTGATGAGGCTAGTGTCTCCCCTGAATGAAGTAGTGGGCCCCGCCCTCCTGTATATGCGTCTTTCCATAATTTTTTTTTTGTTTGGATTTATTTATCCAGTAGAGAATCTTTCTAAAATGAAAAGATAGAAGTCAAGTTTTATTGTATTTTCCCTAAATTAATGCCCGAAAATTGCTTACCTTTAAGGATTTCTTATGGTTTCTAACTACGGTTTATGATTCTTTTTTTCTGTTGCTTCTCGTGGTTACAGATCCTGGATCTGGCTGTTTCACTTGCAAAAGTTGCCGATGTGGACAGGAGCTTAGGGAATGAGGATGTTGCGGTCAACAGTTTCCAAGAAGCCATAAAATTGGTTGAACCGTTGAAATTGAAACCTGAAGAAAGTGGCCTTGAGCAACGGGTAAGGCCTCTTTTGATGTCTAAAATATCTCATTCATGCATTTTGGATCCCGAAAATCGATTCGACTTCTTGTTTTGATGCAGCTCGTTTCGGTCCTAGAGTTCCTTAAAAGTCAACTTGTGGAGAAACAAGCCGAGGCAACACTCTGAATTAAGCTCTCCGTTGATGAAGAGAGAGAATAAATCAAGCACCAACTTTGGTTTTACCATTTGAGTATAGCATATGGAATTTTAGGAAGATGAAGTGATTTCACAGTGGCTAATTTGAATAAAGAGTGTTCCGTTATTGCGTGATACGCATCGGCAACGCCATCAGTTAGAGTAATTGCCGCAAAAATTGTTGTATATAGAGTGTCATATGTGAGCGGGCAAGCAAGCGACTTCGAACAAGTAGCACAACTGCCAATCTTTTTTTTCCTTATCTGAGTTTGTTTCTTGTTTTCTTTAATTCCTTATTTTTGTGAATAGGTTAGTACTGAACTTCTTGTAATCTTCTAAATAAATAAATATGCAAAACAAGAAAATCTTCTTGTGTTTTTAACTTCTCAAGACCACTTCAAGATATCGTATTAGCAACCATCAGTGCGGGCGTGATCTTCTGCTGGAACATCAATGGTTTGAGGGATCTAAATGATTTTACAAGTGTTTAATTTTGAAATCGTTATAACCTAAAACCAAAGATTTCTATGATCACTTGGGGCCTGTTTGAAACCAAGAATTTAGAATGGACATTTTTTTTTTTGAAAGAAAGTGCAAAGAAAAAAAAAGAAGGGGGGGGTGGGGGGTGGGGGCGCTGCGGAATCAAAAAGTTTTCTTGCGTTTGGAACTCAAAAGAAAGTTATAAGGAAAAAAAAAAAAAGTATAATTACTAGATAGTTTTTTGTTTTATTGAGTTTGGGGACGCAGGTCAGGTTTGAGTTTCAGGACCGCAGTAAGGATCAGATTTTGGGATCGGGATTGGGTTTTGGAATGAGGGTCGGGAGTCTTCAGGATGGGGACGGTGTTAGGGTCTGTTTATAACACAAATTATAAATCATTTTACTATATTTTATCTTATATTTTAAGAGGTTCCTATATCTTTACAATTTCTCTTTAACCTACTAATTGAAACACTAATCTTGTCCCATTTCACAGGTGATGAACGTCTTCACTAAAACATACCTTGAAACATTATTTGAGCTTCTTATTTCACTTATTCACCTTTAAAAACATGAAAATCATTAGCGCCAAATTCTTCCTTACTGCTCTACTTACCAGATCTGTCTTTGGGAAACCTCGAGCCATAAGATGTATAATAGCAAATGACTCATAATGCACCTTTTTTTTTTTTAGAACACAATGCATTAGTGAATGCATCCCATATGATTAAGTAGTTATATGTCAGAAATATAATCTCATGTGGATCATGCAATGCAATGCATCGTCCAATAAATACATGAGAATTTTGATTATGAATGACATTTTTACACATAGGTGCAAGTACTAATAGGTACCCACTTTTAATGGGACTGGTATGGGGAATACTATTTAACTATGAGAACGGGTACATGTGTTAAGATTAATCCCCCAATCGGGTGTGGGCAGAATGGGTGAAGCTCTCACACTCGCCCCGCTTATATACACCCTTAAAAATATATGTACACATATTTATAATTAATTTTTTTTATTAGAATATACAAAGGGAAAAACCTTCGCAAAGAAAAAAGAGAAAATATCCTTAACTTCGATATATATATATTTTTAATCATGTTGCTTTATTTTTTATGAAAACTTTAATAACATTTCTTTTTCATATTTTTTTTTTAAATTTATTAATGGATAGATAAATGGTTAGAGTATGAATATAGTATTTATAATGAGGATTATTCGTCCCCATATCCACCTTAATTAGGCAAGTATGAAATATGAGGATGGAGGAAGTATACTCGCCCCATCCCGCCGGAGGAAGTATACTCGTCCCATCCCGCCCCATTGTCATCCCTAAATTTTGAGCATCACAAATGTACTCTATTTACACTTCAATATTTTTTAAATTTAAAACGCCCACAAAAGGAATATCTTCTTTTTCTTTTTTTCTTTTCTTTTTTCTTTTTCCAGCTTTCGAATGCGAAATACAATAAAAGCATATCTCAGCTCTGAATTTCAAAAGGATGCGGCTTTATTTCTTTTTTGGACTAAAATGTTCTACTTTTATCATAAAGTTCGTAAATCCAAGGGGAAATCAAATAAACCAAACACCTTAAGAAATGAAATCATATTCTTGTACATCCAAGGGAATATTGTATTTTTTTTTTCCAAGAAACAAATGGGTTACTTATATATCCGCAAAATTATTTAGCAATATATATATATTTCTTTGGAAAAATTTCACTTTTAGCACCTGTGGGGAAAAGATTATTAAAATCAGCATCACTTTTTCATCCCTTTAGTTCTAGCACCGCCACGTCATCAAAACCCATGATCTGTGGGGCCAAGCCGCAATTAATGTATGTCAAATTACGGGTTTGTCCTCGTCTCCCTCGCATGCCCCAGAAAACCAGCATCTACAGTATTTTAGAGAGAGAAAATTGAAATCTAGAGAGAGAAAATGAAATCTAGAGAGAGAATTTGATGCAATTGCGCGGAACCGCACGGAAACCGTCCGTAACCACCACGAAAGGCCACCAACTTAGGATAGTTTAAAAAACCGGAACCAGAGGGTTGAGGGGAAATCGAAGTTAAGGAATCAAAGATGACGAAAATTAAAAAAAATTGCTTTTTCGTTTCAATGTTTAAAAAGTCTGCGTTTAGCGCTTTGTTTGCAAAGGGGATAAAAAAATTTTCCTCATTTGAATAGTTATTATTGAACAGTATCTCTTCTTACGGGTTCGGTCATTTTCATAATGACCGCCTGGTAATTATGAAAATGACCCCTGTAACTGTTATAACTCTCGCATATAATTTTGGTCATAACGGTTATGACCATGTGGTCATTATAAAAATGACCCGCTTTTTGGAACTCAACAATCCTTATACCGGATCGGTCATTTTCATAATGACCCCATGGTCAATATCATTGTGACCCCTGAAATTGTCAATACGGTGACGTATTGGTCAAAGTGTTAGGCCATCGGTCATAACAGTTATGACCGTCCGGTCATAACAATTATGACCACCGTGTTAGGCCATCGGTCATAACTGTTATGACCGTCCGGTCATAACTGTTATGACCAACGTGTTAGGCTATCGGTCATAACTGTTATGACCACGGGTCATAAAAAATAAAAAAATTTAAAAAACTCACATTTCTGGCCATTTTACAGCAAATGTCATTTTCAAAATAACCCAACGGTCATAACCTTTGTGACCCCTGTAAATTGTCAATACAATGACGTATTGGTCAACATGTTATGACCATCGGTCATAACAGTTATGACCACACGGTCATTTCTGTTATGACCTCTGTGTTAGACTGTCGGTCATAACTGTTATGACCTTGTGGTCATAACTGTTATGACCTCTGTATTGGACCACGGTTATAACTGTTATGACCGTCCGGTCATTATGAAAATGACCGTCCTCTCATATTCTTCATTTAAAATGACTTCTAGTATTATTACATAACGGTCATTTTCATAATGACCACGTAGTCAATTTCGTTGTGACCGTGTTTGACCAATATTGACCGTAGCACAGAGGTCATAATCGTATATTTACCACCTGGTCATTTTCACAATGACCGTCCTCATGGTAATACCAAGAGTCATTTCAATTTTAAAATAATATTTACCTTCATTTCCCTCCTGCCCAAAAGTCATTCTAGCTCGAATACCCTAACAAAAAAAAAAAAAAAACCCCATACCATCTTCTACAGTGTTTTAGAGAGAGAAACTCCGATTATAGAGAGAGAAAGCTTTGCAACCGCTCGGAAACCGCTCAGTAACCGTCCTAAACCACCGCGAGCACCCGTTATTTACTGCTTGAACGTCCCTTAACGTCGAACAATCTTTAAAAAAAGGAAAAAAATAAGCCATGTCGACGCCAAGGAAAATGTCAGAGAAAAACAGTTCGCCCGAAATTTCGCCGAAGAGAACGCAGGGGGAGATCGAAGTAAATGATACAAAGAAGTTCATGAGTTCACCAGAAATGAATATAGCCGACCCTGGAATGGTAAAAATTTTGATTTTTGTTTTTATGTTGAAAATAAATTTACAGAGGTTGTTATATATAAGTGCCGTAGAAGATAAGCGATGCATGGCTGGATAGGTGAAAAAGTTGTTTTGGTTTTTGTGTTTAAAAAGTTAACACTTTAAATATTTTTCAGTAAGAATATGCAGTTTTTATTGATCATGTAAAAACAAAGTTTCCATTTTTATATGTGTTTTTGATGATATTCTACCTTTCTAATTGGTTTGTTGAAAATTCTTATCATAATGTATAAAAAGTTAGAATTTTTATCTGTTTCTGAACCATAAAGCATCCGTTCGTTAAAGTTAGTGGTTTGGTTTATATAATATATATAAAAAAATATATATATGTGGGTTTCGTCGATGTTGGTGTCTAAGTGTATATGATATCGGGTCTTTTTTAAAAAAAAAAAAAAAGTGTAATGGTCATTTTTGTTATGAGTCTCCGGTCATAATAATAATTACTCAGCCTTAAGTTATTTACTGCTGATCATTATCATTATGACTTGTTGGTCACAATAAATAATAATTCCTCAGTTTTTCTGTTATGTCCGTGTGGTCATTTCAGCCCACGCTTGTTGGTCATAACATTAGTTACCATGAGTTTTGACTTATTTTAGGATGGTCATTTCATTATATTATATTATAAGTGTGTGATTATGTCATAATATTATGTTATGTCATTATATTATATTATATTATAAGTTGGTCAAAACATTATCATTATGACTTGTTGGTCACAATAAATAATAATTCCTCAGTTTTTCTGTTATGTCCGTGTGGTCATTTCAGCCCACGCTTGTTGGTCATAACATTAGTTACCATGAGTTTTGACTTATTTTAGGATGGTCATTTCATTATATTATATTATAAGTGTGTGATTATGTCATTTTTTCATAATGATTTGTTGCTCACAATATTTACACAGTTGTCTGTTTGTTCTGGACGGTCATTTTCATGATGACTTTCTCATTTTAGGACCATAAACATCTATTTTTTTTGGAATTGATGGTGATCAATTCGTTACCTTTCATATTGCTGTTATTTTGTGCTTGGTAATATGTATGATTACTTCACTGTCATCAGTATACTTATTCTGTTATGTTACCATTAACATGACCGCAGGATCAATATAATCGACGGGTGCCGGATACGGAAATTACCAGGGCTAAAATAAATACTTTTGTTAACATTAAAGATATTTGTACGAAATTGAGCCGGTGGTTGACTCCACAACAGTACGCGGCCGTCGTCGATCAGCGATGCATTAAACAGTTTCTAAGATTAAGTACTCTTGGTTGGGCTGGGCAGCTCTTCCATAACATTGTTATGAGATTGACGGATCACTCATCGATGGGTGATGCTCTTTGGTTTGAGGTGGGTGAAGACCTAGGCAGATTTTCTATCAACGAGTTCTGTCTCATTACCGGCATGAAATGCGTAGGGTCTACCCATCTCCCATTGGTCGAGAGCCGATTAATAACAAGATATTTTTCGACGGTAAGAGGTGTGTCGAGAGAACATTTGGAGCTTCAGCTGTCCAATGCAGCCAATTTGGACAACGACGACGACGCTGTCAAGCTTAGTCTACTATACTTGACATTCTCCATTCCTTTGTCAAATGCAAACTTGGTTAAGATAGACCCGAAGTTTTTTGCCCTTGCCGATAACATTGCTGAGTTCAATGATTTTCCTTGGGGCGTGCTCTCATGGGAGGCAACCCGGACTGCAATCTGTAATTCAGTTGAAAACAGGGTGGCTTCGAAGAGAATACCCTTAAAAAAGAATGACAAAGTGCATTACAGTGTTGCGGGCTTTCCCCATGCGTTGCTTGTTTGGGCCTATGAGACCCTCCCAACGATAGCATTGAAATTCAGCTCCAATTACGAGCATGCCATTCCGCGTATGCTGTCGTGGACCACCGCGGACAATGTCAAGTTCGATGATGTTATGTCTGCTTTTACCGAGGTTGGCGAAAAGCAGGTACAAAAAACTGTTGCTCGTCTTTTACATATTAACCCAGAGTATTATGTATGCTGTGTCAATTACAATTGGTGGTCAATTTACATATGTAAATCATCCTTGTCCTCATAACAGTAATTATATATTATAGTATATAGCAGGGTTCATAACAGTAATGTCGAGTTGGTCATAACTGTTATGACCGATAGTATAACGCTATCGTTCAGAACAGTTATGACCAGGTGGTCATTACTGTTATGACCCCTGGTTTTAACCAGTGGTCATAATAGTAATGACCAGGTGGTAATAACTGTTATGACGCTATCGGTCATAACAGTAATGACCAATTGATCATTACTGTTGTGACCCCTGGTTTTAACTAGTGGTCATAACAGTAATTGGTCATTACTGTTATGACCGATACCGTTATACTATCGGTCATAACAGTTATGACCGTCCGGTCATTCTGTTATGACCCATACTGTAATCTTATACAGTTAATATTAATTGTTTGTTTTTTTAATATCAATGTTGGTCATTGTACTTAGTGGAAGGGTGGTTATTTAATTTGATTATCTAATCAATATGAATATTAATGATATGATATTAAATGTGTTCAGCCTAAGGCTTTTGTGATGATGCCAACTGAAGAAGAGTTGAAGGACCCATGGGTTGCGCGGCTATATTTGAAGAACCCAAGTGTTGTGCCTAAATTACCTCCCAAGACTCCTGCCCCCCCAACGAGCTCTGATACAAACTCCGAGTGGCGCGAGTTTCAAAAAGAGATCCGAGGAGAGGTGGTCTCCATTAAAAAAGAGGTGGTCTCCATTAAAAAAATTTTAGCTTCTCTTAAAAAGGGTCAGACGAAGTCTAACAAACTCATGCGAAGGGTGATAAAAATGTTGGCCGCCAACGTTTCTGAGAAGGGACAAGGGAAGGGACAAGGAGAGGCACACACTTCGTTCCATTTCAGCAGCAGCCCAGAGACTAAAGTTCAGACGCCTGAATCGGATGCCTTGAAAACTACTCCCCCTCACATTGGCACCGGCTCGCAATATGATGTCATATTGGACTCTGCCTTGGGTCCCGTTGCGGATATGGGTGTTCAAGCAGCCATGGAGTTCCTTACCGCCAACAAGGTGATTGTTTCTCGTGAAGACGTCAAGGCTGATAACAATAAGGTAAACAATTATTTTCCGATCGCGTCTACCATATATGTAGATGATCTTAACTGTCTTCCACAAATAATAATTTTTTTTTTATTATGACATGTTATGATAACACGCAGGAAAATATTACAGCCAGCCTAGAAGAAAGCGAGGGAGAAGTTAAGGAAAAATCCGATCCATCTGTTGGAAAGGAGGAAATGATGCCTGACCCGGAGAATTTATCCGGATTGGATAAAGATGATAAAGAAAATAAAAAAAGAGAGCTGGATGTCAAACAGCTTGAAGAGCCAGCATCCGAGGAGAGCATCGGTGACATGGTTGTTATTCATCATCTTTAACTTATTTACATATCAATTATGGTCATCGTACAATGTTAACTCGTTTCATATCTGTCGTTTATAGATCCCTAAGAAGAAGAGGGTCAGACTATCAAGGCTTGGACAACGGCCCTCTTCTTCCATGCCTCATGATGGCTCGCCGTCGAAGGCTCCGAATACGCTGATACATGCCCTCCCTCCGGGTCTCGCAGATGAACCCCCAAAAGAGATACTTGAGGAGTTCAGGGCGTGGTTCCCAAAAGGCTTATTGAAGAAGACTCTTACAGGGTAATTTTTTTTATAATACTTATACGTTCGATTTGAAAATTACATTATATTAACAATGTCATCACCAATTAACCAGACGGTACATTTTGTTTAGTAAACGGCCTCCCCGATACTCTAAGACGCATGATACGTTGGACAAACCACATGACCTCGGATGCATGCAGGTGGAGAAAAAAAATTGGTATTATGAGTTAGCTACTTCAGCTGTATGGCTATGGGATGAAGTAAGTACCGTTCAACAATCTTTTATTCTCCATGTTATAGAAGTGTGGTAAAATCAAACGTCAATCCTATTGGCTGTGCAGACTATGAATTTTTTCCAATAAATTTGCATCTTTTTTGTTTGTGCAGCACATTGACGTTGCATTCTACTATCTGAGGAACAAGATCAGGCAGTTCCCCGAACTGAATCAACGGAAGGTGACAACGGTAGACACAGTTTTTACTTCAAAAGTTCGTTCGTTATGGACTGTCTACCAGTCAGCTCCCGATAAGTTCAATTGGGCCTGCTGTGATTCTATCTTCATGATAATGCTGGGAGTCCATGTCCAGAGTGGGGCCTTATGGTGGGACGTTAACACAGTTCTAATGCCAATTCACTTCGAGGGTCTGAAACATTGGGCATTAGTTAAGCTCGATCTGACAAACTGGACCATTAAGGTATATGACTCTCTGGAGCACGAAGGACCTCACAACTCTAAGGTCCGCGAAGGAATGGAAGGACTGTCAAGGTTCATTCCACTTGTGGCGGAAAAAAATAGTTTGTTCGAGTTCAAACGGCGAGATCCTCCAGGAAATTACCCAATACCGGTCACCATAATGAAAGATATCCCTAAACAAGCCAATGGGTTAGTACTATCATTGCTTGCTGTTTTCATTAAATTCACTGTGGAATGTGGGATCCTTATTTATAATTTTGTTTTTTTTTTTCAATCTTTCGTGCAACAGGGGTGACTGTGGAATATTTACAATAAAATATGCTGAATGCTTGATAGAAGGGAGGGATGTCCGTTATTGGGTAATTGATGCACGCATGAAACTCTTCAGGGAGTGGATGACATGTTACTTGTGGGCCCATGCCAAACGTAAGCTCGAACAATCTTATAAGAGTGATGAGGATGATGAGATAGATTATTAGTTTTTTTCCCAAACCATTGCAAATGTTGCTATCTAACTTAACCACACTGTAAATAGTGTCATTCTTTGATTTTTGGTAACAATTAATTTTTTTTTATATGGTATATTGTTGTAGATTGTGAAGTTCAACATTACACATTAATCTTGTTGGCCGATGTCATAATTTTATTGATCAGATGGGAATAAAAGGAATTAGCAATGATATTATCTTTATACCTTATATAGCAGCAAAATGTTAGCTTATACCAATTAAAACGTTCATCATTCCTGTTATGACCACATGGTCATAATTGTTATGACCCCTCGTCAAAAAAAATTGAAAAAAAATTGAAAAAAGTTATGTTTAAGGTCATTTTCAAGGAAATGTCATTCCTGTTATGACCACATGGTCATAACAGTTATGACCCCTCGTCGAAAAAAATAATAAAAAATTAAAAAAGTCATGTTTCAGGCCATTTTCTACGAAAGGTCATTCCTGTTATGACCGTGTGGTCATAACAGTTATGACCTCTCGTCCAAAAAAATAATAAAAAACTAAAAAAGTCATGTTTCAGGTCATTTTCTACGAAATGTCAATCCTGTTATGACCGTGTGGTCATAACAGTTATGACCTCTCGTCCAAAAAAATAATAAAAACTTAGAAAAGTCATGTTTCAGGCCATTTTCACGGGAAGGTAATTCCTGTTATGACCGTGTGGTCATAACAGTTATGACCCCTCGTCGAAAAAATTAATAAAAAACAAAAAAAGTCATGTTTCAGGCCATTTTCAAGGGAAGGTAATTCCTGTTATGACCTTGTGGTCATAACGGTTATTATCCTCGTCCAAAAAAATAATAAAAAATTAGAAAAGTCATGTTTCAGGCCATTTTCTACGAAAGGTCAATCCTGTTATGACCGTGTGGTCATAACAGTTATGACCTCTCGTCCAAAAAAATAATAAAAAATTAGAAAAGTCATGTTTCAGGCCATTTTCAAGGGAAGGTAATTCCTGTTATGACCGTGTGGTCATAACAGTTACGACCCCTCGTCGAAAAAATTAATAAAAAATAAAAAAAATCATGTTTCAGGCCATTTTCAAGGGAAGGTAATTCCTGTTATGACCTTGTGGTCACAACGGTTATTACCCTCGTCCAAAAAAATAATAAAAAATTAGAAAAGTCATGTTTCATAACGGTTATGACCTTGGTCTGTATAATATTTAAATAAAAAAAAACGAATATTTTTGGGCCTTTTCAGTGAAGGTCGTAACAGTTATGACCATGTGGTCATAACGGTTATGACCTTGGTATATATAATAAAAAAAAAAAAAAAGTCGTGTTCGACGCCTTTTTCAGTAAAGGTCATAACTGTTATGACCACACGGTCATAACGGTTATGACCGCTAGTTTGTAAAAAATTAAAAAAAAAAAAAAAACCACGAACATTTTCTGCACCAATACGACTGTTTCTTGTCCCCTATATCTTCTCCTCTATTTCACCAACCCCAATAACAAGTTATTTATATTTTTTTCTAAAAATGTTCGTGTAATTTTTTTTTAAATTTTCAGACATAAGCGAAATTGGTCACTTAACAAATATCACTCTATTGTAATATAAAATACATAACTGTTATCATACAGTTATGAAATACATAACTCTTATCACTTAACAAATATCACTCTATTGCAATATAAAATACATAACTGTTATCATAAAAGAATGTAACTGTTTAATGTGAAGTGTTCAACTATTGTGCTAAAATGTTATACAACATTCTTCTAAAAGTAAAGTAAAATGAATGATAATTTTAAAAATTTTTTTGAAACTGGCTGTTATCAACTATGTATCTGTCCTTGTTGTTGGACGTTTTCGTAAGGGTACTGAGTTGGTACATGTTTGACGGTTGTGTCCATAACCATTACATCTACCACACCGAATAGGCTCATGTTCTTCACCTTGGGACGGAATCCTACGAACCCGTGGCCTTCCGGGCCCACGCTTTATGGTGGGAGGATTAACAATTTGCAAGCTTACTTCTTCGGATACGTCCCAGCCCTCGGCGCTGCCAATAGGATGGACTACATCTGCATAGCAAGAATACAGATAGTTTTTCGTGTAGTAATTAGAGCAATAATTATAAGGATCAATTCGACGGTAGTTACAGACGGCCATTGCATGTGTAATACCTAGATTTTTCATGTCACTAATTTCTTCTTAAGAAATTAGATTCTATGCTATGAAGGTATTTATGAAAAAGTTCAAGTAAGAGCTTTTGTTTGATTATGTGAATTCTTTTGGGTCAGTAAGACTCAAAATAGGTTTTAAGGTTAGAAAACGCTTTTTCAAGTCGAAAAGGACGAAAAAGGACGTAATTTCGGAAAAAGTCAAAGTTTGACTAAAAAAGTCAAATTTGACCAAGAAAGTCAAATTTTGACCAATAGTGGTCAATGGGTTGACTTGGCAGTATGGTATGATGCAGTATGAGAAAATACTGTAAAATATGTCAGTATGGGCGAGATAGCTCAAATAGGCTTTAAAACCACCCTAGAAAATCAAGCACACCTAGTTAAGGTCAAGGGCAAAAGGACGTGAAAATATGGAAAACTTGGTCACCAAGTAACCCATTGGGGCCGGTCACATGCAGGGGCAAAAATGTCAAAATTTTCACTTTTGGGGTAAAAGTGTAAATTTTGGAAAATTGATGATGTAAGCACATGATGTCATCAAGATGATGTCATCATGATGAGATAAGCTTGGCTTGTTCACCAAGAAAGCAACCGGCCACCTAGGGGGCATTTTTGTAAGAATTTTCACTTTTGGGGCCAAAGTGCAAATTTTGGAAATTTGGTGATGTAAGCATGTGATGTCACCAAGATGAGGTCATCTTGCCTTGCTCTCCAAGTTGACAGCCGGCCACCTTGACACCTAGCATCCCAATTGCATGATTTTCTCAAAGTTTAGGGGCTAAAATGCAATTTTTAGAAAGTTTGCATTTGCCTATAAATAGGGGTGGCATTTAATCATTTAAATCAGAAAATTTGGCCAAACTCTTGCCATTTTTCTGCAGAAAAATCCGAGAGAGAGAGGAGGAGAGAAACCAAGAGAGAACCAAGAGAAAAAGTTGGAAAAAGCCAAGGGAGGCTAGTTAGTGTGCATGTTCGGTTTCAAGCTAGAAACCAAGGGCAAATCTGGAAATTTTGGACCCAATTTTTGGGCAGTGGCCGTGCATGGGAGAGGAAGAAAGGGGAGAGAAATTTCAATGGAAAAAAAATGGAGAGAGTGGCCGAGTGGGTGAGAAAACCCCAACCAAGAAGCCAAAAAGATTTTTGGTGTCCTATGTGCGTGCATGGTCGGCCATGAGATGTGCAAGAAATTGGAGAGCAAATTTTGAGGTTTTTGGGCTGTAGAGGGCTCGGTTTTGGCTGCAAGAAATCACCAAGTTTGGTGAAAAATTTTGGTGCCATTTTGAGAGCTAGAGCAGAGTGTTTGGAGAGCCAAAAGGGAGGGAGATTTCGGTTTGCATACCCTAACCCATCCCTAGGGTTAGCTAAGGTAAAACTCCCTCAAACCCTAACATTTTTCCATGCAAGTTAGATGGGATATTTATGTGTATGTTTGTATGTGCATGGCTGAAAATTGGAACCCCATTTGGAGGGGAAATCCGGACTTGTTGGCAGCCAAGAGGGAGGAGTAAGGAAGTTTGGAATCCAACCTAGTAAACCAACTTCCAAACCCTAGAGGTAAACCCTAAAACCATAAGCTTTTGGTTTGAGATTTAATGTGGAAATTTAAGTGTATTTCCAAGTCCAATATGTAAGAGCATAAGCTCAAAGTTTTATAGTAAATGCCCTAGACTAGGTGTGGTGCTTGATTAGGGTGTTGCTTAAGGGTGGTTGCTTATGGTTTTGTTTATGCTTGTGTGCATTATATTTGTGCTTGTTTGCATGCTAGGATTGCATGGCTTTATGGTTGGTATGTTCCCTATTAGTGTGCAGCCGGTTGTGGCTTGTGTGCATGGTTATTAGAGCTAGCCATGGTTCGGCTCGAATGTATGTATGAGATGTGATGCAACTCTAGTTCATGCAACCCTAGGTTTGTGTAGATTTGGTTTGGGTTGCATGGCTGCGTTAGAATCACGTGTTGATTCATGTGGGACGTTAGTTAACGCTGCATGTTGGTTACTTAGGCTCCCGCGTGATCGGTTGAGTTAGTTCCGTGAAGTAGGACGCGTAAAACCGAGTAAGCACAAAAACTGGCAGATTCGGATCAAATCTGCCCAGTTTTTGGAAAAGTGAAATATAAGGCCTTTAGAGGCCGAATTGGGAAAAACGTAAAACACGAAAATTGTTCGGAAGAGGTTTTCCTAGGTGGGCAATGCGAACCGTTTCCCAAAATGAGACCCCAATGGCCTCCGTTTACCCCAAAACCCGTGGCTGATCCCCAGACCCAGTTTTCACTCAGTTTTTCGGGGTCAGCCAGTTTCAAACAAAAAACTGGGACGAATCTAGGCCGAATTGGAATTTTTGCAAAATACTAAAGTTTTAGAATATTTCGAGAGCTACAACTTTTGTGAAGAAAACTTTTTCAGATTACGAACCGATTTTTAAACTGGGATCGTTTTTTTGAAGGGTGCGCAGGGAATCCGAAAATTCCTGCACCACTAGCTTTACAAATGTTTCTAGAAAACTGTTTTTCTACTACAAACTATTGTTTTGATTATGGAAAACTGTTCCAAGGGCAGTTTTCAACCTCAAATGATTTTATGAAGCACTAATCCAAGAGTTTGGATTTTTACGATTTAAGTAAAGGATTTTTAAAAGTTAAGAAAGAAGTTTTGGGATTAATTTTCCCTAAATTTTCCAAGTAAGGAAAATGAATTTTTCAAGCTAGAGTATAGCAAGCGATTAGTTTACGAAAGGTAACCGGGAGTTATACCCGAGTTACTGGGTCAAGCCCAAGGCCCAAAGGTTGACCCAACGAGGGTTGACCATAGTTGACCGAAGTTGACCATTGTTGACCATAGTTGACTTTGGTTGACTAACAAGTGGATTTTAGTTTGATCTTAAGGGTTACTCAATATAACCCTAAAGGATACCCGTTTGAGCTAAGATATTGGGTTAGGAAAGTAACCCAATGATTTGTGGATTAAGGATGAAGCCCAGGGTTGGAAGATGATCTAACCCTAATGGTATGTTATTGTTATGGGCTTAGTACACAAGGTTATCCAATGTAACCGAGTAAGACGTTATGCACAAGGGACATACAACCAAGACCATGTAAGGTAAGCATGTTGGTTAGGTCACCAACATTTCACGAGTTTAAGTTAGACAATGTCCTTTATCGAGCAGGATAGAACCTGCAGCTATACCGGAAAAGGAACAGCATTAGTTGGGACAATAAATCAAGAGCGTAGGACGGAAGGTAAGTACAACTCCGCCTACAGCATGAACACATGTTTGTTTGCATATGATGTTTTTAAGAAATCATGAATAGCATTTCATGATTTATGATGTTATGAAGTAGTACGTTATGACATGATGATATGTTAAGTATGTCCATGTTTCATGTTAAGATGTAGTATGTTATGAAGTATGTTATGTTATGTATGATGTTACGTTAAGATGCAGTATGTCCATGTTTCATGTTAAGTTATGAGATAGTATGTTATGATAAAGTATGTTATGTTTTATGTTCGATATCTTGGCATCATAAAGCATGCTCACTAATAATGAATCATATGGTAAGAATAAGTTCTTAAGATACGAGATAAGTTAAGTAAAGATTGTTGTGTTGTACTGGCTTGCCTTTGTGGTGGGTTCAAATGGTATATTCCATGGTTTGACTTGGATTGGATTGGCTGCCTTCACTACTCCATGTTAAACGTCTTGTTTCATGGTTTAAGTTGGATTGGACGGACCGCCTTCAACCACTCCATGGTTATGTACCACAGTACATGCGCACATGTTATAGAGTAAGATAATAAGGAACCATAATTGAATAATAAGAAATCATAACCTGTTCATGCATTTTGTGCTTCAGTTGCATGCGGATTGCATATTGTGCTTACTGGGCTTTTAGCTCATTACTTACGTTCATGCTGTAGGTAAGCTACCTACCGGCAATACCTGATACGAGACTGTGGAAAGACGGTGCTGCGGACTGTGAAATATGGGATGGACACCACCACGGATTTCCATAAAAGGTGTTTGAAAGGAAAATGTGTTTACATTATGTTTTAAGTATGTATGGCAAGGTTTCAGTATGTATGGCAACGAGTTGCCTCATGTTGTACTGATCCGTATTAGGTCGGGTTGGTCCACGATTTACGTTTATGTATGATAGCTTTCCCATTAGGTGAAAGCTCAGTACTCGAGTGAGTACATACGAAGAAGATATGTTCTTATATATAAGTTTAAGTTTATGTTCAAGCCTAAGTTTAAGGCTTCATGTTTCATGTAAGTAACGTGTTTAAGTCACGATTTTAAAATGAAGTCAAAGCTTTTAAGTTTTAAAGGAGTAAAAAAAAAAAAAAAAATTACTCTAAAAATTGGGTAAAATTAAGTTAAGTATAGTCACGACCGTCATTCGCGTGGTCGGTCCTACGTGGGTGGTCGGGGCGTGACAGCATGAGGGCAAGGAATTTGATCGACCTGAAATCGTCTGCATGTACATGTTCTTTCGCTCATATCGACAATCCATATTTGGCCATCATTGCTGGTGACGGCATACTCAAACTGATCAGCTGGTCGAGGCTGTAACAAATAGAACAACGAAGATATTAGTTTAATCGCTCGCAATAAGGATAACACAAATTTTATTTTTTTATGCGTGTGTGTATGATGTGGTCGTTATCACATACCGTTACTGATAGGCCTACCGAGAAATGTATTCGAATCGATTTCTCAGCCTTTGGGGCCAGTTTAGATGTTATTTTAAGGGCCTTTTCACGCCTCTCGACAAACCATCTTTGTAGTAGTGCCCTCAGCCATTCCACCAAGAATCCAACTGGCATTAACCGGGCTTTCCGATCCACATTATTAAATGACTCAGCAATGTTGGTTGTCATGATTGCATATCTCCGACCGTTGAAGTATGCTCGCGACCACTTTGTAGGATCGGCCTCAACAAGGTATCGATGCATGTCGGGGTTAAGACCACGGATGGATTCCATATGACGATGGAACTCACTTAAAAGATACGATCTCGAGGCACCATCAAAATAGGTCTTCAAAGGGCCTTTGAAATCTTTGTACCTAGTCTTCAAGTTTGCAGCCAAGTGTTGGACGCATATCCCGAATGCAGCATCTAGATAGACATGGTTGACTGCATATTCGATACCCTTATGTCTATCGGCCACAATAGCAAGAGACTCTCTTGTGCCGATTGAATCCCTTAGCTTCTCGAATAACCATTTCCATGATTCATTGCTTTCCGACGGAACGATACCAAATGCAAGGGGAAATATGGAGCCATTTGCGTCGTGCCCGCAGGCTGCAAGCAACATTCCTCCAAACCTGGCCTTTAGTGCTGAACCATCGACCACAATGACTGGACGGCAATACGGCCAACCATGCTTCGAAGCAGCTAAGCACATGTAAAAGTATTTGAAACAATTTTCTGAGTCTGTCTCAATTTGAATGTCGGATGCAGGATTTTTCCGCATAACCATTTCAGCCCACGCTGGCAGAACTGTAATTATTAAATTATCAAGACCATGTCGTAAGTATAACAGTGTTAAGTCCAGTCAAGAAAATATAAGCATATATGGGAAAGTACCTTTGTATGACTCAGCATCATCCCCCCTCATTCTGTTCAGTGCAGCTTCCTTCCCTCGCCATGTTCTAAGATAGTTAAAAGACACTCCAAATTCGTCCTGCATGTCTCGCATTATTTCTGCTTGTCTATATAAGGTATTGGTCGGATCCAAGTATTTTGCCTTAACACACTCCCCAATCATCCAACTCTTCGCTTGACGATGATGCCCTTGCACGATTTCAATTGAACAAGTATGGACGTCGTCGAACCGCTTCACAACAAACATTTCACTACCTCTCATCCTAGTCGCACGCAATTGCCATTGACATCCCTCATTATCTATACATATCACGTGTAATAGAGTAGAGTTCGACCTCTTCACCTTGAACTGGTAGTGTTTACTCATTGCATCATGATGAAGGTGGTATTGCAGTAACTTTTTGTTCTCAAAAATACAGTTTATTCGCATTGTGACAGGTGTATAATCAGCAACAATGACGCCGTCGGATAGACTGTCACTACTGGATACTTTGTCATTTTCAGATCTAGTGTTATTGACAATAGAATGGCCTCCAATGCTTGCAGCGATACTCTTTTCGTTTGACCGATGCGAATCATCCGCATCATGCATTTTCCCGGCATTACAATCATCATTGGCCGTGCATAAATCATTGTGCATAACTTCATCTTGTTTTTCAATTTCATATTCATTGTGCAAATCCAGACCTACTGTAGGAGAAGGGAACTGAAGAGGAGGAGGGATGATCGTATTACTGTCATTTACATGTTGCATGGCTTCATCACTCTGTCCCCCATCCCTAGAACGTTGAACGTCTATGTGGTTGCTTGCCCCAACCTCTGCTGGCATTGCTTCCGCCGCAGACTCATCCAATACATCGATGGTAACTGGAAATTTGCTAAGCACATGAACATCCTTCTTCTTCAGTTGTATGTAGAATTTAACGTCAGCATCACACTGTATCCTCACAAGAGGCAATCCAAGCTCAACACCGTATCTCATGACTATATTCTTGTCTGGGCCTCTAATTCCAATCACACTTCTTACAAACTCAACAAGTCCAACATATGTTGAGTTATCGGGCACCAATATTCCCTTCATTTCGCCACCAACATATGACGATGATGTGCCGTCCCATTGACCATTATAATTGACAAAAACACAAACCGCATCCATTCCTGAATGAAACACTATCAAGTTATCCAATAACATATTTGCATTACAAAGGAAGGAAACATTGTGTTATAAGGCCATTTTTATATATAGCGAGTTGGTTATATCCAATAATTTATTTGAATTACAAAGTTTTTTTGCATTACACACCTCAAAATTGGTAACGATGATAATGACACGATGGTCATTTCCAACATGACCAGTTTTTTTATATATAGCGAGCTGACTAATATCTCAAAAAGCAGACCCATTAAATAATAAATTAACAAATAAAACCAAATAACAGGAACCATTACCTCAGATTGGCTGATAGGAAGTGTGAAGATATCTACTCAGCTGGAGTAGAAGCAGATCTGGCAGATTCGGCCTTAAACTGTGACGAGGATGGTCAGGGGCCGTTTTAACAGAATGCCCGAAGAAGATGTGATCAGATTTGTTTGACTTACAGTGAGTTTCAATTAGTGGGTAATCGGGCAGAAAATATTGGTGAGGCTTCACTTAGAGAAAAACGACGAAAAGAGGATAGACAAATTTTTCAAGATTTTGGGTACTGTTAGTTTAGTCGAAATTTGGGCGGGAGAGTGGCCAAAACAAAACAATTTATTAGGGTTTGACTAATATGTCACCGTTTTGACCAGTTGCGTCGGTCATAACTGTTTTAAACATGCGGTCATAACTGTTATGACCGCATGTTTAATACAGTGGTCATAACAGGAATGACCTTTCGTAGAAAATGGCTTGAAACATGACTTTTCTAATTTTTTATTATTTTATTGGACGAGGGTAATAACCGTTATGACCACAAGGTCAAAACAGGAATTACCTTCCCTTGAAAATGGCCTGAAACATGACTTTTTTTATTTTTTATTATTTTATTGGACGAGGGTAATAACCGTTATGACCACAAGGTCAAAACAGGAATTACCTTCCCTTGAAAATGGCCTGAAACATGACTTTTCTAATTTTTTATTATTTTTTTTGGACGAGAGGTTATAACTGTTATGACCACACGGTCATAACAGGATTGACCTTTCGTAGAAAATGGCCTGAAACATGACTTTTCTAAATTTTTATTATTATTTTTGGACGAGGGGTCATAACTGTTATGACCACACGGTCATAACAGGAATGACCTTTCGTAGAAAATGGCCTGAAACATGACTTTTCTAATTTATTATTATTATTTTTGGACGAGAGGTCATAACTGTTATGACCACACGATCATAACACGAATGACCTTTCGTAGAAAATGGCCTGAAACATGACTTTTCTAATTTTTTATTATTTTTGTTGGACGAGAGGTCATAACTGTTATGACCACACGGTCATAACAGGAATGACCTTTCGTAGAAAATGGCCTGAAACATGACTTTTCTAAGTTTTTATTATTTTTTTGGACGAGAGGTCATAACTGTTATGACCACACGGTCAAAACGGTTATGACCTTTCGTAGAAAATGGCCTAAAACATGACTTTTCTAATTTTTTATTATTTTTTTGGACGAGAGGTTATAACTGTTATGACCACAATTTTATTTTAAATTTGTTACAAACCAGCGGTCATAACCGTTTTGACCGTGTGGTCATAACAGTTATGACCTTTACTGAAAAAGGCGTCAAACATGACTTTTTTTTTTTTTTTTTTTTTATATTATACAGACCAAGGTCATAACCGTTATGACCACATGGTCATAACTGTTATGACCTTCACTGAAAAGGCCCAAAAATGTTCATTTTTTTTGTTTTGTTTAAATATTACACAGATCAAGGTCATAACCGTTATGACCACATGGTCATAACAGTTATGACCTTTACCGAAAAAGAGCCTTAAAATGTTCGTTGTTTTTAAAAAATATTATACAGACCAAGGTCATAACCGTTATGACCACATGGTCATAACTGTTATGACCTTTACCGAAAAAGGGCCTTAAAATGTTCGTTTTTATTTTAAATATTATACAGACCAAGGTCATAACAGTTATGACCACATGGTCATAACTGTTATGACCTTTACCGAAAAAGAGCCTTAAAATGTTCGTTTTTTTAAAAAAATATTATACAGACCAAGGTCATAACCGTTATGACCACATGGTCATAACTGTTATGACCTTCACTGAAAAGGCCCAAAAATGTTCGTTTTTTTTTTTTGTTTAAATATTACACAAACCAAGGTCATAACCGTTATGACCACATGGTCATAACTGTTATGACCTTTACCGAAAAAGAGCCTTAAAATGTTCGTTGTTTTTAAAAAATATTATACAGACCAAGGTCATAACTGTTATGACCTTTACCGAAAAAGGGCCTTAAAATGTTCGTTTTTATTTTAAATATTATACAGACTAAGGTCATAACAGTTATGACCACACGGTCATAACTGTTATGACCTTTACCGAAAAAGGCCCAAAAATGTTCGTTTTTTTTTTGTTTTTGTTTAATATTATACAGAAGTGTGGTCATAACCGTTATGACCGGGAGCTTCAGCTGTTATGACCTTTGCTGAAATTGTTGTTTAAAAACTGGTAATGAATGGCACATTTTTTAGGCATTTTCTACTCGGCTTATACATAGAACAATACACCACCTGGTCATAAAATACTTAAGGTATATTATGAAAAAAATGTCCTTATATACACTATGGTAAAGTTTGACGAATATAATAAAAAAATTTGTTAAACAATGTCCCTATAAACAGATTGCAAAGGTTAGAATGAAGAATTACAATTTGTTAGCCAATGTCCATGTTGACATCATCATCACTTTTGTAAGTTTGTTCAATTTTTCTTTTGGCATGGAGCCAGAAGAAACATGCTAGCCACTCCCGAAATAGTTGCATGCGTTCAGCAATGACCCAATAACGGACATCCCTCCCTTCTAGCAAGCATTCAGCATATTTAATGGTAAACATGCCACAGTCACCCCTGTTGAACGAATGATAAAGATGAATTAAAATCGTGTCATCATAACAGTCACTATTAGCTAAGTGTTGACATAAATTTGATTGTACTAACCCATTGGCTTGTTTAGGGATGTCTTTCATTATGGTGACTGGTATTGGGTGAATTCCAGGGGGATCTCTTTTCTTGACGTCGAACAAATTTATTCTTTCAGCCAGCATTGGAATGAACACTGCTAAACATTCAAGTCCTTCTCTGACCCTTGCATTGTGACGGCCTTCATGCTGCAGAGAGTCATAGACCTCAATGGTCCAGCTTGTCAGCTCGAGCTTTACTAATACCCAATGTTTAAGATCAGCTAAGTGAACTGGTATTAGCAAAGTGTTGACATCAAACCAGGAGGACCCACTCTGTACTTTAACTCCTGTCATGATTTTGAGTATAGATTCACAGGAGCCCCAATCGAAGTTGGCTGGTGAACTCTGGTGTATACGCCATAATGAACGAATCTTTGATGTAAAAAAAGTGTCAACTGTTGTCACCATCCGTTGTTTCAATTCGGTGAACTGCCTGCTCTTCTTCCTCAAGTAGTAGAAGGCAACGTCAATGTGCTACAAGAGTAAAACATTAACAAATAAACATTAACAAATGTAATGTAAAACTCGGCAGGACATCAAACAATGTACCGTTGTTTTATCAAAAAAATACAACAGAAAAATACTTACTTCATCCCATAACCAAACAGGGGAGGTAGCTAATTCATAATACCAGCTTTTTTTTTCTACCAACATGAGGCCGAGATCATGGGGTTCGCTCAATGTATCATGCTTGGCAACGTATCGGGGAGGCCGTTTATAAATAAGGTTAGTTACTGTCAAAACACAAAGTTGTAATGTTTACAACAAATTGATTATCAATAACTCGTGTAAAATTCAATTACCCTGGAGGAGACCTCTTCAATACTCCCGCCTTGATCCACTCCCTGAACTCCTCTAGTGTTTGTTCAGGAGGTTGATCTGCGAGACACGGTGGGAGGGCGTAAATAAGGTTAGTCGGAGCCTTCGACGGAGATCCAATATCAGTCGTACGACCGGACGGCCGTTGGCGAAGGCTTGATAGTCTGGCCCTCTTCTTCTTAGGGATCTACAAATAAAGATGTAATACACATTTAATATTACTGATGAAACTTTTGAAGAGTAAATTGTCAGTTTCAGATATGCGGAACAACCAGGGCCCCGATGCTATCCTCGTTGGATGGCTCGTCAAGAATTGATGGATCCTGATCCGGGATGATTTCTTTACCATCATCCTCCTCTATTACGCCTTTCTCCAGATCAGGCATGGCCTCCTCCGTAATTTCTTCAACAGATGGCTCAGATTTGGCATTCGCCTCTCCCTCATTAACCTCCTCATCCGCAATATTTACCTGTCACGCCCCGACTTACACCATCTACGTAGGGGAACGACTACGTAGACGTGGGCCGGGTCGTCACCTTACTTATATACTTAAATTAAACTTGCGGAAAATTTGAGAAAGATTTTCTTTTTTTTTTTTTAAACCCTTTTTTTTTTTTTTTTTTTTTTTAACTTTCAACTTGAACTTTATCCTCAAACTTACACTTACTGATAGGTACTTCCTCGAGTACCGAACTTTCAAACCTTCCTTGAAGGCCATCTAAATCATGTTGTAGACCAAACCCGAACTAATGTGGGTTGGTACCACAAGAGGCAACTTGCTTGCCTTATATAAACTTTGTCATCCATACTTAAAACGTCATGAAAATACGAAAACCCTTTTTTCATTACAACATATTTTATAGAGTATATATATATTTTTTTTCAAAAGCTATGGCAGTGTCCATCCCACATTTCACAGTTTGCAGCACCAGCCTTCCACAGTATTGCATCAGAGATTGCTGGCAGGATACTTACCTACAGCATAGACGTAAGACGTGAGCTTTCGCTCAGCAAGTACAACTATCACATTCGCG
Organism: Ficus carica; assembly: GCA_009761775.1. Lineage (NCBI taxonomy): Eukaryota > Viridiplantae > Streptophyta > Magnoliopsida > Rosales > Moraceae > Ficus > Ficus carica. Next base: position 14,542,774 of record CM019742.1, on the reverse strand, counting down.
ACACGAAACATATCATTGTGCATGAACCAATTATAATCTCTTATGAATCAATTATGGATTTATAACATAATTTAGTTCTATTCCTTTACATATCATGTGTGCTCGTACCGTGGTACATAGCCAAGGAATGGTTGAAGGTGGCAGTCCGTTTTAACTCAAACCATGAAACACAAAGTTTAACATGGAGTAGTTTAGGTAGCCTTCCAATCCAACTCAAACCATGAACCATACCATTTAAACCCGCCTTTGTGGCAAGTCGGCACGACACAATATTCTACTTGTCTTGTTCTTACCAAGTGGTTTAATATTAGTGAACATGCTTCATGATGTCACAATATTATAACATAATCAACATTAGTCAAAACATGGCATTTCTGAAAACATGGCATTTCTGAAAACATGGCATTGCATGTCATAACATAACTTAGTATATCATAGCTATAGCATAGCATAACACATTATCACATATCAGCACATTACATCAGGCAACAAAGGGCCTATGCTGTAGGCGGAGTTGTACTTACCTCTCTCGTTATGTCCTACGAAGTGCTGCTCCTCCTCTGGGTACAGCTGCAGGTTTCCTCCTGCTAGTTGAAGGACATAGGTAAGGGTCTAATTAGTATTGTGGAATGTTGGGGATCTAACCAACATGTCTACATATTCCTAGTTGTATGTCCCCGATACTATATGTCTTACTGGGTTACAAATAGTAACCCTATACCTTAGCCCAGTTTATTAATCTTGGTGTCCTTTAGGGTTATCTTGACTAACCCTTAAGGTTATACTAAAATCCACTTGTTAGTCAACCAAAGTCAACTATGGTCAACAATGGTCAACTTCGGTCAACTATGGTCAACCGTTGTTGGGTCAACCTTGGGCTTTGGGCTTGACCCAGTAACTCGGGTATAACTCCCGGTTACCTTTCGTAAACTAATCGCTTGCTATACTCAAACTTGAAAAATTCATTTTCCCTTACTTGGAAACTTTAGGGAAATTAATCCCAAAACTTCATAAAAATCCTTTACTTAAATCGTAAAAATCCAAACTCTTGGATTAGTGCTTTTATAAAATCATTTGAGGTTGAAAACTGCCCTTGGAACAGTTTTCCATAATCGAAACAATAGTTTGTAGTAAAAAAAAATAGTTTTCTAAAGACATTGGAAAGGCTAGTGGTGCAGGAATTTTCGGATTCCCTGCGCACCCTTCGAAAAGTGACCCCAGTTTAAAAATCGGTTCGTAATCTGAAAAAGTTTTCTTCACGAAAGTTGTAGTTCTCGAAAAATACTAAAACTTTCGTGTTTTACAAAAATTCCAATTCAGCCTAGATTCGTCCCAGTTTTTGTTTGAAACTGGCTGATCCCGAAAAACTGAGTGAAAACTGGGTCTGGGGATCAGCCACGGGTTTTGGGGTAAACGGAGACCATTGGGGCCTTATTTTTGAAAACGGTTCACGTAACCCCCTAGGAAAAATCGTTCCGAACAACTTTCGTGTTTTAAGTTTCTCCAAATTCGGCCCCGAAGGGCCTCAAATTTCCCGTTTCCCGAAACTGGTCAGTTTTACCCGAAAATGGCAGTTTTCGGTTTTAAGTTCGTTTTACGTAAATTTTACGTGCACACTACCTCGAACGGCTTCGGCCGTGAGCCTACGACGACCTGCAGTGCTTCTAACGTAACACATGCAGTCATATATCATTTAAACATCTTCATGCAAAGCAAAACCCTTGGGCGTTCTTGCACCAAACCAGGGTTTGCAAAACGTTTGATTTGCAACACCATACATCAATCAAACACAACCCTAAAATCCTAATTAGGGCAGAAAATTAAATGAGCTTATGCTCATACAAATCAAGCTTGAAATACATTTAAATTTCCCAAATGAAATTTAAATAAAACACTTAGGGTTAGAGGATTTATACCTTCCTTTTTGGCTGCCAACAAGTCCGGATTTCCCCTCCAATTGGGGTTCCAATTTTCGGCCTCTCCCACATGAAAATACACAAATTTAAATCAAAACTTAATTAAAGAACTAGAGGGGTTTAGGAGAATAGGATTACCTTTACTTCTTGAGATTAGATCTAACTTTGGATCTAAACTTTTTCTTCTAACTCCTTGCTCAAGAAATCCGGTTTCCCCTCTATGGAATTTCTCTCCAAATTTTCGGCCACCACACCTTCCTTTCTCTTCCTTTCTTTCTAGCTTTTTCTTCTAATTTTTTTCTAGCTTTTTGCTCAAGAAAAACCGACCAACACATGGTCTTTCTTCTCCCTTGAAGTTCGGCTTCTAGTGGAAGGAAAAAGGAGAATGAAAAGCTAAAGTTTTTCCTAATTACATCTAAGGGTTTACTTGCTCAACAAGCCCCCCCTTAGGTGATGTGGTGTGGCCTTATTGGCTAGCCATTCCCTTGGAGAACAAGGGAAGACTTCTTTCCCTAAAATCCAATGAGGATTTGATGAGGTGTCCCCCCCCTAGATGATGTGGTCGGCCATGAAGACTAAGGATGCAAGTGCTTGCTCAACAAGCCAAGCTTGCATCACCTAGCCTATGTCACCTTGGTGACATCATCCCAAACAAATTCCCTTGCCCTTTAAGGCTTCAAGGACCGGCCTTTGCATGTGGGAGCCAAAAATTGGCTTGCTCCACAAGCCTTTCTAGAACATACACTTGTCACCATGCTATCAAGCCATGTGTGAACCAAAATTGGCTTGCTCACCAAGCTTCTTGATTGCTTATCTCTCCTTGCTTGTGTCACCTTGCTTACCTAAGCATATTTCCTTGTTTTCCAAGGATGAAAAAACCGACCATAGCATGTGGGAAGCAAAGAAAAATCTTCTCAAACTTATCTCTAGCTTAATTGCTTGTTCCAATGCAACCAAGCTAACTAAATTTGTAACCAACCATTGGCTTAGTTCAACTCTAGTTGGAAACTTGGTTAGGAATATCCATAAATTCCATAATTCAAAAATTACAAAATTGTACTTTAATCCTTAATGACAAAATATTTGCACTTTAGTCCCTGTGAGGTGGACAGTGTTGGTGGAGCCACTTGGCTTCAATTCCATACCTAATGGTCCACTAAATTTTCAAAAATCCTTAAATATAGGGTTTCAGTCCATTTCCCTACTAACTTAATCAATACTAATACTGTTTTTCACTTAAAACAGTACTGTTTCACTAAATTGCAGTCCGGAGTTCATCCTCGTAAAATTGGACTGTGTATGGATTTTTCTTCTTAGAACTTGAAACTGCTAAATCCCCATTGCTCCAAATATTATTCACGATTATTCTAGAGCGATCTCATACCTTGACTTTTGGTCAACTTTGACTATCTTGGTCAAACTTTGACCATCATGAAATCATGAAATTTCAACACGTCATTTTCCTTAAAATGCCTTATACTGGCCTAAGTAATCCATCGTTGAGTCTCGTTACTAGTTAAATGAGAACTCAAACTTATACCGATATTCCATTCCAAACATGATCTAGACTTAAGTTTTCCTTGTTCAAAGGAAATCTAGAGTCATAAAAATTCGGGTTATTACATTACCTGTGTGGTTTCACAACATGACATAAACGATAGGTTCATTGCATATATGGTGGTTAAAAAATTATCATGATCTTGAATGTGGAAGACTGAAATTAAATTACAGGATTACCTTATTATTCTCGTTCTCGGCATCTACATGAGCCGTATGTGGCTGACCCTGTCCCTTAACATTACTGTTGGCGGACAACATTTTAAGAACCCGCCTCAAGAGTTTGTTGGAGTGCTTCTGTTCCTTTTTCAGTGAGGCAATCTCTGTGCGGATCTCTTTTTGAAACTCCCGCCACTCGGAGTTTGTATCTGTGCTCGGTCGGGGGAAGGAAGACTTGGAAGGTGGTAATTGAGGCTGGGCCTGGGGAAGATTCAAAACTAGGCGCGCAACGCATGGGTTCTTTAACTCCTCTTCGGTTGGCGTCAAATCAACACACTTAAGATGCACACAAACATCGGTCATAATATGTTAATGATTGGCACAACAGATAATAAATTACATAAAATTAATTGTCATTTCTCAAATAAATCACCAACCAAGCGGTCATAACTGTTATGACCGTGTGGTCATAACAGCTATGACGGCACACGGTCATAACTGTTATGACCGTGTGGTCATAAAAGTTGTGACTGCACACGGTCATTCCTGTTATGACCGTGTGGTCATAACAGTTGTGACTGCACACGGTCATAACTGTTATGACCGTGTGGTCATAACAGTTGTGACCCCCCTGCTAATTATGGTGATGACCACCTATTGTAATTGCGGCTGGGCCCAAAAATGAAACGTAAATTTTTTTTAAAATACCTTGGATTCGCCAACCGTCGCAAAAGCAGCCAATACATCATCAAACCTCACATTGTCCGCGGTGGTCCACGACATCATACGCGGAAGGACATGCTCGTAATTGGTGGTGAACTTGGAAGCTATCACTGGGCTGGTCTCATATGCCCAAACGAGCAAGGCCTGGGGGAACCCCGCAACACTGTAACGAGATTTGTCAATATTTTTTTTTGATCGTCTCTTCGAAGAAATCCTGTTTTCCACAGTACTGCAGATTGCAGTCCGCGTTGCCTCCCATGAGAGCACACCCCAAGGAAATTCATTGAAAGCATCTAAGTTATCCGCCAGGGCAAAATACTTTGGGTCTATCTTAATGGAGCTTGCATTTGATAAAGGGATGCTAAACACAATGTACAGTAGGCTAAGCTTGACCGCATCGTCGTCATTGTCAAACTTAGAATTCGACATCTGCAGCCCCAAATATTCTCTCGTAACACCCCTAACATCCGAAAAATATCTTGACATTAATCGGCTTTCCACAACGGGGAGATGTGTAGACCCTACACAATTCAAGCCGGTTATTAGGCAGAACTCGTTGATGGAAAATCTGACCAAGTCTTCACCAAGCTCAAACCATAGAGCGTCACCCATGGCTGAATGAGTCGTCAGGCGCATCACGATGTTGTGGAATACCTGCCCAGACCAACCAAGAGTATCTAAATGCATGAACTGTTGAATACATGGCTGAGTCTTCAAGGACTCGTACTGTCGCGGAGACAACCACCCACGCAGTTTTTTCAATGTCTCCGTTATGTTTACGAAAGTATTTATCTTCGCCCTAGAAATTTGACTGTCCGGTACAAGGCGGACGTATTGACCCTGCGTTGATGGTAACAGTAATAAAGTTATTAACTTTACGAACTTCAAGTAATCGTAAAAAACTTCCCCAAATATTACCAATTGATCGCAAAATTAGTACTAAACAGCCACCGATATCACCAGGAAAGGGATACTTTCATACCATTTATCCCCAACTAAATAAAAATTAGACTATCAGTCATAACAGTAATGACCAGGTGGTAATAACTGTTATGACCACCGTGACAGGCCACGGTCATATCAGTTTTGACCATCTGGTCACAACAGTTATGACCGATAGTCTAATACGGTGGTCATAACAGTTATAACCACCTGGTCATAACAGTTATGACCGATAGTCTAATTTTATATATATATTAACCGTCAAACAAAATTATACAATCGGTTGGATAATGGTAGAAAATCAGATAAAATACGAACTTTAATAATGTTAAAGTGAAATTTTTCAACATATCTTAAAAATCTTAAAATGGCTAAACGATAACACATATAAAAATTAAACCTTTACAAAAATAATCAATCAACACTGCACATTATTTATGAAAAATTTTATAAATGTTGGTTATGGTACATTATCCCAAAACCAACTGGTTGTTAACAATGGAAACTTTTTAACAATAGTAAAAAGGGAAACTTTTTATTATATAGTCGATAAAAACTGCACATTATTGATGAAATAGAGTAATATAAAAATAAAAATAAAAATATATACTTTATAAGCAGAAAAACAACAAAATTTTTACCTCTTCGGCTTTCGATAACTTAGCTTCTAAGGAACTGATCAACTCCTCCGCATCATTTACACCCATTTCCCCCTGCTTTATCTTCAAACAGCATCGGACACCATTGTCTCCATCTCTGGTACCGATTTTTTGTCAGCCGATGACGACGTCGTTGGCTGAGACGAAAGTCGGGCTGACCTCCTCAAGAGAGAAGTGTTTTTTGCAGACATTTTTGTGTGTGTCACACCAAATGGGTATATTTTTAAGGATTACACGACGTTAACAGAGGTCTAAGCAGTTTATACAATAATTTCGTTGCGGTTTGGGACGGTTATCGAGCGGTTATGGGTCGGTGGCTGCTGATTATAACACTTTCTCTCTCTAAAACCGGAGTTTCTCTCTCAAAAATACTGTAGAAGCTTGTTTTTGAAATTTTTGTTAGGGCAATTAGAGGGAGAATGACTTTGGACGGAGGGGGGATGAGGGCAAATATGGTATTTAGAAATAAATGAAGGGTGGCCCGAACATCAATGACTGCTGGCATTCCAAAAGCCACTGGTCATTTTTTTCATAATGACCATCCGGTCAATATATTTTTGACCAGGGTTAAATGCTAAAAATCGTCATTTAAACGGGTCATAACAGTTATGACTAGGCGGTCAATACGAAAATGAACGAAATACTACATACAACGGGGTCATAACGGTTATGACCGTGTGGTCATAACTGTTATGACCGATGATGTAACACAGGGATCATAACGGTTATGACCGTGTGGTCATAACAGTTATGACCAATGGTTTAACACTGTAGGTCATAACGGTTATGACCGACAGTCTAGGCTATCGGTCATAACGGTTATGACCGTGTGGTCATAACTGTTACGACCGACAGTCTAGGCTATCGGTCATAACAGTTATGACCGTGTGGTTATAAGAGTTATGACCGATAGCCTAACACGTTGGTCATAACAGTTATGACCGGACGGTCATAACAGTTATGACCGATGGCCTAACACGGTGGTCATAATTGTTATGACCGGACGGTCATAATTGTTATGACCGATGGCCTAACACTTTGACCAATACGTCACCGTATTGACAATTTCAGGGGTCACAATGATATTGACCATGGGGTCATTATGAAAATGACCGATCCGGTATAAGGATTGTTGAGTTCCAAAAAGCGGGTCATTTTTATAATGACCACATGGTCATACCGTTATGACCAAAATTATATGCGAGAGTTATAACAGTTACAGGGGTCATTTTCATAATTACCAAGCGGTCATTATGAAAATGACCGAACCCGTAAGAAGAGATACTGTTCAATAATAACTATTCAAATGAGGAAAAAATTTTTATCCCCTTTGCAAACAAAGCGCTAAACGCAGACTTTTTAAACATTGAAACGAAAAAGCAATTTATTTTAATTTTCGTCATCTTTGATTCCTTAACTTCGATTTCCCCTCAACCCTCTGGTTCCGGTTTTTTAAACTATCCTAAGTTGGTGGCCTTTCGTGGTGGTTACGGACGGTTTCCGTGCGGTTCCGCGCAATTGCATCAAATTCTCTCTCTAGATTTCATTTTCTCTCTCTAGATTTCAATTTTCTCTCTCTAAAATACTGTAGATGTTGGTTTTCTGGGGCATGCGAGGGAGACGAGGACAAACCCGTAATTTGACATACATTAATTGCGGCTTGGCCCCACAGATCATGGGTTTTGATGACGTGGCGGTGCTAGAACTGAAGGGATGAAAAAGTGATGCTGATTTTAATAATCTTTTCCCCACAGGTGCTAAAAGTGAAATTTTTCCTTCTTTCCATATATATATATATCCGCAACATGGAATCAGCATGTATGCATTAGTACTACGCAATTTATTAACTAGCCAACGTGATAAGCACAGGTTTATTATTCAAATATTCGTTTGTGTTAATTAAATTCTCACTACTAACATCTTGAAGAAAAAATAACAAGATTATCCTCTAATATTAGAAAAGGGTTGATTTTTTTTTTATTAAATAGCATTAAAAAATGTATGTAATCCATATAATTCTTTTGTGTTATTACTAATTATCAATTTGTTATAGTATTTATTATTTTCGTGTATCCTATAACGACTTGCGATATTCCAACTTACTCATTGAAAAAAAAAAAAAAAAGGCTTGTGATATTACTGTGGAAATAAATAGTAAAAAACCAGTGCTATGCATGAAGAACTTTTATTTTTAGTGCTAAAAAGAAAACTAACAGTTTAAGAAATACTATAATTGTAGGCGTGTACATAATCTCAATGCTTTAAGAATTTTCATATTTATATAAGGGCTATAAACACGATCTGTATGATCCCGAGCATTTTTCTTTTTTGACTGAATAAATTGCTTGTTAACTTTTAACCATTTTATTCCTACAAGTGAACAAAAGACTAATTACCTCATGTTTGTGGCTGAATATAGATAACAAAAATTAATGGTCCGTTTGGGATAATCATTTGCTTTAATTTGGGACCATTCCCATCCAAACAAGTATTTAAACTTTGCACATATGAAGTGTAGCATTTAGATGTTCATTTTGACATTTCAACATAAATTCAAATGTTTTTATTCAAATATGTTGTTCTAAATGTTAACATTCAAACGTTAGTTCGGATGACAATTTAAATGTTTCAGTTCAAATGTTTTTTATCCGGATGTTACAATACAATAGATGGTTCCTCCAAACAGAGGTTAAGTATTAAACAGGCCCAAGTGAAAAAGTAGGGCAAAGCATTATGCAGTGATTGCAAAGAGAGAGTAAAGATCACCTTATAAAGGGGCATGGATTATTTGTTTCTGCCTATCAACTGAAATACTTTTCCCACATCATTTAAGAAAAATCTAACAAATCAGGAGAAACGGACGTTAGATTCGACTTTTCCAATAGTTAAAAGGATAACTCCAAAGGCACCACCTAGTAAGTATAAGCTGATCACCCTTTTTCTACTAATTGAAGATCTGAAAATTAAAATTAGAGAAATCGTACAGTCTTAATTTGTTCAAGAAAATAGACAGACGATCGAATTATTTGATATAACAAACAACTTGTGATTTTTTGAGTGGTTAAATAACATTTACATAAATACATAGATTTGATAATTTATGCTTCCATCAAGCTTTTTATTAATTATTGCGCATTATTTTTTTGAAGGAAAAATATCGCATTATATAGTAGCTATAACTTCATACATTTCTTAATTTTTCTCTCGTAAAAAAAAAAAAAAAATTCATACATTTTTTATGCTTTATAGTAATTACAGAACTTAAACTTGGTGGCGGCTTTATGATCTATATATGAGAGAATATTTCTGTTATGTAGGTTAAAAAAAAAAAAAGAAGGTAATTCTACAATGAGATCCCTTATTTTTTCCATTAATGGGGTAAAACTTTTTAATCGTTTGATCTCATTTCAACGGTTTAGATGATATGTGCCATGAAATTTCTTATGCATCCTATTACATTTGATTATATGATCAATTACCAACAAAAAAGCCAAAAAAAAAAAAAAAAAATCCCAAATTCCTTCCGTCATCTCCGTCGCTGTCCAGGGTTGCCACAGCGTCGTCCACGCGGCCTCCCCCTGCACCCTCGACGCCCCACGTGACCCCTTCGCCGATCTCCTCTACCTCGTCATCAATGGCGGAATGAGGACGTCCGGTGCCATCTCTGCAAATCCCGTTCGGACTTTTTGCACGTATGACCTCCAAATGAAACACCACTGCAAATTTAACCTTGTTTTAAAGGATTTTTTTCCTTTTTCATTTTATTTATTCAATTTTTTATTGAAAAGACAAAACAAACCCTCTCGTTTCTTTTTCAAACACCATTCTCTATCCTTCTTACACATGTCCAACGTGTTTTGTTCCCTCTTTTTTTTTTTTTTTTTTTTTCTTTTTCTTTTTCTTTTTCTTCACTGATTGGCTTTTTTTTTTCACTCTTTGCCTTTTTTTTTTTTTTTTTCCTCTGTATTTTCTTATACTTTTTGTTAAACTTTTTTTTTCCTTTAAAATTTTATAGCTTTTTCTTTTTTCTTTTTTTCTCAGTCAAGATCTATTATTCTGTATTTCCTGTCCCATTAATTATCTATAATAGTATTATGTTATATTATCTGAATTTAAAAATTTAGTCACATAAAAAAGCTAAATACTAAACATTCTTGAACAAATTAGTTATCAAAATACTATTAAAGGGACAACCATTGAGAAAAGAAAATAAGATAGCAGATCTAGATTTTTTTTTTATTTTTTTTTTACACTTTTCATTTTTCATTTTTTATTTAAGATTTATTTATGTTTAATTTTTTAAATAAATTTTTATATTATTTTTATTATGACTAAAGAAATTTACAAATTTAACATGCACGAGTCAATATCTTAGTTTATATAATATATAGAAGTGTAAAAAAATGTTACAATTCCACCTATTTTCAACCAAAACTCACAGTTTTGGTTCAAACTTCTTTTTTAAAAAAATTTCATTGTTTTCTTCTATTTAAAATTAATAGCTTTTGTGTTGCTTTCCCTTTTTTCTCAACTTTTCCAACCAAAGATTATATTTTATTTTATTTTATTTTATTTTGTATTTTATTTTTCATTTTCTCCACTTTTTAGTCTCTATAAGTATATAGAAGTATCAAAAAGTATTGTTCTACCAATTCATCCAGAATGGTTCGTTTTAGACGAAAAAGTTCTGTATTTATTTTTTGGTCCTTTAGTGTTTTTCAGACCAAATTTTATTTTTTCATTTTAGTCATTTTTCTTCGTTTTTAAAATTTTTATATTTATTTTTTGGTCCTCCATTTTTTTGGATCCTTTTTTTCATTTTAGTCCTATTCTTTTCTTTTTTTTTTAGCCCATTTTTTTCATTTCAATCTTTTTTTTCGTGTTGATAAATTTTCGGTTTAGGTAAAAATATTCATGACCGGCATAGGCGGTAGGTCAGTCTGATAAGTCCAGAAAACTGGTTAAAAAATATCATATTACTTCAGTGTCATGACTAGCAAAACCGCCAGCCGGTTCGGGTAAAAAAATTCTTGACCTCCTATACCGGTCAGGCCAATCCGATCGGTCCGGAAAATCAGTTGAGAAAGCATCATATCACTGCAGTATCATAACCGACAAGACTGACAGTCGCTCCGGATATAAAAGGCATAGGCGGTCAGGCTAGTCTGGCTGATCCAGAAAATCAGTTAAAAAGTATCAATACTACTTCGATATCATAATCGGTAAGATTGACAGACAACTGGTCTGGGTAAAAAAAATTCCTGACCGGCATAGGTAATCTGGCCAATCCAGAAAACTAGTTAAAAAGCATCATACTACTTTGGTGTCATGACCGGCAAAACCGACAGCCGTTCTGGACTAAAAAATACCTAGCCGGGCTAGGCGATCAAGCCAGTTTGGTCGGTTTAGAAAATCAATTGACAAACATTTTAGTGTCCTTACCAGCATGACCCGCAAAACTGAGTGTTGCTCTAGGAAATAAATGTGACTTGACTAGTCTGACAAACCATTAAAGAAAATAATGGCGCTTTGGTTTCTTGACCGGCATGATCGATAATACCACAGTCGATCGAGAAAAAAAAAATCTAACCTAGAAGAATGGCTCAATCTTTCATTAAACGGAGTGTATGGATCACGAATAATTCAATTTGACCCAGATAATCATCCTTAATAGACCGTAAAACTTAGCATATTGGTTCATAATATTGAGCAGACCAAGAAGACCGACATGACTGCACTATAGTGTGAGTATTTTTAATATCAATTTTAATATTATTCTAATATTGTTAGTGTGACAACAATAGTAGAAATACACTTTGTAAGCGAAGCGAGCAAAACCCATGAAATTATACATTTTGATAAAAAAAAAAATCTAAGTCATTGGTAATCAATTTACACTACACCATCCAAAGTAAGCGAGATTGGTCTGATCTTTCATTAAACGGAGTGTACGGGTCCCAAAAAATTTAATTTAACCGAGATAACGGTCCTTAGTAGACCATACAACCGAGCGGACAGACTCCATAATATTGAGCAGACCAAGAAGAACAATATGATCGATACTCTTTTGTCCCGGTCTTCTTCTTTTGAAATCAAATAAATAAGTATATTTTTATAGTTTGAGTTTTTTAATACTGATTTTAATATTATTCTAACATTGTTAATGTGACAAAAATAGTAGAAACACATTTTGTAAGCGAATCGAGTGGAACCTGTGAAATTACATACTTTGATCAAAAGTCTAAGTCATGAGTTATATTATCAATCTATAACTATGCCATCTAAGATAAGCGAGAAGATTGGTCTGAATTTTCACTTAACGGAATGTATGAGTCACGAATATTTTAATTTGACCGAGATAGCTGTCCTTAGTAGACCATACAACCGAGCCGAATGGCTCCATTATATTGAGTGGACTGAGAAGAACGACATGGTCGATAGTTTTTTGTCCCGGTCTTCTTCTTTTGAAATAAAAAACATAGCAATATTATTATAATATGAGTTTTTTTTAATTGATTTTAATAGTATTCTCTAATATGATTAGTGTGACAAAAATAGTAGAAACGCACTTTGTAAGTGAATCGAGCAAAACACGTGAAATTACATATTTTGATAAATAAAAAAAAAGTTTAAGTCATGAGTAATGTTATCAATTTACACTATGTCATTTAAGGTAAATGAGAAGATCGACCTAATCTTGCACTAAACGGGATGCACGGATCACAACTACTTCAAGTTCTACTATGTCATTGTCATCACTACTTTCAACCTTTTGTATGAGCTCAACGTGTAGCATGCTTCTACGTTGTGATGTTTTACAAAAGTCTAAAAGATAACACTTAGCATCAAAATCATCCAAAATGAGTTTAGGACCTAACGATGTTGTACACAAAAAAATGTAACTTATTTTCAATTACGTACTCTTTTGGTACACATGAAGCCTTTTAATATTCAATCAATAATTTCGTAATATTTCACCTTATGCGGATCATCTAATAGTACTATGTTCTTGATTTTCTTATTCCTTCTATATCATTTATATGACTCGTCATCTTTCTTTTTCATTCTCTATCATATCAAAAATAAATGATAAATCTCACTCATTTTCCTGTAAAAAAAAAATTGTTATTAAAGAATTAAAAAAAGAATGAAAAAATTGTTATTAAAGAATAAAAAAAAAATGAAAAATTGAAGACTAGTTCATAATGGTTAAATCTACCGGACTGTCCCCAGCCCACTAAACCGAACAGGTAGGTCTGGTCGGTTAGGCTGGTTCGGTCGGTCAGGTTGGTCCGGGAAGTTTGACCGGTCTGGTCACTGTACTGTTTTTATGACGGGATTTTACGAATTTGAAGATTTTACAAGCCAAAAATTAGTGCAAAATAGTTTGAATCATTGTTGTTTTTCTTTATTAAGCTCCCTAATCATGAATGTCCAACCTCTGAATAACTTTGAAAACAATTTAAATAAAGTTAGAGGGTTTAAGATGAACTTAACAAAATTTTAGGGATTTTACAAACTTTTAGTATGACCATTCCTTATTCATTCTATACCATTCATATGGCCTGTCATCTTTCTCCTTCCATTCTCTATCCTTTCAAAAATAAATGACAATCTCACTCATTTTCATATTTAAAAAAAAAAAGATTGTTATTAAAGAATTAAAAAAGGAATGAAAAAAATTGTTATTAAAGAATAAAAAAAATGAAAAATTGAAGACTAGTTCATAATGGTTAAATCTATCGGACCGTCCCCAGACCCACTAAACCGATCAGGTAAGTCTGGCCGGTCAGGCTGGTCTGGTCGGTCAGGTTGGTCCAGGCAGTCTGGTCGTTTTGGTCACTGTACTGTTTTTATGACGGGATTTTATGAATTTGAAGATTTTACAAGCCAAAAATTAGTGCAAAATAGTTTGAATCATTGTTGTTTTTCTATATTAAGCTGCCTAACCATGGATGCCCAATCTCTAAACAACTTTGAAAACCATTTAAATAAAATTAGAGGGTTTGAAATGAACTTAACAAAATTTTAGGGATTTTACAAACTTTTAATACTCCCTCTTCCCTCCTTGTGGTCAGAAATCAATGCCCAAAATGTGAAAATGATGGAAGATGTTAACTCGAATACAGGGATGGTCGTTTTGAGGGGATGGTGGAGATGAACAATGATGGTGAAGGAGATGACATTTTCTTTGACAATGGGAGTGGTTTCTTCAAGAATATGGTTTTTTATTTTTTATTTTTTATTTTTTTGAGGAAGAAGATGGTCATTTTATTTTCCTTTATTTTATTTTTTACTTGTAAAGGATATTTTGGAGAAAACAAGATATTCATTAATGAATGAGGTCATCCTTGCAATCTTTTCTTTTCGGGATCTAGTGTTAAACAATTGCATATATAAACTCCCAATGAAACGGGACTACAGATATATTTTGTTTTAAAATTTATTTTATTTTTTATTTTTTTATTCAATTATTAAGTAAAAAGACTAAAAAGAGTCTCACCTTTCAAAAAAAAGACCCTTGCTTTGAAACTTAAAAGTCCCAGACATCGATCTTCCCCCCAAAAATCTACCACCAAAAAAAAAAAAAAAACTGAAGCATTTTCCCACTCTGCTCTCCTTGTCCGTCCCTAACCCTAACCCAACCACCCCAACCCCAACCCATTGATCTCCCCCCTTCTCCCAAATATCTACCAGCCAAAAAAAAAAAAAAAAAACTAAAGCAAAGCTATCCCCGTCCGGTCCCTAACCCCAACCACCCCAAAAAAAAAATCTACCAGCCGAATAAAAAAAAAAGAAAAAAAAAACTCAATCACTCTATTCCTCTTGAAGACCTCTCCCCGTTCGATCGTGCTTCCAACTGTGATGTCCTAGAAATTTATAAGCTTGATTTATGAATTATTATTGTGGATTTCCTTCATTAATATATTTCTAATGAATTATCTTAATGAATATCAAATTTCACGATCATGAATGATTGCATATGTATCATCGGTGTGATGATGTTGACGCTATAACAACGTCAAGTTTCTCTATTTAAATGAGAAATTTTAAGTACAAAATAGACGAGTTGAACGACATATAAACTTATATGAAAAATTTATTATGTCGTATTAAAGGTATATCGATAATTTTGGGAAGAACTCCGATTTTTATTAATAGGTCAATTTAATAATCTTAGTATTTATTTTGATCATATTAATATTCAAGCTTTGAGAGCATGATTGGGAATTAATGTGTTACATAAATAGGAGATGAATTATTAGTATTTACTCTTAGGAAATCCAAAGGTGGAAGATTTATCAAAAATTATGCTTGATTTGAAATCAATGGTGTAGATTTGATATTAGAGAATCCTAGGCAAACCAATGGCGAAACCTTGGAAGATAAGTGACCAATGAGAACTTAAGGTAAGGATTGGTGTGATGGAAGATCCAATGGATGAGAATAAGGATGATAACTTTGAATCAATGGTGGAAATTAGAAGAAAGAAAAACAAAATAAAAATGAGAATCCTAGGGGGGAGGATCCGGATTTTTGGTTCAAGAAACAAGAAGGAAATGTGAACAAATGAGAAAAGACGAAAGTGGTGCATGCATGCAACCACATGTAAGAGAAGGCATGGTCTATTTTGGCAAGTTGACCCAAGGAAGAGACAAGTGAAAGTGACACATTGTCTCCACCTTGTTGAACCAAAATTTTCACTCCAAACCTTCCCAAAAGTGCCGGCCATTCAAGGGCTGATTCAGCCAAATATTTTTTCAAATTTCATCCCTCAAAAGACAGCTCTCTCAAGGTCAAAGTTGGCTAAGCACAAACCCCTAACACCCCATTTTCTTTCTCACACAAATCAAACTCAAAAACCCTAGCTTCTCTAACCACCACCAAGCTCTAAACAAAACCAAGAACCACCAACATTATTCTCCATCTCCAACACCCCTCAAGCACTCTCCTCCATCCATTTTCAAGCTCTAAGAAACCCCATCCCCTAGATCGAGGAAGTGAGAAACGGAGTTAGAGGACGTCTTACTAGAGGTAACCTAGTGGTATTCTTCATGTTTTAGTCATTTTTGGAGAACTAAAGCATGATGTTTAGCTATGATCTTAATATTAGACTTCTTCTTACCTAAGAAAAGTTTTGAGAAGAACTTGGAAGGCTCGAGATCTTAAAGGATCCCCAGAGCATTTCGGTAAGATCTATGAATCTTGTTGAAGTTTATAGTTGTTGTGGTGTTATAGCATGCATTGGAAACTTTAGTATGAAAAATAAATAATATATTAATATTCTACAGATGATAAGCTTCATTTGGACTTTGGAATCACTTGATTTGCTTTTATATGTCAAAAGTTATGTGCCTTTGAAGTTGTGACACAAAAATAAAGAGAAAATGAACCTCCGAGACACAGCATAGCCACGGGTTTATTGTACTCCGAACCCTTTAGACTCAAAATTTTTTAATATACATTAAATAACTAAAAACTATATTCTTTTAGCTTTCCAACAAGGTATCATACGCCTTGAACGGATAAATGTGCAATTTTTGACAAATTTTACAAGTTTGGGCTACGAACCGAAAATCCTTGCTGGAACCCTATATTAGCCACGGGTTTTGTAGACTTTGAGTTAGTAAACCATAAATTTTTACAAAAATGTTTTAATCATACAAAATATACATTATAAGCTTTCCAATGACATATCTTTTGTCTTATTTGGACTCGTAAGTAAATTATTATGATTTTTCTAATCTTACCTATGAATCTGGATTTGTGGTTCAAATGTGAAACCAACAGTAACAAAACCTAAGTTGATGGCATGAATCACTCAAGTACTAAAGGAAATAACTTTACCACTGTAAAGTAGACATCTTAAGCTTCAAAATGAGATATCATGCGTTTAAAACGGGTATGTACATAAATTTTAATAAATCCCTTAATATTGTAGTGTAATCTGGTAATCTAAGATTTTACCATAAGACACTTAGAAAAACGTCCACATTAATGTTTGAAATGCTTGAAATCTTGGAAAACAAGTTATAAAGACAGAAACTATATGTTTCAATCTTTCCAACAAGCCATCTAGTGTCCAAAACGAAATTATACTCAAATCTAAATAAATCTTACACGTTAAAATCCTACACCGATAAAACGATTAAACATTAAAATGTGACACAAGGGTAAGTCATGACATATGAACATATTTAGTTATGCAATGAATTGATTTTAAGTGTATGATCAAATAATATGAAAACCCTAATTTTATAAGATTAAATCATAAGTTTTAAATGGGCCAAAATAAAGTTTACTAGATGATTACTAGGCATATACCAAGAGATTATCCTTAGGCCAACTAAATGAACATAACTAAGGGGATTGGACTAGCCCAATAGTAAAAGAGAGGTATACCCATAGGTGACCCATTGTCACCTTGATTGATTAATTAATTAATTAATTAACTAATAAATACCTAACTAAATGTAATTAATAAAGTAAGTAATTAATTAATTGATTAATAATTAATTAATTAATTATAAGAGTTAGTATATAATAATCAAGATTATTATGTTGAATAACTACATAATTATAATACATGATTAATTAGAGATTAATTAATTATTAATCATTAATATAATCATCAAAATAATTATGGATAATTAACTAGAGATTAACCACACATCAATTATTAGATTAATCAAATTATTAATTATTATTATTAGAATTAATAATTAATAATTATTATATGAAAATAATATTTAAGTAACATAATTAAATTATTAACTAGATAATTATTAATAAGTCAATTAAAATTAAATAATTTAATTATAATTACTCAATTAAATTAAATAATAATTAATATTACTTAATTAATTAATTAATCAATTAATTAATCAATTGATTAATTAATTAATCAAAATAATTAATTAAATTAAATTAATTAAATAATAATTAGTAGAAAATTATTTTAACACTTAATAATTAATAAGAATTAATTGTTAAGATTAATTATGACATAAGTAAATTAAGTACACTATAATTTTTAAAATAAATAAATAAAGTAATATTACTATAATTCTATGTAATAATGAGATATTGTTAATCAGGACAATTTCTTAAATCGGCATAGTAGGAGATACAACTCCGGAAGTTTAAGCATATAAGACAAGTAAGTACAAACCTCACCTACAGCATGGAACAAAATGTTCTTCTTTATGATGCTCTACGTTTGCTATGACTGGACTTGATGATGTCATGAGTATATGAGTTATACTTATTGCTTTAATTAAGCATTTAATGTGCATAATTCCTCTTGCACTGACATGATCGGTATGCCTCACATATATTTATGTCATAATGATAGATGTATAGTGACATGTAAATCTACACAATGTCACAATTAATAAGAATGAGGCAAATAAAAGATAGGATTAAGTGTCGTACCAACCTCCAATTAGTGAGATGATATGATATGATAAGAATGAAAGTTATAAAATATAACCTTGGAGGCTGTTGGAGGGTCGCTCCCCTAACTCCCCATTGGTTGCGCGCATATGGGTACGACATAGGAGCCCTTAAGTAGACAAGATATGTAAATTATAAAGCATAATTGAACACACATAGTTCATATGCATTTTGAATATTCATGATGTTACATGTGATGATATGATTTTATGAAAATGATTTGTGAGATATTGTTTGTACTTGCTGAGCGAAAGCTCATCATTGTGTGTTCGTGCTGTAGGTAACACGGGTAAGCAGCCCGTTACTTAGATGTTTTATGGACTGGCAAAACTGTGCGGAGCCGATGAAGGACGGGAGTGTGATACCACCACGAATTAAATTTTCGCATTTAGATTTTATAAACTATTTTGTATCGACTATATTTATAATTATATTCCAATGTTTTGGTACTACTAAATTAATATGAGTATTTTATGAGAAAGACTTTAGACTCTTTCCTTATAATTTATATGAAGTTATAACTTTTTAAAATATCATCTAGATACGATTTTAAATAGGATAATTAGTTGCTAGAGGTTTTCAATTGTCTCAGTTAAAAATTTTAGTAATTATAACTTTTGTAGTACGAATATGATTAAAAAAAAATTCTGTATTTTCGGAATTAAACATAATTGAGTGTTAAGACTAAATTAAATAAGAATAAGTAAGCTAGTTAACGGTCTGAAAAGTCGGGTCGCTACACCAACAGTCATCTTACCAACCTAACTGACCACGACGACGACAATAGCCGCATTGTCTCGGGCGACTCGATCACTCCCCGTAAGTTCCTCTACTCTCTTGCAAAACCTCTTTGGCCGGGTAGAAGAGAACTTTTGTTTTGTTTTTGTTTTTTTTTAATTAAAAAAAAAAAAACCAACTGAAAATTATTATATATATTTTGTGTGTTCCATGTTAGAACAATGTGTATGTTTCAAATATGTCGTCATTTGTCACAATGCCATTGTTAAAATTATATTGTTGTTTATATGCAAATTGTCGTTTTGAGAACTTCATACTTAAATTGTCGTTATCGTTTCCAGTGTTGACGTTTTTCAAGTGTAAGAAAACATTGTTGTTTGCACTTTGCAAAACCAAACAAATCACTCTTCGCACTCTCTCTCCCCCCTACCGCCGGTCTAACCACTTGCCGCCAGTGCCCTAAATAATTTTGCAGCATAATTATGCATGCTTTTGTTCAATCTCATTCTTATATGCATTTGTATCAAATTGATTTGATCAATATATGTACTATTTACCATAACTTTCGACAAAAAAAATGTATCAAATTAATATATATATATACATATACCGTGGGCCACGAGGTACACGTGCGTGGTCCTAATCTAGCAACATTGATGAGAGGTGTTTTCGAAGGATCTTGAGCTGCAGTTTTCACCCCAAAAATGCTAACTTATTAGATTTCTTTTGAAATAAAAACATGGACCAATTTCGTGCACAAACTTTTTGCTCTTATAATATATATATATATATATATATATATCATAAATGTTGGCTTAGTCTAAGATTGGCAAAAATGTTGTAATATGTACCAACTAATATTTATGGTTCATATGTATAAGTTGGTATCAAACACAAAAGCTTCCAAAAAAAAAAAAGAAGGTTGTCATTTATATTTACATGAAATTAGCATGAATTTGGAACACAGGTTTGAGATGTAATTTTTAGGTTGAAGTTAACTTTTAAAAAACAAATTATAATTTTTGTTGACTTTACAGAAAGACAAAAAATGAGATGAAAACTTTAGCCTCACACCTGAGAATCAAACAAACTATTAGTTTACATTAACTATATCTGCAGTATCGGTAAAATGTTCATAAGATATGTACTAAGATATGTATTTATATCTATTTAGTTCAAAATAATTTTCATACTTTCTTTGTCGATGAGGTTGATTAATTTATCTTCAAGGTGCAAAATCAGGGAAACCTACGAGTTCCTTATCTTCTCTGAATTTGGGATCATTTCTAGCTATGGCACGGGACCGTAGTTCATTGGCATTCTCTCCTCGCCCTGCCCAACAGCGGAGATATTTAGAACCATCAGAGATGGAGTCGAAAAATGACTCTGAAACAGTAAGCAAGACTCCGCTACGACCAAATGACAACATGCCACCACAATCACGAGCCTTGATAACACCGGTTAGTGTTTTTTATTTTCTTCTATTTATTAGATTTATGTAGTTAAAGTTAACAAAAAGAAATGTTTTGTCTATTTTGTTAATTTAACAAATAAGCAATCTAATTCATTTGTAGGTTTTGGAAGCCCTACCACCTACTTTTCATTTGAAATCAGATCAGATGAATTTCAAGTGCAAAACAACAACAAAATGTTTGTTGGCCAATGCGGTTGAAGTCGTGACGAAGGCGTTAAAAGACTACCCACGTGGTATGGAGTGGTTCATGAGCTCCCAGTTTGCCCACCTATTTTCTGTTACAGAACATCTTGACATTTGTTTAGCACCATTGTGGATGCTACAATGTCGTGCAGTTGAAACAAAAAAGAACTTTGAAATGTGGTTCGTTGTTAACGGAATTCCCATAAGGTATTCTCTTATGGAGCATGCTCTAATAAGTGGCCTCAATTGCTCCGCTTATCCTGCGGATTATAAAGATATACGTAGCTAGAGATTCAAAAATAGAAACTTCCCCAAAGAGAAAAAAATCTCGCTAAGAAGCATTAGAGAAGTCTTGGAAAAGATGAGCACACTCATGAAGAAGATCTAGGAGGTAGCGGGAGGCAAGGTGGCAATATTAGTGAAAGAGAAAGACAGAGTTCGACTCGAAAAGAAGATAAGTTGAAGATGGCTGTGTTATACTTTTTTGTGTTCAGTCTTGATCACTCATGAAAAGGATGATACACAGATTGCGGATGGACTTGTCCAAATTGTTGATGATCTAGATTGATGTCGCACCTTCCCGTGGGGAAGACGTTCGTACCATTATTTGCTCATTCATGTCCAAAAGTTGAACCTTGCTGAAAAGTCAGCAAATGCATTTGAGAAGAAAAAGACAACGTGGGCATGTTTTGGGTTTATATTACCGTTGATGGTAAGTATGTTTTGTTTAAACATAAAATCTTGACATGTAATTATTTTAGACCGTTTCTAACATAATACCTTGATTTTTCAATTGTTTAGCTTCTTCCATTCGAATGCATCCCAGCCCTAACTCCAAAGTTTGCAACGGTCCAGAAGGATGTCATAGAACCAGTGCCGAGGATTTGTCAATGAAAAATGAATTTTAAAAAGAAAAAGGCTCCAACATTGGAAGACATTCTACAAAGGGTCGGAGATACCAAGGTTGGTGTTTCAAATAAGTTAATTTTGTTTTTTGAATATTAAATTAGTTGTTGATTCATAGGTTACTAATTCAAAGTGCTTAACTATCAGAATATAAGAAGTATTCTTATCCCAACACCAAGGGAGCAAGAAACTGCATACATGCGAAGCTTTGTTCCTGATGACGATGAATCTGATGCCATTATCAATCAGTGGACGATCATACTAGAAAATGAATATAGCAGCATCTTTTAGAAGAATGTATGGTATGCCGATCTGGAAGGCCGTCTAAATTTCCTTCGTTTGCATGTTTCCACTGAGGAAGTACAACGAGAAGATCCAACCAAAGTAGAAAATATTCAACATGATAATGTTCGATGTGAAGAGTCTAGACCTCAACATGCTAGCTCTCCAATGGACCAATCTAGATCTATGCCTTGTCATAGTCCTCTCGCTGACGAGTCCATGCTGCCACAGGCTAGCCATCTTGTCGATGACCCTAGGGTGCTACATAAGCTTAAAGCTTTGGAGAAGAAAATAGAAAAAATGGACAGGGAGGTGAAATCTCAATATTCTCAATTAGAGAAGATAGTGACTGAGTGCCTTGATAAAATGATGAACGTCATCGAAAGTTTAGTTCCACAACAATCAACTTGGGCAGGAAATGGAAGTAGAGGTGGAGATAGGGTTGCCAGTGAGGGTGTTGGTTTTGAGAATGGTAGAGATATTAATGTTATGGCCAGTGGCAATGAAGATGTTGGTATTGAGAAAGATGGGGGCTTTGAGAATGTTAGAGATGGAGATGTTAACATCGATAATACTGAATTGAATGTTCAAGTGAGAGACGTTAGGGATAGCGTTGATACTGAAATGAATGTTTTATATTATCATTCTCTAATTTCTTCAAATGATTGTGCAAATGAGGAGGATGTTTCTGAGGTTGAGCAACCGGAGAGACGACCCCAAAGACGGTTGATGAAATTAAAATATAGGAGGACTCCTTATACCACACCTAGTATAAAGAAAATAAGGTATGTTAGAGGCTCGATACAACATTTCAATCCATTACGCTTTGAAGAAGTAATGAAGGACTCATTCGATCAATATTGGAAACAAAACAACGAGATCACTTCTGGTCTTGGTTGTACACGCAATTGGGAATTCTTTCGTCAAATATTGACTTCGAACATTTGGCTTTTCACCGAGGTAAGCCGTATTTTATTTGTTTGTTATATTTAAGCTTTTTTACATTCTTTTCTTCCAAAAGAGTTTTGATCAACCTTTCAAATGATTGTAGCACATGGAAGAAGCCACTTATGGATTAAGAAGAAGACAACATAAGTACTTCGATATTATCAATCAGAATGTCGTTGTTTTGGATGTGGTTTTTGGTCAATTGTTGGTGAGTAACTCGTATGACAGTGATGCCATAGATGACTACTTAAGGAAATATATTAGTGGTGAGGTCCCTAAAATGGGAAAATCTTGGAAAGGCACAAAGGCACTATACTTCCCATTTAATGTGGGAGAGAAAGAGAATTTACAAAACAATCACCTCCTTGGAGGGAAACATTGGGTTACAGTGAAGGTGGATTTCGTCAAACTAAAGTTGGTTGTTTTTGACTGCGACATTGGATGTTATAGTGAGATACAAATGGATAAATTTATAAAACCACTCCAAATAATGATTCCCTTGATACTTCGGGAATTTGGATTTTTCAATGATCTGATCAGTCATCTTAATACTCCTTGGCCATACAGGCGCCCATGTTATCATCTTCAAAATATTTCGTACGTATATTTTGAATGTCTAACTTTTTATTTGTCATCTAGAATTATAAAAACTAATGAACTTTTTTTCAATTGCTACTTAAAACATAGGAGATTGTGCTGTGTACGCCATCAAATATATTGAGTTTGATATGGAAGGAATCGAATTGAACTTGATAAATGATGATATGATTGAATTCTATTGAACGAAGATGGCAATCGAGATTTTTCACAACCATTGGGTCCCATAGTCACTTTATACTATGTTAAGGCTTTGTTTTGTTTAAAACTTGTATTTATAAAAGTATCTAACTGTATGTATTTTCTTTAAGTCTTTCTTAGGACCAACTAAACTTGAAAGATGTATTAATTTCCCAGTAGAAGGGCTAATCTTATTATCTTCTACAATGCTTCATTTTTCATACTTAAAAAAGCTTTATTGTTCGTTTTTGAAATTTATTACGATTGGAACAGTCTTCTCGGTCGGTAAAACCAGTGACGATAATAAGTCTTATAGTCGGTAAAGCCGTATTTTTCTTTTTTTTGGACATTCTTCCAACCGTCATACAGTTGGAATGGTCTTCTCGATCAGTAAAAATAGTGATAACAACAAGTCTAGCAGACCATCCAAACTGTACCGACTGAAAAATACAAAATCAAAGTTTTTTCTTCTCTTTTATTTTAATTTAGAATTTTTTCTTTATTTTAATAGTCAGTTTTGTTGACATTATTATATTATATAATGTTTACTTTTCTATGTTAAAATTAAAAAAAATGTTGTATTTTTCTTTTTTTGGACATTCTTCCAACCATTATACAGTTGGAACGGTCTTTTCGGTCAATGAAAATAGTGATGACAACAAGTCTTGCAGACCGTCCAAACTGTACTGATCGACAAATACAAAATCAAAGTTTTTTCTTCTCTTTTATTTTGATTTAGAATATTATCTTTATTTTAATAGTCAATTTTGTTGACATTAATATATTATATAATGTTTAATTTTTCATATTAAAATTAAAAAAATGTTGTATTTTTTCTTTTTTTTAGACATTCTTCCAACCGTCATACAGTTGGAACGGTCTTCTTGGTCAGTAAAACTAGTGATGACAACAAGTTTTGCAGATCATCCAAACTGTACTGACCGACAAATACAAAATCAAAAATTTTTCTTCTCTTTTATTTTAATTTAAAATTTTCTCTTTATTTTAATAGTCAGTTTTGTTGACATTAATATATTATATAATGTTTAATTTTTTATATTAAAATAAAAAAAATGTTGTATTTTTCTTTTTTTGGGCATTCTTCCAACTGTCATACAGTTGGTACAGTCTTCTAGGTCAGTAAAACTTGTGATGACAATAAGTCTTGCAGACCGTTCAAACTGTACTGACCGACAAATACAAAATCAAAGTTTTTTCTTCTCTTTTATTTTAATTTAGAATTTTCTTCTTATTTTAATAGTCAGTTTTGTTGACATTAATCTATTATATAATATTTAAATTTTCATGTTAAAATAAAAAAAAAATGTTTTTTTTTTTTTTTGGACATTCTTTCAATCGTCATACAGTTGGAACGGTCTTCTCAGTCAGTAAAACTAGTGATGACAACAAGTCTTGCAGACCATCCAAACTTTAATGACCGACAAATACAAAACAAAGCTTTTTATTCTCTTTTATTTTAATTTATAATGTTTAATTTTCCATGTTAAAATAAAAAAACTGTTGCATTTTTCTTTTTTTGGACATTCTTCCAACCGTCATATAATTGGAACGGTATTCTCGGTCAGTAAAACTAGTGATGACAACAAGTCTTGCAGACCGTTCAAACCATGCAAACCGTGAGCATCGTGCCTCAAAACACACAAGCAAACCATGTAAACCGTTCAGACCGTCTCGTGGTTGGTCCATGCATACCAAACTGACCCTGCGAACCGTCCCATTATTAGACGGTTTACCTAATATTAATTTTTAAAAATAAGTAAAAATTATGTTTTTATTAATGTCAAAGTAATCGGATTCATGTTAATTAAAATGTGATTGGTTACACATGAGAAATAGTAAACCGACCACGTTATTTTCGAGGACTAACGATTACAAAGTCTTGATCAGGTTGAATCATATTGAAGAATAATAAATTTTTTGCGCACTTCAAAATACTTAAGATTGTAATGTGAGATTTTATCAACTATCAAGTGTTGATAACTTCTTAAGCCTAGCAAACCATGAGCACCATGCCTCTAATCACACAAGTAGACCATGCAAATCTTTCAGACCGTTTTACGGTTGGTCCATGCATACCGAACTAACCCTGCGGACCGTCTCATTATTAGACAGTTTACCTAATTTTAATAATAAAAAATAGTGTATACCTTTTGTTTTTATTAATCAAAATGTCAAATTAATCGTATTCATATTTATTATAAATGTGATTAATTGCAATTAAAGTTTTTTCTTTTTTCTTTTTTAATTTTGCATATCTCTTTATTTGAATAATTAATTTCATTGACATTAAGATATTCCACAATGTTTCATGTTAATGTTAAAAAAAATAAAATAAAAAAGGTCTATTTTTCTTTTTTTGGACTTTCTTCCAACCGCCAAACGGTTGGAATGGTCTTCTCGGTTAGTAAAACCAGTGAAGACAACAACTCTTGCGGACCGTCGCAACTGCACTGATCGGAATGATCGACTGTACAAAATGAAAGTTTTTACTTGTTTTCTTATTTTTAATTTTTGCATATCTCTCTATTTGAATAGTTAATTTCATTGACATTAAGTTATTCCACATTGTTTCATTTTCCATGTAAAAAAAAATTAGAGGTTTATTTTTCATTTTTGGACTTTCTTCAAACCGTCAAACGGTTGGAACGGTCTTCTTGGTTAGTAAAACCAGTGAAGACAACAAGTATTGTGGACCGTCCCAACTGTACTGAACGAAGTGATCGACATGTACAAAATGAAAGTTTTTTCATGTTTTCTTGTTTTTAATATTTGCATATCTATTTATTTGAATAGTTAATTTCATTGACATTAAGATATTTCACAATGTTTCATTTTCCATGTTAAAACAAAAAATAAAACTTTATTTTTCATTTTTGGACTTTCTTCCAACCGCCAAACGGTTGGAACAGTCTTCTCGGTTGGTAAAACCAGTAAAGACAACAAGTCTTGCGGACCGTCCCAACTGTATTGATCAAAGTGATCGACATGTACAAAATAAAAGTTTTTTCTTGTTTTCTTATTTTTAATTTTTGCATATCTTTTTATTTGAATAGTTAATTTCATTGACATTAAGATATTCCACAATGTTTCATTTTCCATGTTAAAAAAAAAGAGCTATAATTTTAATTTTTGGACTTTCTTCCAACCGCTAAACGGTTGAAACGGTCTTCTCGGTTTGTAAAACCAGTGAAGACAATAAGTCTTGCGGGCCGTCCCAACTATACTGATCGAAGTGATCAACATGTACAAAATGAAAGTTTTTTCTTGTTTTCTTATTTGTAATTTTTACATATCTCTTTATTTGAATAGTTTATTTCATTGACATTAAGATATTCCACAATGTTTCATTTTTCATGTTAAAAAAAAATAAAAAAGGTTTATTTTTTATTTTTGGAATTTCTTCCAACCACCAAACGGTTGGAACGGTCTTCTCGGTTGGTAAAACCAGTGACAGCAATAAGTCTTACGGACTGTCCCAACTGTAATCTTAAAAACCAGTTATAGAACAACTTTGTTAAAATCTTGAAAAAGTCACAAATACAAAATACCCAAATACATCAAAAACAAAATTTGACACATGTAATCTAATTCAAGCTTGCATCAGCAATCATAGCTTTCCGGGAGCGCTTGTTTTTGCCTCTCCTATGCTCTCCAACTGAAGGAAATCTAGTTTGTTAAATCATTCTATGCTTTGTAGTAACATCAGGGGGTAACACTTCCATATTCTGTACATCCTCAAGGATATCCCACTCTAATTGGTCTAGTACTGGGTAAATGGTTCGGACATAAGCTAATACCCATAACTCCTTCATATGGTATTTTGAGCATAAGTTATGCATTTTATCTAGGCCTTCTTGGTATGCTGCCAAGGCATGTATACATGAAAACTTGTCAATGTCAAACACTTTACAAGTGCATGTTCCCCTCCCAAGATCAACTAAGCAACTACCATTCAACCCTGTAACAAAGTACTCGAGCGTGGTCCTATTCAGTTTTTAAACTTTTAGGATTGTTGACTCTTTGTGTCTCGCATGCAATGCTTTCTCTACAACCGGAGTTAAGAGCTGCAATAAAGATCCGAGACTCGATTCCTTTCAGTGTTTGTTGAACCATTTAGAAATTTTATGCACTATCACATCAATCAAAGGTATAATAGAATATGTTCTGGCTTTTTTTAACACGCTATTGATGCTCTCAACCCCATTAGTAGTCAAGATGCTGTATCGCGAACCTGTAAAGTAGCATCTAGCCCATTTGCTAACATCAACATTGTCTTCAAGATACGCAGCTGCAATTGGATACCTATTCTTTAGTTCACCATATTGTTTGTTGAATTCCTGCACTGTATATGCCGCTACAACTTGTATGAACTTCATGACAACGGCATCTTTCACCTTCACCTTGCCCATGCCCTTGGCAACTTTAGCACGGGATCCTCGATTAACGCGTGATTTGATATTTTGGGAGATGTGCCATGCACAAAATCCATGTTGGGACTTCTTGTAAAGATCGGCGACTACATTTCAGATGATTTGGTGCCTATCTGAAATGATGACCAAATCCTCGTCATCTGGTATGAACTCTTGAAGTTTAAGCATGAACCATTTCCATAAGTTGTCATTCTCAGAGTCAACTACCCCAAAAGCTAGTGGATATTGATGGTAGTTCCCATCTTGAGTAATGGCAATAATCAATGTCCCTTTGTATTCGGTTTTTAGAAAAGTCCCATCCACCGTAATAACCTTCCTCATTGCCTTGAACCCTTCAACACACGCCCCTAATGCGATGAAAAAGTATTTGAATCTTTGATCATTGTCCACCAACAAATGTGTGATTGTGCCAAGATTTACAATCTTCATCATGTGGAAATAACTAGGAAACAACTCGAAACTATGCTCTGGCGCGCTCCTAACATCACTTGCAGCTTTCTTTTTGCCCCTCCAAGCTTTGTGGTATGATATTGACACCCCACGATCTCTCATCATGTCCACTACTCTACTTGGAGCCTGTGTGTCAAGCTATCCTGGGAACTCCTTTCTCAACATATCTGCAACTAACTCTGCCGTTGCTTGCCTATTCCTCACATCCACCAAACTAGTTGAGCAAGTGTGCATATTGTAGTATGTTCGGAGGGAGAAACGATCCGAGTTCTTGATCTTTGCTGCTCGCAATGCCCACTTGCAATCTTGAACTACACATTTCACCACAAACAATTTCGTAGTAGACTTGACTATGTGAAAATCAAAACAAGTTTTCAATGAAGCATTGATTACCAAATTCTTCACCTCATTCTTGCTCGCAAATTTTTGACCAATTGCAATACCCATACCATCATAGAAGTTGAAAGACACACAACCATCATGTATCCCTAATGGTTCACAATGATCCACCACAATATCTTGTTCTCCACATGAAGATTTTTGTTTTGGTGTTGCAATAGAAGCCGTTGTTTCTTGGAGGAAAGTTTCCTCCAATGTAGTTTCTTCTAGGCGGTCACCCTCACAGCCTTTTGCAGAAGCAGCATCATACACCATGGGTTCCTCCATGTCTTTGTCAAAATAGACTTCTTGAATGATTTCGTCATTTAAATTATTAAGTCATTCATTTTCATCAACATCAAGTCTCTCTTTGTCATTTGCTTGTCCACTTTCGTTATTCTTGATGAGCTCAACATGTAATAGGCTTCTACATTGCAATATAGCACAGCGGTCCAAAATATAACACTTTGTATCAAAATCATCCAAAATAAACTTAGGTTCTGGTTCTATTGAAACCAAAGGGATGTAACTTAGTTTCAAATCTGTACTCCTTCGACTTACGGGAAGCCTTTCATATATACAATCAACAATCTCAGAATATTTTACCTTATTCTGATCATCCAATAATTCTATGCTCTTCAATTCCTTGTTCCTTGGACACCTATTGTAAGAACCATATTCTTTTTCCTTCCATTCTCCACCAAATCGATAATATATGACAATTTCAGTCATTTTCCTAAATATAATAATAATAATAATAATAATAATTACTTTAAAATAACATGCTCAAATCAATAAAATTGAAATTGGTTTTTTCTTCACCCTCTTCTTGTGCAAAGACTTGTTTTTGACGTTTGGCATCAAATTAATTAGACTAATACAATCATTTATTTATTTATTTTCTTCTTTAGGGAACTGTCATTAACTTCTCAAAGCTTTCACGATCAGCCACACATCCCCTTTTGTTGGGAAAGGACGCGGCTGCTAATTCTTCGGTTGAATCGGAGGCAAGGTGAGATCCTCCATTGGCATTATTCTTATTTGGTCAATTTTACAGATCCTCTTTTAGCTTTTGTTTCCTTTTTTCTTTGGTAGAAAAATGTGACATCACATGTCACACATACGGTCCTAACTCCTGTACGTAACACTCTTCTTCTTAATTATCTTTTCGGTAATTAACATTGCTACAATTTCTCCCTAATTACCATTTAAAATGTAGAATGTGCTATCCCGGATCTTTGGACGCTGAAAAAGTCGCAGGCAAGATCGTCATTTGTGTTGCTGATGACGACCCTATAGCTTTTCGGGGTTTGAAGAGACGACAAGTGGTACAAGCTAAGAGCGTAGGAGTGATTTTGATAGAAAAAGAGGAAGCAGTTCTGCCTTCTGTTACAGGAATTTTCCCATATGTACAAGTTGGCGATATTGCAGGATCTCAAATACTTAACTACATCAACTCTACCAAGTACTCTGCATTGTCTATATATATATATATATATATATATGTATATATAATATAATGTACTGTAATACTTACACTTAATTAGTTTAGAAATATTGATATAAATGTTTGCGAACTCTTCATCACAGGAAGCCAACAGCGACGATCCTTCCAACGGTTGAAGTCAAAAGGCATAGACCTGCACCGGTTGTGGCCTATTTTTCATCAAGAGGCCCTGCACAGCGAACCGAAAATATTTTCAAGGTCGTTATTAATAATCGGGATTAAGAATTTGCATGTGTTTCGTAACGTTAATTTTACATCGATTTGACTTTAAAAGTGTGTAATTTGTGGTTCAGCCGGATAAAATGGCTCCCGGTGTGGCCATTTTAGCTGCCATGCTTCCAAAGATTGATGAAGCAGTTGGGGATAAACCGTCCGAGTTTTCCATGAGATATGGAACATCAATGTCTTGCCCACATGTATCTGGGGCTGCTGCATTCGTCAAATCAGTTCGGCATCGATGGACTTCTCCTATGATCAAATCGGCACTTATGACAACCCGTACTCTCCAAACTATATTCCTCAGGAAATATTTAGGCCCAATTGGAGATTAGCGTTCTTTTAATAGAACAGAATATTGTACGGTACATAACATATTTGCGGAAGCTAAAAGATATAAATAGCATATTTACTAAACTGTCGAAGTGAATAGTATTTTTACGAGTAAATTCATATTCTCAAAATAACTTAAAAATCTCCCTTGACAGCAACCGCATATGACAACACAAGGAAGCTATTGACAAACGGCTCAAGCTACATAGCAAATCCACACGAGGCAGGATCCGGGGGACTGAACCCGATGAAAGCTCAAAATCCGGGGCTAGTCTTTGAAACAACGACACAAGATTATCTTCGATTCCTTCGTCACAACGGAAATTCGGAGAAGGACATAAGAAGCATGTCAAACACAGTTTAAATGCCCCAAACATTGTAATAAAGAACTCATCTCGAACATCAATTTCCCGTCCATTTCTATCAGCAAGCTCAACCGGAACCAAACCAAAATCGTTTAAAGGACCATGACTAATGTGGGACCCTCTAACTCAACATACATTGCTGAGGTTCAATCTCTCAAAGGCTTAGTTGTGAAGGTTATACCAGAGAAGATTGTGTTCACAAAGGGCCAGAAGAGAGTTCCGTTCGAGGTCTCGTTCTGCGGTAAGGAGGCTCCTAGTGGCTACAACTATGGAACTGTTACTTGGTTTGATGGCCGACATTCTGTTCGTGTTGTGTTCACTGTTAATGTCGACTAACTCGATCGGAAGTGTTGCGGTGTTTTAGGCAAAAAAATTTATATGTTTTGCCAGTGTGATTCTATAATAATTTCAGTACGAGTCACGTTTTGTGAAGTTGATTTCGATCATGATCTTGTATTTTCATGTTTGAATTGATAAACATAAACTTGTAATAGACGTAGTCAAGTGGTAATTTTAAACCAATGCACCGATGTTGCGGGGGTCTTAATTGGGAATATATATATGTGCTAATTTACTGATCTCAAACATATTTTTCCAACTGCATTAAGGAAAAGCTTTTTGGCGCCAAATGAGCCTAAGCATTTTCCCGATTAAAAAGAGGATAAACCCGGTATTATTAAGTGGGTGATGTTTTTGATCTCCCAAACTACTTTTTTTTTTTTTTTTAAATAATGAAAAGGAACTAAAAATGCTAATGACCGTTTAAAAATTGCACAGAAAAGATCATGTGCAAGGCACCTGGATTAGAAGGAGCCAATAAAACCTGGGGGGTCCTCCATTAACAAAGTTTTTAGATATTTTCTCATTATTATTATTAATATTTTGTTTTTTGCCTTTTGTTTTTCTTTAATCTTATATTTTTAATATTAGGATGGGATACTCCAATCTCATACTGATGTGGGGTCCACCAAGTGCATTCTCATTCCAGAGCAAGTAAACAAGGAATTTACTCACATTCCTCCCTTCTAATAAGTAAATATTAATCGTGTCTTATCATTAATACTGATGTTCTGATATCGGTATGAAAGAGAAACAAATACGTTGGTGCCGCCGATAATGCTTACTATAAAGGAAAGATAAGTAGACTAAGGGTTTAGACTAAGGGTTACAAATGCAATAACTAAACTTTAATGGGTTTTGATTAAAAAAAATTTTTACAAAAGCCAGAGACGTAAGAGTATACCATTAACCGTAACAGGTATACAACCAGGTTACATGCGGTGACTCATCACCGACCATTGGTAATCAACTGGATTACCAACAATGTGCCTGTCGTATTATTGAATATTGCCCGCCTTATTAACGGAAGTGTCTTTGTAGCTACCGTGTCACCAGCGGTGATTGTTTGTTTGAACTAAAAGTTTATTGATTATTCATGTGGCATGTACTTTAATAAACCTGCGCAACCAGTTTATTATTTTAGTAAAGACGTACATTAAATAAAGTTTTTAGGAAACTTATGTAGTGATACTTACTTATAATAGGACAAAATGAGAAAAATGTAGAATTTTAGAGGTAAATTTGAGAAAAAAAAATTCATTGATTTCCTGTTCGTATTTGGAAATGAATGTCTGATTTCTTATTTGCACTCATGAGATGATTATATGATTTTTTGACCAACTATATAGAATCTACAACTATATGTTAATTAATAACCTTGAATTACGTATGTGAAATTATTCATACATGGAAAATACAGCAGTTACTAAGATTACAGTCTAAATTTATAGTTCACAAATGATAAATAAAGTTTTGATAACTTATCAAATAACTCCGTTTATTCGGACGTGTGAGTGACCCAAGAAGCAACCAGTGTCGATAACAGACGGATACTCGTCGGCGACTCCCATCCCTCACTGAGCGATTGGAGCAACTAGCACCATAAGGTTAACCAACAGTCACTTATTGAGTGACTTTGCCTACTAAGTGAGCTAGTAACTGAAGATCACTCTCAATGAGTGGAAAAAATAAGTAAGAAGATGGTAGAAGTTTTAATGTCAAATCTTTTTTCTTAGAAAAAAAAAAAGGCAAATCTTGATGTAGTCCTTTGACATGGCATTCTTGTAAATCCTCCTTTAATTTTCTTGACCTCTACCCTTCAATTTGAAGGGTGGAAAAGTAGAGCTCTAAAAAGCATCTTATAAAAAAACAAAATCTAAAAGTATGATATAGATTGAAAGTTTTCTCTCTCCACAAGATTGGGATAATAACATAGGAAACAAACAAGGAATTAAGAATCTTTGCTCTAAATAAAAACAATTAATTTGTGCATTATTAGACAACATTATACTTGTAATTTGTTGGTTTCCCCTTCCACTCTAGTTTCATTCAGCTTTTAAAATAAAAACAATGTATTTGACAGTTGAGTATATGGGAGTGACCCATCTAAGACTAGTTCCGCTGGTGAGAACGAAAGGTTCGTGTTTAAATTAATAGATTGAATATCCACCTTGATCAATTCCATTTGTTTGGTTCAAATTTTAAGTTGAAAAATTCATAATGGAAATCCGAAGATATTAAATTTTCATTTGTGTGGAATTCTGAAAATTTTCTCATAAGAAAAAGTGAAAATAAATTAATCTCACACTGATATATATATATATAAATATATATTTTAATGTGTGAGTTCAAAGAAATAATATGAAATGTTACTCTTTCAAACCACATCAAAATTACATGTGAGTGTATTTTTCATGGAAAGCAACTAAATTTTGACACATATGACGACAGCCTATTAAAATTGGCAATCAGTATTAAGCTAAAAACCAATCATTAGATAACTTAAGTGGTTGCAGGTATATTTTAATACTAATTCTATACCTGACTTTATTATAAAATATAGAGTTTGGATCCCTACCCCAATTCTAAAAGAAAAAATTAGACAACTTAATTTGTATTGGCAACAAAGAAAACATAATAATTGATCATACTCCACTAACCAAAAAAGAAAAATATCAAAAAAGTATACGTACCTTAATAATGCTTAACTTTAGGAAACGGAACAAATTTTAGGTAATAGAAAAACAGTCTAATTATGCCCTGTTATGTTGTTGCTTTAGGCTCTTTTTTTCCCCCCTAATGTGCTGTTGCTTTTAGATGGTGATGATGATGTAGGCTTTATATATGGCGACATTGAAAAATGATTTATAGAGCAATCAGGTGATTGAAGTAGAAAACTGTGTCTCCAACATGACGAAAAGGTGGAAAATGATAGAATGAGTAAAGGACGCCACATTCTTCATATTGGTATCTTTTCCAGTTGAATAGTGTTGGAGACCGTAATTTTTAAATTTTTTTAATCCTAACTTACGTGGTAATGGATTGTCATCTTTGTAATAATAAACGCCACTTAATTTAATTTGATGTTGCAAATTTATAAGCAGCTACCAATAAAAAAAAATGACTTCAGTTGATAAAAAAAAAAAGTATAATGTGAGGGTTATTAACTCTAATCTCAATTATTTAATACCATCAGAAATGACATATGAAATTAAGGGCATGTTTGCTTGGGGGTGACAGAAAGGAAAGAAAAGGAATACAATTATTATGTTTGATTGTCATTAAGACAGAATAGCCATTCTGATGGACTTTTCCACCACCACTTTGGTTAAATCACCTTTCTTTTCTCATAAGAGAGGAATTGCCATTCTGATGCATTTTTATTTTATTTTCCATCCCTGCCCTTATTCATCTTCTTATTTTAGGACCACCATTTCCTCTCTCCTCCAAGTCAAGATCTGAAGTTCCGGATTTTATATCCTATTGGCTATCCCCTCCAATAATATTATGACAAATCATTTGAATTTAAAATTTATCCCTATGAAAAAAATGTTAAATGCTAAAAAGTTTTGAACAAATTGATAAGTTATTAAGACAACATAGGGGGATAGCCTTTAAAACATGAAAATGGGATAATAAATCTAGATTCCTCTCCTCCCTCCCAGCCCTCAACCCCTCACCGACCACTGTCCTCCCTATCTACACTCCAACAACATCGCCGGTGTTCATCTATTGATGGCGGCTATATCTGCAACTCCTTGTTCAAGCATCGTCCAAGTGTCTAAAACATTGTCACATCAATTAATAACATAATATTGCATTTACTATTGGAAATAATAATATTTGAAACATAAGTTGGGATCAAAGTTGAGGTTCCTAGCAGTTTAGCACAACTTATTTAGAAATTTCCATATTAAAATAAAATACTTTTATTTGACTCTATGCAGCCAACGAGATAACGAGAGGGACCCACAAAGTGGGTGCCCACATAAGACTTCGTTTACTTTTGGTTCACCTATTGGAGATGAATTTTTTTAAGTTGAAATTAATTGACTTTTCAAAAACTAGTTATAAGTTTTGTTGGTTTTTTAGAAAAAGACAAAAACTGATGTGAAAAAGTATAATTAAGTTAGAGTTAAATATGAACGCCAAACAAAGCGTTCATCTTTGTCTCATATGGAGCTAGCTCCGTGAGATAAAGATTGAGTTTGAGAATTTTTTTTTTTATTCACATAGCAAGTTCGGGTTTGAAACTAGACAATTGTGAACCTTGCTTAGTTACTAGATTGAGGAAAACAAATTCCAATATAGAATTGTTCTCTGAAGTCCACTTTTGCTTTCCTCAGTTACTACTTTAGTCATTTTGGTGAAGTTTGTTGTTGGTCTCGTAGGAAGCTGCTCACAAGAGCAAGGAATATCAAAACTATCAAACTTTAAAAAAGCAAGGTTTTGGAGGCTTCCACACTTGGTAGCTAGCCTGTACATCACTACATACATTCGTCAAAATTGCACAAGACAAAAGAGAAAACCAACATTAAAGCAAACACATAAACTAAACAAAACAATATAATATATATTTTGTGTTAAGAGAAAGAAACAATTTATATTTAGGAAAGGAAGGAGAATAAAGGGAAGGGGGGGAAAAAAAATTTGCACATGGCAAATGATGTATATGTGACTCTTCCACTATGCTCTTTTGTAGCAAAAGATTGATGGGTTTACTTGCAATTCAAGTTTATGATATGCTTCTTCAATTACAACTAAGTGGGAAATTAATAAACAAAGCAGGATACAAATATTTCCAAATCCACCCCCCAAAAAAAGAAGAACAAAAGGGATCAAATATAAATATTAATATGGAGAAACACCTTAAAACAATTTTCAATTAATATGATTTTTTTAACGAATTATATAAAGCACTAAAACTCTCTCCTTTTAGGAAAATTAGGGAGTCAATAGATTAATGCATTGGTATATTTTTCCATAGACAAAAATTAGTAGGGAAACTTGGTTGCCACCCTAGTTTTCCTTCATTTGTGGGAAGAGAAGAAAATTCTAACTTGGATATAACTTTTTTTTTTTTTTTTGGGGCTCAG
This sequence comes from Ficus carica, assembly GCA_009761775.1. Taxonomy (NCBI): domain Eukaryota; kingdom Viridiplantae; phylum Streptophyta; class Magnoliopsida; order Rosales; family Moraceae; genus Ficus; species Ficus carica. The sequence goes on along the minus strand of CM019742.1, from coordinate 14,505,919 downwards.
ATAATTCAGATTATATCAAATAGAAATAATAAGACTGGATGAGACTAGTCCAAATAGAACTCAAATACCAAAGCCTGAACAGCAAATATATGTATACAAAAAAAAAAAAAAAAGAAAAAAAAAAAAAGAAGCAAATATTAAACTATAGGACATCATGCATTAATGATACTCAAATGAGATAAAGCAATTCCAAAATTGATTACTTATTGGTTAGTACTCAATCACTAGCCACATGAATGAGATGTTTTGTAAAGGCCCTTCCTTGAACATGACAGACTAACACTAACATTTTATGTAATTCGTCCGACAATAACAATAATAAAAATTGACAAAGCAGTATCTACAAATTATAAACATATGACATAGTTTTGAACGGTCAGATATCTCATAATTTATATCCGTTTATAAAAACATAACTTGATAAATATCTGAAACAGCTGTGTTTTATCTCCATGATAATCTTCCATATAATTAACAATAAATAATTATGATTCATAAAGACCTAAGGAATAAGAAACCATCCCAACTCCCCCCCCCCCCCCCCCCCCCCCCCCCCCCCCGGGCGGCCTCCTCGTGGTTCATGTTTCTTGTAGTCAATTTTCTCTCACTCCCTTTAAGCCAAAAAAAAAAAAAAAAATCTCTCACTCCCAAAATAGAGCTACCTATAAATATTTGTCGGATGCATAACTTAAACATTCCAAGTATACCTTCTTCTTCTTCTCATCTTCTTCCTTTGTACATTCCATAATCTACAAAGCTGAAGAGCCCTTACCCATATATATATACACACACAAACATATACATACACACACACACACACACTCCATTCATGACTAACCTTCATAAACTACTCTCTTTTCTCTCTCTTCTATGGCTTCTTATCACCAATTCCACGGCCTCTGCTTCAGATCATGATGTTCCCAAGGTGAATTCTCGAAATGGGTTTCTCTCAAAATTCTTCACCTCACAATCTTTTTCCTGTTTGGTTGCCGAGAAAATGATGCAATTCTCCCATAAGAATGAGAAACGAGAAAGAAAATTAACTAGAGTTTTCTTTTTAGACAGATTTTCCTGATCAATCCAAATTGTCGGTCTTGAAAATCTTTTAACTTAAATCTTATTTGTTTTGACAGCATTACGTTGTTTATATGGGAGCTTCAGATCCATCACTGAATGGAAATGAAGGAGATGCTAAAGTTGCAGAATCTGCTTATCTACAATTATTGTCATCCATTGTTAAACCAAGGTTCTATATTTTAGTGGATACAAACAGACTATAATTATTTTCTTTTTAATATTTTTCATAGATATATATTATTGTTGTTATATATTATGTATATTTTTTTAATTTTTTTTTGTGTGTATTTATTTTGTTTGGCAGAGAAGAAATTGAGAGAATATCTGTAATACACAATTACAGTCATGCTTTTAGAGGATTCTCTGCCATGCTTACAGAGGGTGAAGCTTCTGTTCTATCCGGTAGTTTTTCTTCTCTCTCTTTCTTTCTATTTTTGTCTGTTTTTCTCTTTTTGTCTATTATTTTATTTGTTACTATTGTTATTCTTTTTGTTTTTAAATTTTGTTTTAACTTGAACATTTTCCAATATGTTCCAATTCTTCTTTTGGCATTTTATTCAGTACAATATTCGAGTATAATAATTCCCTGAAAAAAATCTTCAAGTATAATAACTTATGTTTTCTTTAAAACAAAAAAAACAAAACAAAATAAGGGGATTCTTAAAAAAAATTAAAATAAGGTGATTCGAATTTCACACTTCTCATATTTTCTGTGAAAGGGATAGGATGAACTTCTTTTTTTAATGCTGGTTACATGTGAATTAATTATCGGATCATAGGAGTGAAAGGGTATATATGTAATTTAGTATAAATTTATATGTATGTACATATATAACTTTTGGAGGTTCGTGTCTATGAGATAGCAAGCGACCTGATTTGCTGTCAAAAGAATGAGGTAGCTCTTTATTTATTTACATAAAGTGGCTGATTTTGTTGTTGGGGAAGTTGGGGGAGGGGAGGGAGTCGTTCATTTATTATTTTGAAATAAGAAAAATATTAGGAATACTAACTATAATTTTAATTTATAAATATCGATTTATGTGGTATATGAGTTGTTATATTTATATTGGTAAGTGTTTAAAGTATTATTATATCAATTGATTACATTTATCAATAAAAATATGAAATATGAGTTGATCTTTAAAAAAAATAGGATTAGAGTTGATATTTCTAATATTACTCTTTTATAATGATACCGATCACATATTGTGTATTAACAATTAACAAATGATACCGTAAGTGACGTTTTTTTTTTTTTTTAAGCTAATTAGTTGAGGAAAATGTGCCTAAAACCCGCGGGGGGGGGGGGGGGGGGGGGGGGAGTGAGCATATGTTTCTATGAATAAAATAATGCACAACTCATGTGATGTCTACTCGTTCTTCTCATGCTGAATCTCAACTGTTATTACTAATAATTTCTCTGGAATCCCAGAGTGCAAATTATAATTTTTTTTAAATCAATGATAATTATTGACGATAACATTACAAGTTAAAGATAAAAGATAGAAACTTTCAACAAAAATAAAAAATAAAAAATAGAAAGAAGATAAAAGATAGAAGAGGAGAGAAAGGGGGGGAAAAGGAGAGAGAGGGCGGGGGTGGAAATAACATAGGCTGTATTTGGTAGGGTTTTGAAAATGATTTCATTTTGGTAAGAAAATAGAAATGAGAATTTTTTAAGAATAATAACGAGAATCTTTATGAAATTGTATTTGGTTGTATGTTTAGGGAGATTAATTTGAGTATAAGAAAAATAAAATAAAATTCTATTATCTCTTCATCTTTAAAATTTCAAAAAATAACACAAAATAAGTATCTCTTACTACTTAAAAACAAACCGTTCTATTATCTTACGTCCGTTTTTGGGACCTCAAATGTCTTTTGTGCCCTCCTCCCGCCTTTTTATTTATTTTTTCCATTACTAGTTAATATCTCACTTTTGGGTGTGTGACAATAATGGCTAATCTTTTCTTTTACTTTATTAAAAGTAATTTTATGTCAATAAAAAAAATGAAAATAAAAATGGTACGAAGGACATTTCAAAAGTCTCAAAAAAGAGCACTTGTTAGTAACATAATATCTTTCTAAAAAGTAAAATGCATATATACATACATATATTTATATACTCTATATCAGTGCAAAAACATATATACATATACTCTACTATATATATATATATATATATTTTTTTTTTTTTTGGTAAATTATATTTTTATAGCAATTTTTGTGAGTAAATTTTATAGTAATTTTTTAATTAAAAGTACATTTTATAGTATTTAGTTGTTAAGAAATTATGACCAAATGTGTGATATCGTACTACTGATCTTCATAGTTATACTAACAAATTTTCAATTACCAAAAAAAGATGAATTTTTGAATGGGAAAAAAAGAAAAAAGAATAGAAATAAATGGGATCGATATTTGGTGAAGCAGATAATGTAGAAGTTGTGTCGGTATTTCCCGACACCATGCTTCAACTCCACACAACACGATCGTGGGATTTCTTGGAAGGAAAAGTCGGCAGGCTCTCACATGCTTCGACTTCTCATAATAAGTATTTATCCACTGACGTCATTATTGGAATTATTGATACAGGTAACATGTGCATGCCCCGTTTTAATTCTCATTTCTCGTCTCAACACGCACCGTTATTTTAATTATTTGATCAATTTTTTAACAATGTGATTTATCATTAAAAATAAATTCTATGTATTGTGCTGTAAAATTTTTATCGTAATGTCGTGAACATTCATTGATTAAATCATTAAAAAGTTAATTGACGATTACAATAATAATACTGAATAAAGTAAAAATTTAGTACTTACAGTAAAATTTACCTTTTTTGATCGAAAAAGAAAGTTTGGATCCTTATTTATTAATAAAGAAGAAAATACAAAAATAAATTGCCTGAAAAACTAGGGGCTGTTGTGAAACTGAAATAAAATCCCTCCTTTATTTTCTATTGTGAAAAATTACCTTTTTTTTTTTTTTTAATGTTTTCTAAATAACCCTTAAGTGAATAAATGAATTTTCATTAATGGAAGAATGGAACAGACGTCACCCACAAATTCATGTTGCTCCAAAAACATTATTGTAAAATTTCTAAGCAAAGTTTTTACAAACAGGGATATGGCCGGAGTCTCCAAGTTTCAAGGATGAGGGAATTGGGCCAATCCCTTCAAAATGGAAAGGAGCTTGTATGGAAGGATTCGACTTCAAAAAATCGCACTGTAATAGGTGACAAATTTATATTTAATTTAGACAATGACTATTTTTATCTACACTCTCAAATTTTATAGTCATTCTCACTTTACCATATAAATTTTATGAACTCCTACTTTATCCCAATAAAATTTGAATTCACCTAATTTTATCTATTTAATCAGAATTTCAGTTAAATACTAATGGAGATAGGAGAATTAGAATTACTAATCTCATTCTATTAATAATTCTAAAAAAAAAAAAAAAAAAAAACCGAAAAGATCATATTACTGCACTTAATTTTCATTTTTTTTGTTTGTTTTTTTTTTTTTTTTTTAAGGTAAAGTGAAATTCAAATAAAAGAGGTGAATTGGGGTGAAATTCAAAATTCAGATAACAAAGTGAGAGTTTTTAAAATTCAGAACGCAAAGTGAAAGTGACTCTAAAATTCATAGGTATAAATGAAAATAATCATTTACATAAATAGTTTTTTATTTTAATTTTTGATTTTTAGGGAAAGATAACAAGAGTTGATAACAATCAACAACCACTTCTTTTACTAACTTATAAACAATAAAATCAAATAAAAATGTTTATATTTTTACTTGATGTTTGTTGAGCATTATTGTGTTTCATTAAGAGAGAAAAAGAAAGTGAATCAGAAGTTAATAGTACCGGGTGGGTGTTGTAGGAAGTTGATAGGTGCAAGATACTACGATGTCCCATTTATATCAAGTAGTAACAAGAGCCATGAAGCTAAAAGCAACGGCTCTCCAAGGGATGCCGTGGGGCACGGGACGCACACGACATCGATAGCAGCAGGTGTGAGAGTTGCCAACGCTAGTTACTATGGCTTAGCCAGAGGAACTGCGAGAGGCGGCTCTCCTTCCACTAGGATCGCCAGCTACAAAGCGTGCTCGACTGAGGGCTGCTCGGGTGCCACCATCTTGAAGGCGATCGACGATGCAATCAAGGATGGAGTTGACATGATCTCCATTTCCATTGGGATGAGCTCAATCTTCCAATCTGATTACTTGAATGACCCGATAGCCATTGGAGCTTTCCACGCCGAACAAATGGGGGTCATGGTCCTCTGCTCTGCAGGAAATGATGGACCCGATGCTTACACTGTTGTTAACACCGCTCCGTGGATATTGACTGTTGCAGCCTCTAGTATTGACAGAGATTTCCAATCCACAGTGCTGCTTGGAAATGGGAAAGCCCTCAAAGTTAGCCCCTTAACCATATAATATACTTGTGGACTCTCTCCGCATCTAATGATACTCTTTTAGTTAATGTGCAGTTCTGTCTCGTATTTGCTTTCTGTCACATTCACATGAAACATATACATTTGATGGAAATTCTTTAAGCATTTTTCTCATATATCTATGTTTGCATAGGGATCTAGCATTAATTTCTCAAACCACTCGCGCTCAAAGGCGTATCCCCTTGTGTATGGAAAGGACGTGGCAGCCAATTTTACTCCTGCATCAGAAGCAAGGTGATTATGGCTCACAATTTTACGTAAAAATACCAAGTGAATTTAGAAACATTGTCTATGCTAATATGCATTGTCTTCTAATGCCATGTCGCAGGAACTGCTATCCAGGATCATTGGATCCTAAAAAGGTTGCAGGAAAGATTGTTGTTTGTGCTAACGACGACCCAACAATTACAAGACGAATCAAGAAACTAGTCGTAGAAGATGCTAAGGCGAAAGGAATGATTTTGATTGATGAAGATGATAAAGGAATGCCTTTTGATTCAGGCGTTTTCTCGTTTGTAGAAGTTGGAAGTGTTGCAGGGTCTCAGATCCTTAACTACCTGAATTCTACCAAGTAAGATTTATGTCTACATTTATTAGCAAATCTTGTTACTTGAATTTTATACGAACTAGAATGAATATCATTATCCATTTTGTATGTTTGTATATGCCCGTGTATATACCGTAACTGCATACTCTATTTACCTTTTCATTGATGTGTCCTCGTTTTTGTAACCCGTCACAACAGGACGCCAAAAGCAGTGATCCTTCCGACGGTCGAAGTTCAAAGAACTAGACCTGCACCGGTTGTCGCTTATTTTTCATCAAGGGGTCCTGCACAGCTCACAGAAAACATTCTCAAGGTTACAAGTCCTTTCACTCAAACCCTATTCTCATAATTATTTGAAATGAGTATTGTTAGAGATACGAACTCTAATCCAAACTTTTGAATACCAACTCACGTGACAATGAGTTGTCATCTTTTCACTGTTCAATATAATCTTTTAATTTTAAAGACTTACTAACAAAAGAATGACAATACATAGGTTGGTACTCAAAAATTAGGATAAGAGTTGGTATTCCTAATATTTTTCATTTGAAATTAGTTTATTCCCTAGTGCTATGTGCTTGCCCACGTCTTGAAATCAACGATGTACTTTGAAACGTTTCACACAAGTACTGAAAACAATTTCCCGTAAACCAGCCGGATATAATGGCTCCAGGAGTGTCCATTTTGGCTGCAATGATTCCCAAGAGTACTGAACCAGGGACCGTTCCAAGCGGGATGAAGCCATCGGAGTTTGCCGTGAAATCTGGAACGTCGATGGCTTGCCCACACGTCACAGGAGCAGCTGCATTCGTTAAATCAGTGCGCCGCAGATGGACTTCTTCCATGATCAGATCAGCTCTTATGACAACAGGTATATTGCTACAATATTAGAGTTGCCTGTAGGACCAAAAAAGAAAAAATAAAAACCGTGCTAGTGTTTTATCAAGTATTAAAGTGTAGTTTGTTCCTTGCAGCAACTATATACAATAACATGAAAATGCCACTGACAAACAACTCAAACTACATAGCAAATCCACATGAGACCGGAGTCGGAGAAATTAACCCGATCAAAGCTCTTAATCCCGGGCTAGTCTTCGAAACAACAACCGAAAACTATCTTCAATTCCTTTGTTACTACGGCTATTCAGAGAAGAACATAAGATCCATGTCAAAGACAAAGTTCAATTGTCCCAAACTTTCGGACGAAGAACTAATCTCCAACATTAACTATCCGTCCATTTCGATCAGCAAGCTCGGTCGACACCAAGCTGCGCAGAAGGTCATTGAAAGGACCGTAACCAATGTAGGACCATCGAATTCTACGTATATTGCGAAAGTTAACTCTCCCAAAGGCTTGGTGGTGACAGTCACGCCCGAAAAGATTGTGTTCAGCAAGGTTGTGGAGAGAGTTCCTTTCCAGATTTCATTTAATGGAAAGGAGGCTCCTAAAGGCTATAATTTTGGATCTGTTACTTGGTTTGACGGCCGCCATTCTGTGCGTGTTGTGTTCAGTGTGAATGTTGAATGATTTAGAGAAGCTGTGCTGAATTTAAGAGTTAAATATGACAGGGAAAATAAATATAGAGCAAACCCCAAATTTTCTTTTTACCGAAAAGATTTGACAGTAAAAACTCTACTGAGTTTAAGCCTTTTTTTTTATTTTTTTAACGTTCCTTTATACAAGGATATTTTAGTCTTTTTATTAAATCAGAAAAGATGAAAAATGTAAGTTCTAGTTGAAAAGTGAATGGAGTTTAGACTTTCTTTTAGTTTGACATCTTTAACTCAAAAATTTTATTTTTTTTATTAAAAATCAACAAAAAATTATAATTAATTTTTAAAAAATCAACCAATTTTTATCTAAAATTTTTATCTTCAACTGACAAACTAAGTACACTCTAAGTTTTATAGAAGTCTTTCAATTGTCAACTGCTAAAGAGGAGTATGAAAAAGAGAGAGTGAAAAAGTAAAACCATAACCTTCGCCAAAGAAATTTCATTTCTACTATTCATATTGGCAGCATATCTTAATTTGTTCCTGCCAAAAGCCAGTGACATTTTCGCTTCATTTATCTCACAATTTTGAAGAAAAAAAAAAAAAACCTTCCAATATTTTTAGCACAAAAAAATTTAAGAAAAATATGTCAAAAACCTTTAGCAATAAAAATAAAGGGAAAGATTGCAATAGAGACATTTTAATATACCCCATTGACAGAACTCCATCTAAAGTCATTCAAAATTAATCAAATGGACAAGAAGTTAATGATATATAATAACTAAAATACACACTGATCTACAGGATTACACCAAAAAAAATTTGAAGTCCTCTAATTGTGAGGGGACCAGTGGAAGGTCGTCGGAGGGGGCCTGGGGTGGGCGATTCGCCGTTGCCGGACCTGTGAGCTAGCGTCGTAGGTCGGGTTTGCGATCGGCGGGGGGGATTCACCATCGCTGGAACATGGGGGAGGGGGGCAACTCGCCGTCATTGATAAGTTATTTTTATACTAATTATTGGGTATTTTTAACTTATTATTTTGTTGGTTTTCAATTTATTTCTAGGTTCTTTCAATTCGTTTTATTCTCTTTTGTAGGATTTAGGTAAAAATATGGGTTCGTTGTTTTCGGTGCAATTGGAGCTAAAATGGAGCATTTGGCATACTTTGGTGTGAAGTTTGTGTTTTGAAGAGTATAGGCGCCTACGCATCAATTTTATGGGCACCTGGGCGCTTGAATTAAGTTTTTCTGTACAAAAACCCGAGAGCTCAGGGCCTAGGCGTTATTTCAGTTGCGCCTGGACGCCAAAAGAGATTTCCGTCTACATAACTTAGGGCCTAGGCACTGATAAATTTGTGCCTAGGCGCAGATCGTGGTTCCTCAGGCATTACAGTCTACGGCCTAGGCGCAAAAAAAAGAGGGCCTAAGCGCCAGATGCGGGATTATGCGGGATTCGTTTTGATTCTCCAAATTTGAAATTCAAAAATTAAATCTTTCGGTCCATGGCTATAAATAGAATCCTTTTAGGGTTCCAAAGTGGAGATTTTCAGCAGAAAAGAGAGGTGTGAAGGAGAGGAGAGCAATTGGTGAATTGGAGAAGAATAGTAGCAATTCCGGAGACGAAGCGCGGCAATTCCGATTCATAAATCAGTTCTTTTCCTTTTCTCATCATGTACTTTATTTAGGATTTGTTTAGTTTCATTATGAACTAAATTTCTTTTTATAAGGCTACAATGTAGCTGGATTATGATTGTTCAAATTCATCATGATTTAATTCAATTTTGATGTTTATTCATATCTATGCTGAGTGTTTCACCTATTCTTAATGCTTGTGAAAGTGTGCGCGCCCTTTCCCATTGATTTGTGATCTAATTTGAGACTGAGAAGTGATAGTTGGATTAGATTTTGATTAAATACCATGAGATTATCGTATGATAGAGATATCTATGAGGCTTGTGTGATACAATGAATTTCTTGTTCTTAATAAATCATGATAGGTTTGGAGTTTGAGACCGAGAGGTGAAAACTGGCTTGTTGTGGTAGCTTGCTAATGCTTAAAAAAGATTAGCGATTACATTAGGGAAGTTTGTCATCAGCATAGGAATAAGCAGTGGTTAATTAAAATTGGTGTTTTGAGCAAGATTAATCCGGTGAAATCGGAAACCCTAGATATCATAATATATTGAATTTCTCCTTTTCTAAATTCGTGCGTTGTGTTTATTTTAATTTGATTTTAATTTATTGCATCTCGTAAATTTATTGTTGAAATAGAATTAGGATTAAAATAATTTGATACTTAGTAGTAAATAGTACTCATTGGGAACGATATCTTTTTATCACTTTATTACTTGAACCGGCTCGTGCACTTGTGAAAAATTACCTATCAGTCACGGACCCGGGGGGGGGGGCGAGTCACCATTGCCGAACCCTAAGGGAGGGGCTCACATGTCGGGTTGGGCAGGGGGGGGGGGGGGACTATTTTGCCTGTCCTGTTTTGGGGGAGCATCAGCAGAAGGTCGTCGGGGAGGGGGGGGGTGTTTGGGTTTTTTTAATTTCTTTTTTTTTTTCTCTTTGATTTTTTTAATTTCTTATGTTATAATATTATGAGCTAATATGCATTATAAGTATCATACACAAGCAACATTTTAACATTTAAAATATATCAAACAGTTATAAAATGAACTATACCGATAGAGTATAAAAAAAAAAAAAACTATACCGCAGCTTTTCCCAAAAGCAAATAACACAAATTTTTTTTTTGTTTGTTTGTTAATGCTAAATAGGATAATGACGATAAATAATGCATGCACGAAACATACACTACAAAATTATATTAAAAAAACATTCTTGTACACAAAATATCTACATTATATATAGTAATTATAATTAATAATTTATTTATTAAGCATTTTTTTTTAGTAAATTATTCATTTAGTCTCTAAACTTTTAATTTTGTACAACTTTGATCTCTGAACTTTTTCCTATAACTGGAATGCCTTTAAACTTTTAAAATGTTGCTACAATAGTCCATTCCATCAATTTTTGGATGTAATATGTTAGTAATTTGATCAAAAAGTTGTGTCAACTACATATTACGTCCAAAAATTAACGAAAAAGATTATTATAGGAATGTTTTTTAATAGTTTATTGTTATTCCAGCTATAAAAAAAAAAACATGGAATGCCCATAAACTATTAACATGATGTTACAATAGTTATTTATATTAATTTTTAAACGAAATATGCTAATAATTTGATGAAAAAGTTACATCAACTAACGAATTCCATCCAAAAATTAACTTAAAAGACTGTTATAACAACATTTTAGTTGTTTAGGGGTATTTCAGCTACGAAAAAAATTCAAGGACTAACATTGCACAAAGTTAAAAGTTTAGAGACCAATCTAGCAATTTACTTTTTTTTTTAACTTGAGGGAAAGGGAGATTCGAACTCTGCACCTTTTTGGTAAAGCTAGGTGTAATATTACCTTTAAACTATACATGCAACTACATTTATGAAGTTTATCTATCATTAGATTGTTTAAAAAAATTATTTAAAAAAATTATCATGAATATGTTATTCATCCTGAATTTTTTAAAACTAATTAATTATTTTTATTTTAGACATTTAAAAAAAAAAGCTATGTGCTGTTATTAAAAAAAAAAAAAGGTCATATTTCATATCACTTCGCTTTTTTTGGTGGATATATCAATTCCCATTTGAAAACCACTTTCAATTTTTTTTATTAAATAATAAAAAGGAAATTCTATAATAGGATAAAGTGATTTTTACCCTATTACTAATATAAAAAATCTTAACCATTCAATCAGTTTTAAACGGTCAAGATTAAAAAGACGAATGAAAGAGTAATAACACCCATCACCCTAGATTATCATTTTACAAAACATTTAAAAAAATTAAAAACAAAAAAATAGAAAACCCTGCCCCTCCCCCACCGGCGGAAACCTCCACTGAGCCACTGTGATGGCTCCCGGAGCGAAGGCGATGGCGTTCTCGATGGCCAGCCACCCAAGCCATGTTGCCCACTGCCCGAATCGCGACCTCGCGTCGACGCCGTCGGCTTGGAGTTTGTTCCTGACTGTAACAACTCGCAAGCCACTTACCGCCGAATCGCGAGCTCACCTGCCTCGCGGACCAACCACTGTCCAATCGCTACAAGAAGCTCGGCGATGGGCGTGGAGGAGAGCGAGTTTTCAACGGCAAGTGGAGGCCGAGGGGCGAGCAAGGTGGCGGAGGCTCGTGAAACCCACCGGCAGGTTGTGAGAGTCGTTGGAGGTTGTTGCAGGAAGAAAAAAGCCAGATCTCTATGGTGGGGGAAGGGGGGGAATGCCGGTCTCGTCCACAAGCCCACGGGGCTCCACGATGGACAAAGAGGGGGGCGAGATGTCGACGGCGAGGAGGGCATGGGGAGTGACGGCCGTTTTCCGATGTGGGGAGAGACCCTCGTCCACGGTGGTCGCGAGTTTCCGACGACAGAGAGATGGATGAGAGAGGTCCAACCGCCGCGACTTCTAGAGGGGCGAGATGTCGACGGTGACGACCACACGATGCCCTGCATCTCCCGGCGGCTGCCCCCTCCTTCCCCGCCTCCGACGCCGAACGCAGGAACCGAAAAGAGTTTTTTCTTTTTTTTTTAATCTAATGTTGTTGGATGTACAATAAATTTGTGTGTACCGTGCATCTAAGCCGTTGAATGAAATCCATCGGTCAAAATTTTTATTCTATTAATGGGCTAAAAAAGTTTATGTAGAATATCACTTTCTATTTAGAAATAATAAAATATCACTTTTTGTATTCATCTGGATCAAATGAAAAAAATCAAATCCGATGGTCCATATTTGCGCGCAGAGCACACAAATTTGCCGCCCAAAAAAAAAACTCTGCACTCAAGTGAGCTCTGAAAAAAGCTCTAAAAAGACGAGAGAGAAAGAGAGGGGAGAGAGAGAGAGAGAGAGATGAAGAATGGCGTCCTCGTATGGGCAAAGATACGAGAAGAATGTTCCGGAACTTGCTATTGGCCTGGTTTGATCCAAACAAGAGACAGCCATGGCGTCTCGGTCTCCTTCTTCAACCACCAAACCCCTCGATACTTCCACCCCACAGAAATCCGTCCCTTCTCCCAAAACCCTTTGCCAACGGAGCTTGACGGTGCGTGCGACGCTCTTCTCGACAGCGCGTTGCGATGTCTCTGCCGGAGGACGGCTCTCAGTCTGAGATGCCCATGCCGCTCCGAAACATCGGCGGCGGAGGAAATATTGGTCGGGGGCGGCGAGGCGTTTGAGGCGAAGAAGTCTTTTAGGCCGGAGGCGGTGCTGGGGTTTGTAAAGAGCAAGGCTGTTTGGGCTTGGGTTGAGATTGGGGATTTCGTCGAAGCTGTCAAGTCGGTTGCTGAGATTCAGGGTTTTCGAGATTACAATACGATCAACCAGAAATCGGCTTACAGGAAAGGAAGGCGAGCTCGCCGGCGCCATGATCAGAGAGGTATAGATATACATATACATTTATATGTATATATACATATGAATGTTTATTGCTTCATATTTATGTATATATCAGTAGTGAATGTCGTTGAATCGTTGGGATTTGATTGGGATTTTATGTAGAGTTTGCTTCTGTTATCAAATGACTTTGAAAAGGTTGTGTTTCTGTGCTGAAAATATTGGAGAATTTGAAAGTGTCTATATATATATAAATAGATATATTTATTTTTTCCTAACAAAAAAATATATATTTATTTATTTGTGTGTGTCTGGTAGTTTTAACTTAAGTAAGAATGCTTCTCACGCTTAGCTACACGAAGAGAAAAACAAGGAATTTGACCCACAGTGGTAATGATTTATTTCGATTCGAAGAGTATTTTCACGTCAGAAGTGAAATTTTATTGGAATTTTGTATACTAAGTTATCTCAGAATTTTTGCTTGTGACTTCTTATTACTTTTTGTTTTTGTTTTGTTTCTTCGTTTTTTTTTTTTTTTTTGTTTTTTTTTGTTTTTTGTTTTTTTGTTTTTTTCAAATTTGAGAATTGTTGTTGTGACTTCTTCCTTGTTAAGGTGACTAATTACTGTTTTTCAGGTACCCATGTAGAGTTATCGGCTCATCCATCTTCCGATAGTGCGGCATCAGAGTCGTATAATTTGGAGCTGGATTTTGAATGTCACGCGTCTCCTAAGCCAGAGGAAAAGAAGATGGAAGCTGGTGTGGCAAGCAAAATGGACTCAACTATTCTTCTTTCGAAGGAGTCCGTTCAACCCATGCTTGAAGATCAGCTTGAGAAACAGTTGATGAAGGTTCAGAAACAGGAGGAACAATCACTTTACGAGGTGCTGGTTAATTTGCGATGCCTTGCATTAGATTCTTTTTGTTTAGAAGCAAACCGTTTGAACACCACAAAACAAATTTTTTTGGGGTTCCGAAGTATTCTATTCGAGAAAGTTTTTGATATGCATATCAAGAAGTGTTCTCCTCTTCAAAGCAGAGAAGGTTATTTTTCCGACCCTGGTCATTTCAAGACTCAGCCAAGTGTTGAGGCTGGTGGAAAGCAATGCGAAAGTCAAGTTTGTGGCTCCGTTGTACCGTACGTTGAAAGGCCTGTGAGCAGATTAGGGTTTAAGAGACAGCTTGGCCAACCTGCTTTTTGTGAATCTCTTTTCAAGTTAAACAAAAGAATGCCTTTTTTCTTGATTAAGGGATGCAGGTATTATCCGCAGATAAATAGAACCGAAGCAGAGGTAAATTTATCTGAAGTATTCTTCTCATACAATGGAATTCACTTTTACTTGGACAGAAACGGCACTGATTCGGAGAAAGCTTCAGATTTGAATTTCTTGTCAAAGTCTTCCGTAAAATTAGAAATCCAAAATCCTGGGGCTCTGATCTCACCGCCTGAAATTAATACTTGCTTGCTGGACTTTTCTCATAACATATATAATTTTTCTCGATTTAAAGATTCGCCTTGCCTAGGGAACATCATTGAAATTAGTGAGGATCAGGAACATAACGGGAAAGATTCATGCAGGTCTTATGTGAAGTTACAAGAGCCTGACAGGAGTACTTGGGAGACTTGCTTATATATGAAAGTTGATAACAGTTCTGGTTTGCTGGAACCTTCTGCAACTCAATTATCTATTAGCGAGATCTATGGAACTACTGCCAGTGATGTTGAGAAAGTCGATGATGCAGCTACTGAGGTAAGCCGGTCAGAGTCCCGACTAATTTCCAACAAAAGCCAAATGCAAGCTAGTGGTGATAAGGGTGCCCTATCTGTTGACTCCAACGGAAAAGCAGTGAGCTTGAATGTCGCTTCTGAAGACAGAGTTGATAAGATCAAGAATCTCAACAATTCTTGTACTTCTGGCTTGTTATTAAACTTGCACGAAGATCAGCAATCAAAAGCACTTGCCAGGTTTGCTGATTCGAAATCCTTGCACATGAAGTTTCCCAAGGGTTATAATCTGCCATCAAAGGAGGAACTGGTAAAGAAATTTCGACTGTTCGGCCCTATTGATTCTTTAAAAACCAAAATCTTCAATTATACAGGCTCTGCCCAACTTGTTTTCTTTAACCAATCTGATGCCATGGCGGCTTACCAATATGCTAAGAGGAAGAAGCTTTTACCTGGTCATCCTAATGTTCGCTACTGGCTCGACCCGTTTGAAAGCAAAAGAGGAGGAGCCAAGTTAATGGCTGTGAAACCATTAGAACCCAAGCTAAAATCATGTCTTCGGAACTCCGATTCTCCGGGGACTGAAGGCAAAAGGAAACATCAGAAGGTGAGGTTTCTCATGGTAACAGAGAGCTGATTTTTTGAAATCTACTGCCCTGACATGAATTTATCGTAGTAGAGTTTGTATTTCGACTGTTTTAAATAGAATTCGAATCTGTAACAAGCTCAGAACAGGCTCTTTTGACTATGTTTTTCATTAAATAACTTGTGCTAGTGCATGTGCTCAAAGTTAGGGACTAATTTCCCATTTAGATGCATTTAATATGAAGTACGAACAGTTTACAAACCCTATGTTTGAGTGAATATGGTACTGATCTGAAATGGCAATCTTCTTTTTTTTTTTTTTTGCCTTTTTTTTTTTTTTTTTGGGGATTTGAAGATGCAGGATTTGAAAGGGATGTGAAAGTGAAACTACTGGTGGACTATTCTTGCAACCACAATGGCAATTTAGGGCCTGTTTGGTGCACAAGTTGAGTTTGAGTTGAGTTGAAATTTTTAAGTTTGAATAATAATTTTTGTTGACTTTTTCAGAAAAGACAAAAAACTTTTGAGGAAAAGACAAAAAATATGATGAAAAAAAGTACAGTTTAGTTTAAACCGAACTTACCAACCAAATGGGCCCTTATTATTGTAAAAAGCAGTTTTCTTTCAAGTGTTTATGTTTCAGCTGATGACTACTTACTCATAGCCAGTCACCTCCCAACCTTGTAGTGTTAAAACCTCCAGGTTGGTAATATATATACTCTAGTATTTATCTCTCAATGGTTATCATTATTTAAATTCTTGATTCACAGCACCCAGTGAAGTCCTATGGAGATTCACAATCATGTCAAAACAAGAACAGCCACTACCAGTGGATTCAATCTCATTATCATTTATGATAATTAATAAGCATTGAAATTTTAAAGGTCATTAAATACAAGTTTTTGGGTGGACAATTTGTTCTTAACATGTTTATATGAATTTTTTAGATGTTTTTTTTTTTAATAGAATCTAATTTAAAGATTTATTCTCTAATTTTTTAATCATGGTAGTTCGTTTTCATTCCAAATTTTTTCTTTTTCAATCTACTACTTCTTTTGTTGCTTCATATTCTACAATTGTATTTAAAAAAATATATATTCGGTGTATAAACTCAATTATAGAGAAACCTATTAGATACTACAACGAACACATTAGATAAGCGAATCACCAGTTTATGAGGAAAAAAAATCTTAGCAAACAAAAAAAGAAAAGTATGCATTATATTGGTCTTTGTGTAATTAAAAAAAAGCTCCTGAGTTTTTTTTTTTTTTTTCGATATGTAGTATAACAAAAATAAAATGAACTTCCTCCATATGCGTCAATCAAATATATATGCAGTGACTTTCAAAAAAAAAAAAAATATATATATATATATATATGTGTGCAGTGGCCATACGAAAATTTTGCAAGAAATTTATATATAAAAAAAAGTTATAACAAAATATAAAAGGAAATTAAAGTTAAGAAAGAAAATAAATTAGATTTCATTATCGGATTTTGAATTCTAAATATTCATTTATATCCACCTCCAATAAAAATAATCTTTTAATTTATATTTAAAGTAAATTGATTGTTTAACCTACTACAACAAGTCTTGAAAAATATCACATCAGCAAATGTGATTAATGTATGCTTTATTTTTTATAATTTTCTCTTGTAACTATGAAATTATCATTTAAGTAAGATTCCGTTAGAAATTTAACGGAATTTGACGAAAAAGATTAAAACGGCCAAGAAAATATAAAATTTAAAGTCATCTCGGTAAAAAAAAAAAAAGAATACAAAATCAAAACGTCACTTTTAAAATAATTTAGAGATTAATTAAGTCATTACTCTATTTTAAATTCTATGATAATTTTCAAAAGTACTTTTGAGAACACATTATGTGACAGGCATTTATTTTTGCACTCTCTTAGGAGGAGTCGTAATATTTGGTGGTCGGACTAAAAATTCAGGTATAATGTTAGTTGAGACCAAAAAAAGAAAAACAAATGATTAAAATGCCATCCATTACTAATTACTATTCATTTTAGACTGAGTTTGGTGTGTAAGTTTGAGTTAAAATATTTTAGTTTCAATAGTAATTTTTGTTGACTTTTCAAAAAGACAAAAAACTTTTTCAGAAAAAGATAAAAAAAAAAATACAGTGCTTGCTTGGAAAGGTAGTTCAAACTACCAACTCAAACTAAAATTTTTGTCATTTTCCTAAAAAGTTTTTTGTCTTTTCTGAAAAAGTATTTGTCTTATCTAAAGAGTCAACAAAATTAATATTATAACTAAAATATTTCAACTCAAACTAACATACCAAATAAACCTATAATTTCACTTGAGTAAAACGAAAGTGCCAAACAGAGGAGATATATCCAATACATTTGTCTCTATTAATAATATTGTCAAAAAGAATCTCTTATTTTATACTTTAAAATGTAATGTTGTTTGGGGAATTCTACACTGATGCAAAGTAATTTTACCCCATAAATGATGTAAAATCTATTGAGATTGATTTTGATGGTCCAGATTGAAATGATACACTTATTAGCTATGAGATTGAACACATAGTATAACACAAAACACAAAAAAAAAACAAAACAAAAACAAAAACAAAGACAAAAAAAAAAACAAACAAACTCTTCTTCCAGCCCGTCTTCCCCAGCTCCGATGGCTCCTCCACCGCCTCATCGTCGGAGTAAGATGGGGTCTCGACGGCTAGCGGCAGAGAGCGCTCGACGACTTGCGGCGGAGGGGCTCGATCCGTTCTTGGCAGATCCGTCGGCCGTCGCCCATGGAATCGCCTCTCGGCCACCCCACGCCGTCGTCGCCGTCAGAAAAATCGCCCCCCTCTGTGCCCGGAATCGTGGGCAGGAGATCCTGCAGATTTGAAGACGGCGCGAAGATCGGAATCGTGGCTTCTCCCAACGCCGCCACGGTCACCACAGACGCCGCCACCGGTCACCGCTCAGTGGATCGGAGAGCAGTCCTCCCAACGCCGCCTATTGTCAGCTCGCCAAGTTGTCGCCTCCCGATCTGCGGAGGTTCTTACATCGACATGCTCTGCCCCTGTCTTCCGATCTCCTCGTCATTATCAGGTCTGGCCACCGTCGCAGATAAGGTGGGTGGCCGTCGGCATTGGAGTCGGACGAACACAGTGGAAAAGAAAGTGTTTTTTTTAATTCTTTTTTTTCAATATTTTGCAAAGTAATGATCAGGTGTGGCATTGTTTATGATCCTTTGGTGGATCATTCAAATCTCAATCATAAAAAATCATCCAATGGTGAAAAATTTTTACCCCATCCATGGGTACAAAAACCTTGCATCATTGCAGATATGGCCATGTTGTTTTTATCTTTTGTCATCGTTACTATGCTCTATAACTTGTAAAAGAAACCTTCTGTTTGAATAGGATATTCATTTTCCAAAATAGGAAAATTTTTGTAAGAGAGTGTTTTTTTTAACTTTTTTCTCATTTTGGAAAAGAAAAACTACATCATTTTTAAATATACTTTATATAGTACTATTTTGAAAAAAAAAATCTTTTTGAAATATTTTCAACACAATTTTTTCTAATTCCAAATAACTTTTTGGTTTTAAAAAGGAAAATTTTTTTACACATCCAAATACCATCTTATTGTCAAGATGAAAAGACTTTTCGTTTAAAACTAGAAAATTTTCCTTTTTGAAAATGGACGCACGATCCAAATAGACTTGTATTTCAAAAAAAAAAAAAAGTAATGCTATGTTTGATAGGATAGAAAAGATGAAAAAAAGAAGTGGGATAAGGGAAAAATTGAGGGAAAAATTTTTGAAAAGCATAAATTGATTCAAAGATAATTTAAATTATTTTTTTATCTTCACTTTTAAAAAGAAATGAGATTGATAAATGAACAATATAGCAATTTTATAAATTCATTATTTTCTTTCTTTCTACAACCTAACCTTTCTATCATTCTAATTTTTCATCTTTTATAAGTTTTCTCACAGTTTTATTTTCTTTCCTTCCTACCAAACAGAGTGTGAAAATAAAAATGATCTAATAGATTACATGAAAAAGTCAAAGTAATAACAAATCAAAATCAAATATTAAATTTGAAATTGACTGTGCCTTGTAGCAAATTTATCATGAAATTTAGCATATGGTGAATTTTGCCCATCCGCAATGCATTGGTAGGCCAATGCTATATTAATTACAAAAAATTATGAAAAATAACATTATCTTACTTATATATTCCAATACATAATGCAATTTCTACTTTTTGTTATTATTATTATGTTTTGGATTTTGTAAAAATGAACATTTATTATTTATGAATAATTAAAAAAAGAAAATATTTTAACAATTATTTGAAAAAAGTCATGCCGACAACTAATAAAAATTGAATGTTAAATTTGACATTAGCTATAACTTGTGCCAATAAAATTTGGTATATGACAAATTTGATATCAAATTTAACATTCCATTGGAGAGTTTTTTTTCTTTTTTTCAACCCAAATATCAAAATTTACCATTGACAAAATATTTTAATATTAGATTGAAGATGCTCTTAGAGAGTACTTTTTTTTTTTTTATCCAAAATGCTATAATTTATCATTGGCACAATAATTTAATATTAAATTGAAAATGCTATTACACTAATGACATTACAGTCTTTTATCAAGAAAACTGTCAATATTCAACTGCTTTTAAATATAGATTTACTTTTTGAGTGGTGAAGTGGTGTGGGGTCGTCAGTTTTTATTGATTGATATAATTTTTAACACAAAAACAAAAAAAACAAAAAACAAAAAACAAAAACAACTTACATATTAGGTAAATTAGTACACAAAAGTTGAAATTAATATTAATATACGTTATTCTTATGTTTTTTTTAGCTGTAACAAGTAAAATATTTTATAAGAAAAAATGATAGAAATCCCAATTTTAATATCAATTTTTGAGTACCATTTTATATGACATAAGAGTTATCATTCTTTTACCATAAAATAACACTGACTTGATTATTTTCCTTTTGTGTTATTGCTGGGTTGATAATTATATCACAAAAAAAAAGGTGAAATTGTCATTTAAATTAAAAATGGATACAAACAATAATAACAAAGATAAAATAACCCTTTGGAATAAGAGACACAACCCTTGATTAAGATCGATTCCATCAGCAAAATCTGACGAAGTTCAGTGAGGAGAATATAAACCGAGACCCGATGACGGGAAAATTTCTTGAATTTCTCGGCAATCCTATATTCGAGCATGTACAAACCTCTTTTTAAAAAAACATCTACAATTGATCGAGAGACAGTCACTCACAGTACAGAGACTGCAACAAACTTCGTCTAGCTAGTACTAACGGCACTAATAGATATATACCGTCCGAAAACAATGCAAGTAGAACACACACATAAAAACAAACTGGAGGTGGGGGGACTACAACTACCTCCTTAATTAGCAAATTAAAACGAAAACTCAAAACAAAGCATAAATATAAAATAACATGAACCACGAAATTTTGACCCCACATGGAACAACCACTCCGTTGCGTGCCAGAATTTAAGGGAAATCAATTGGCTTAATTAGAGGTAAGAGATCGCCGCACCAACCATCGGATCATCAAAGTCTCGCTGGATCTTAACTCGTCGGAAATTCATTGGGTTAGATCTGGTCGAGAAACTCCCAACTAGAATCATCTAACTCCATCCCCGTCAATACCACCGAAACACTGATCACCATCGCCAGCCACGACGATGGTGGCATAAGTCCCACTTAAAAGGAAACCCTAATATATGAGAAATATGAAAAAAAAAAAAAAAAGGGAGAGAGAAAAAGGAAACCTGATCACAAAAATTTTTTGAGTGTAACATGTGTCGGTAATTGTTATAACTATTAAAATAATTGACTTGTGACAATGATGGGAAAAAAAAAAAAAAAGAATCGAATTTAGTGCTATCTTTAAAATAGTAGAGCATTTTTATAATTACTCATGATAAATATAAAAATTATTTATGATAATTATCAATAATTACTGACTTGATAATTGTATGAGAAAATAATCAAAATCAAAATTATCATAATTTTTAATTGGTGCTACTACTAAAATAACCTTGGATCCAAACAAATGTACCAATAATTTAAGTGTTCTTTTTTTTTTTTTTTTCTTTGTTATCTTGAGAGCTTTTTGTACTTAAATAATTTAGGTATTCGATGAGGAGCCTCAAGATCCCAAACATATACTCATCGGCTCTAACTTAACGAGTGAAAAAAGGGTTTAGAGGTTTTAGATTATAGGCTTGAAATTTACGAGATTTTCTTCTAAATTAATAAAGTGGATACAAATAAAAAAAATTGCAATCACGACTTGATTTGTTTCTTCCCTCAATTAAAAAAGCACGATTT
Source organism: Ficus carica (assembly GCA_009761775.1). Classification (NCBI taxonomy): domain Eukaryota; kingdom Viridiplantae; phylum Streptophyta; class Magnoliopsida; order Rosales; family Moraceae; genus Ficus; species Ficus carica. The sequence continues at coordinate 14,484,184 of CM019742.1, read as the reverse complement.
GTTTCTTAAAAGGTAAATAAAAGGGAAGAAGGAAAAAAAAAAAAAAAAAAAAAAAAAGAAAGAAAGAAGAAGGAGGAAGTTACCAAAGGGGGTCTTTGTGCTAAATTGTATCAAAGTAGGGGTTAATTTACAACTTCAAAAAACTTTGATATGCTATTTTACGAGCTCCAAAAGTCTTTGTAAACTACCCAATTGACAACGTCCGTTCTGTGAGACTTTTGCTGAAAATGAAAATGGAGAAAAAGAAGCACAAAAAAGAAAGAAAAATAGAAAAACACTGAAAAAACTGAAGAGAGAAAAAAAAATAAAACTAAAAAACGAAGCAAAGCAAGGTTGGCTAACCTCATCACCAAAGATTAGCTTCTCATATCTCGCCCGAAATCAGCCGCTTTCTTGAGGTAATAAGCTTCTTCTTAAACCCTAATTTTTCTTCCGCAACCTATTTCCTTTAGGGTTTCAAATTTCGAATTTGGGGGTTTGTCTTCTTTTGGCTGGAATTTTGGTCGCAGTGGAACGCGAAGCTAGTGAAGAGATTTAAGCTCGTTTGATTTTGATTACAGTTTTTACTTGAAAAACTTTAAGCATTTTGTTAAAAAAAAAAAAAAAAAAAGAGAGAATGAATTTGAGAAAATCTGGGTTTATGGAGTTGTTTTTAAAAATAAAGGTTGACATTTTTGAAATTGTATAAAACTTGAGATAAGGATCTAGAACAACCCAGATTTTGCATATATATATATATATATATTATATTTTTTTCCTGCAATGTTCTCCTTTATTGTACTGATTTTCTGTTTCAGAAAGTTCTATTCCCTTAAATATATATTTATATATATATATATATATTTATTTTATTTTAAGAATAGGCTTGGGGTTTCGGATTTTCAGGATTTCATGTATTGCCATAGATAAAGGACTGTTTGATGAAATAAGTAGTTTAGCTCGATAGTTCTTCGTTTTCGGTTTATTTGAGGTATTTGAGAAGTTGGTTTGATGATTTTGACCCTGTAGTAAAGAAGTGCAGTGTCATTTTACTGATATTTTATCTTGATTGTGAAAACTGGTTTATGTTTTTCTTTTTTTTTTTTTTTTTTTTCCGAAATGTATTGCATTTATGATTGATTATAACTTCTGACATAACCAGTAGAAATGTGATCTGCGTGCGTGGCCTGAAGTCTAAAACCTGAAATGAGTAGTTTGATGTATGACTCTAAGAATTCCAAGCTGATCCGAGTTTGACTGTAGAACTAAATTAGTCCGAAGTTGGAACTGAAATGACTTAACGGTTTAAATTGAGTGTAAGTGAGCTAATAAGCTGTAAATCAAAGACATAATATTTTGGATTTCCCATGAACCTGGTGTGTTTTGAGTGGCTATTCTAGAGTCCGAATTAAGAAGTGAAGGTTTTAAGGGTTGATTACTATCAGTTGCTAGTCCATGCTGATTGAAGCTGAAAATGTGTTTTGTGGCACTTATTTCCTCTCTTACAGCGGCATTTTCTTGTGGTCTTCTTCTTTTCCTAAATCTTACCGTGTTTTTTATTATTTTTTATTTTTTAAGTGTACTGTTTCTCAAGTAAGCATTTGTTTTCAGGAAAGTGCTCGTGGGATACTTTTCCTACCTTTTTCTCGAGAAAAGTTCGTAATGGAGTGTTCTAGAGTTCCCCATTCCTTCGCTTGAGGTTGTGGCTGTCCAGGTGCAGTTGGATTGTCCATCTAATTGATCAGAGCAGTGTACTTCACGCCAAAAATTTTGTCTTCCTGGATCAAGGTATCTCTCTTTCTCTCTCTCAGATTTTCTTTGCATCTAGTCGTTGTTAGGGAGGGTTTGGAGCTGTTTGAAGTGCTCAAGTTTAATTGATTTCATAAAGAAAGCTTTGAATTTTTGCTAGGAAAAAAAGCTCTGAATTACTTCTGTTGTCCTTTGTCTCTCCATATTTTCCACGATCACAAGGAATGCCACCTTAATCCTTCTAAATTTAATACTATATATACTTTGTTTAACATTTCTATGAATAAAATGGATGGTATTCTATAATCAATTGAGCAGGATAAGTAAGTTAAAGTTATGAATAAGAATGTTCCTTGGGACAATAATAGTTTCAATACATATAATAGAGACCACAGTTTAAATATTGTTATCTCTTGTCCATACGTGGTTCGTCATCAGATCTATAAGTCTCTAAAAAATTCGATTGCACTTGTGAAAACCTTCAATTACTGATTATACTAATTTTTGACAACTGTAGTGTCGTCAAATCGAGTTCTTTCTCTCTCCCTACCTCTCTCTGTGTTAAATCACTCTGTAGTTACTGTTTTCTCTCTATTGATCATTTTGAAAATATTTGGCTAGGGCATGTAGTTCAATGTATCTAGTTTTCTTTCTTTCCTTCTTTTGCTCCGTTATTATATGAATAAAGAACAGCTAAGTCTTCTACATACTAAACTTTCAGAAGAAAATGATTATAGAAAACGCAATTTGCCTTGAAGGCTACTATGCTGTTGATGTACTATCATAATGTGAGCCTAGATCAATGCCTTAACTCTTCCATTTTTAGTCGAGCCTATGTATATATTTAATTATCCTCCTGATATTAGATTCCAGGTTTTGATTTATTTTGTCACTAACAGTCATGCGGATAGGAGATGAAAGTTGGGAGGTAAAATTTCTGCATTTGTATGGAAATGTATTTGCTTTCTGTTTTTTCCTACTACTTTGATGTCTGATTTTCTAGTGAGATACTAAATGCAAGATATGAAGTTGAATTTAGAATGGAAGATCTGTTTGCACGCCACCACCCATGCAAACAGATTGCTACGTGTTTTTGTGTAATAGTGTAAGGGGAAATTCCAATTTTCCTCTTCTTTGTTACCCGAAAACACGTCTCAAATATTTTTGCATGGGTGGTAATGTACATGCTAGAAAAGCTAGTCATACTGGATGTTACTCCTCATCCCCATGCGTAGCAAATTTTCCCATACACCTAATATATTTCTTGTATCGATAAAATCTATGTCTTAATTATGATTTAGAGCCTCCATGTTTTAAGCTCTGTTCACTTTGAATTAGGGAACCAATTAAAGAAATTTAACCCATGCGGTTAATTTTAAGAAATATTTTTCTAATAAAAATTTGTTTAGGGACATAGCCGTTTGTATTTATAGCCCTGGTGAAGATTGAATCAGTCCGAAAGAGTAATAAGGATGAGGCTTTTTTCCCTATATGAACATATTAGTTTCTGTGTGGGATTGATAATTTAGATAATGTGGAAACAAATTCTAGCAGAGCCAAGCCTGCTAATCCCTGTAGTTGAGTATCTTCTCTTGCACTAACTGATGAACTTTCGTAGTGGTATGTTTTGCTGTATTGGTATGTCTATATGACTTTTTGTCGTTTTCTCCGTAGTAAGCATAATAAAGCGCCCTCGACGTAACTATGACTTATGACTTATAATGTTTTTTCTGTCTTTCTTTCTTTTTTGTGTTTGTGTGTGTGTCATGATAAAGCTCACTCGACGTAACCATGCCTAACAATCAAATTTTCAGTGCCACATTTGCTGACAAAACATAGTAAAAGAAAGGGTAGGGGATGATGTTTTCGTCGAAGATATTGTTGGAAAAATGGATAAAACTATGTAGAAACACAGAAATGCATAGTTTGTTATTTAGTTTTCCTTAAAAAGTTACAAATTTTGAATATTGGAAAACAATGGTATGAAAGCTGGCCGCTGGGTTGGCAGTTGATTGCTCGTGAATAAAATTCTTTGGTTTGACCTATAAATTAACTTGTTAGATAATGATCAAAGTCTACTGGTATCCTTAATCCGAAGTTAGATTACCACTGTGGTAGTAGTCGGTGGGGGGTGATGCTAGTTGCCAGGAGGTGGAAGTGCCAGTCTGCGGTTTCCAATGCTTTCTACACAAAAAAAAAAAAAAAAAAAAAAAAAGAGAGCTTTCTGAAAAATATTTCCACACTTTTATTACTGGGGTTAACATTTCGTACTCTGCACATATATCTTAGAAGGGTTTCCATTTGGAACCTCTATAGTGAATTTATGCATTTGTAACTCTTACTTGAGATTGAATTTGAGCATGAAAGCTTCTGATAACTATGACATTCAGTTGCATTGTTGCAAGGAGTTGATCTAAGCCTTGTATTTTGAGAAACATGAGACCTTAGATTTAGCATGGTTTTATATCTCTTGCAAGTATAAATATATATATCTATGTACACATATATATCATATACGTACCGGTTTAATTTGGCAGTTGAATTGTCTCGAGTATTTGTATAATTGTACTCTCACTCTAAGCCTTTCTACCATAGGAATGGATAATTATGATATGCCTGGACAGAGAAGGGATACGAAGCACAAAGGAAGGAATGTTGTGTGGTCAATTGCGATGGACAAATGTTTAATTGAAGCCCTTGCGATTCAAGCGAAAAACGGAAACAAGATCGACAAATGCTTTAATGAAAATGCATATACAGCTGCTTGTATTGCTGTGAACTCTCGTTTTAACCTAAACTTGAATAATCAAAAAGTTGTTAATCGTCTCAAGACCATAAAGAAGAGGTATCGGATAATGAAGGATATGCTGAGTCAAGATGGATTTAGGTGGAACCCCAATACGAAGATGATTGAGTGTGAACATGATGAACTCTGGAAGAGATACATTGTGGTAAGTAGATCTTTTACTTCTCATCTTTCCGTTTAATTTGTTGTGCGTCTGCTTACAGCACGCATACTGGTGGTGAATTTATTCAATAGGCACATCCTGATGCAAGGCAATTTCGAGGGAAGCAGATAGAGATGTATGATGAATTGAAAATCGTGTGTGGAAATTATCAAGCTCCTAGCCGCTGGGCTAAGTTGAAAGATGGAAGCTTCCAAACAGAGATGAAGAATTGTGAAGATGACTCTGCGTCATTTGTTTCTCCGAGTTCAGAAGACCTAAGTGAGACAGATGGAACAGAGTCATATACTGGAACTGGACCGCCGGAGTATGGGCAGATGCCGGATGGTAGTCAAGAACCTCCTCTGGTCCACCCTCTAAGACAACTTCCAAAACGCCCTCGTAGCTCAGAGGCTCTTCAGGATGCGATGTTGGCTGTGGCATCAAGCATTCGACGCTTGGCCGATGCTATGGAGCGAAGCAAATGCTCTTTTGATCCCTCTGAACTCTTGCAAGCAGTTATGGAGATTGATGGCCTTGAGGAGTCTAAGCAGATGTATGCATTTGAGTATTTGAACGCGGACCCAATTAAAGCGAGAGCATTCTTGACATACAATGCACGAATGAGAAAGACGTATTTGTTTCGACAATTCTGGTGGTGGAAGTGAAGTATCATCATAACCCAATTTTGGGATTCTTTTGGTATATAGTTTTTGATATTACGGGCGCTTTCGTTTGGCGGGGGTGTTTTACACATGATTCAAATCATCTTTGGCATCATATATTCTGGAGGTATATGTACAGTTGAAATCACAAATGGGTGAAATACAAACGTTAGAATGTTGAACTGTAGAGACATTTTCCAGCTTTTTATTTCAGCATCTTTTTCCATTGAGCTTGTATTAGGTGCTTGAGAGAAGTTTCCTTGCTTTTTACCTTTATTTAACTAGACTTTTTTCTTTTTAATTATTATTTACTAAACTGGGAAATAGCTGGTGTAACTTCTTTTTTTCAGCCTTGCCATGAATGAAAGTGTCAACTGTATCTCTAGCTCGTGTCACATATAATTCCTTTTTTTTTTTTTTTTTTTTTTTTGGTAATTATCACCTATAATTGTTACCATATTTGATGGTTTTCCCACATAGGCTGCGATAAAAGGACTAATAACCATACAAACAAAGTATTAGAGGTAATTATATTTATATTAGAGGTGTTTATATTTATGTTTATATTTTTTCTATCAAAAAAAGTATTAAAGGTATTTATATTTATATTAGAGCTTAGGGGATATAAACCGTTTTATTTGTTTAATTATATATTTTTATTTGCAACTGTAAATATGAAACTCTAATCTTTTTTTTTTTTTTTCCTCCCCTCTTATTATACAAATGTACCAAATACTTATAAAAAAGGCCAATTCTATGGTGGGGGATGTACCTTTTCCCCACCGATAGAGTAAAATTGCTGACCATTGAATTTAAATCGAACGGTAAAAAATAATAGAAGGGTATCAAACTAAAAAAGGCATCCACGTATGATTCAATGTGATATTCACATTTAAAAATCAGAAGTACTTGTAAAAAAAAAAAAGAATAATTGACCTATATAGTCTCTAAACTCTTTAAAGGTGACGGTTTGGTTCCTGTTTTTTTTTTTAATTTTTATTTTTATCGAGATGACCTTATACTCTTTTTTTTTTTGTCGTTATGGTCATTTCCGTCCAAAAACGTTAAATTTCTAATAGAATCTTGCATGTGTAATGCACGTGATAAAATCTAAAAATGTATTTTAGTAATTTAATAATAATTAGCTAAACAAAAATAAAAAAATAATTAAAAATTTAAATTTATCTTTCCTCACTCTCTCTCTCTTCATTTCAGCGATGGCGGGAGAGGGAGAGGGAGGGAGAGAGAGAGAGAGAGAGGAGAGATCTGGGTTTGAGTTCGTTTTGGAGGGATCTAGGTTTTGAACCCGTTTGGTGGGGGCTGATGCTTGTGATCGTCGATGGGGGGGGGGGGGGGGGGGGGGGGGGGAGGAGGGCTCGGCGACGGTGAAGGAAGGAGGGGCTCGAGCTGGGTTTTGAGTTTGATGGGTGGGGGTTGGGGTTGAGCTCGACGATGGCGAGGAGGGGGGTGGGGAAGGTGGCTTGGGCTCAGGTTGGGGCTAGGGTTGGGTTTTTTTTTTTTTTTTTTTTTTGTGGTTTGAGGAAAAAAAAAAGAAAGAAAGAAAAAAATGAGGGAGAAAGTAAATGAGTTAAAAAATAGAAAATCCAGAGATATTTTGATCATTTTACTACAAAAATATAATTTATGCAAGATTCCGTTATAAATTTAACAGTTTTAGACGGAAATGATCATAACGGTAAAAAAAACAAATAAAAAAACAAATAAAAGTTTAAGGTTATCTCAAAAAAAAAAAAGAAGACAAAACCGTCACCTTTAAAAGAGTTCAAAGACTATTTAGACTAATTATTCTTAAAAAGAAAAAAAAGAAAGAAAAAAAAAAAAGACAGCTTCTTTGCCGTTGCCGTTTGTGAGATTCGTCGAGGCCGGAGGAGCTCGCGCCGCCGTGGAGAGAGGAAGTTGGATTCAAGTCGCTCGTGCTGCAGCAGATCTCGCTCACCGGCGGATGTGGTGGCGCGACGGGGGACAATGTTGTTGCGGAAGATTTCTCTCGCTCGCCGGCTGCTGTGGTCTGGCCACTGTTGCGATGATGGTGGGGGTGTGTTCCGGTAGGCGAGGCGTAGGGGCGTTGGGCAGCGGAACCCCCTTCCCCTCATTTGGATCTATTCGACCCCAGTCGCGACCTCGCGACCTCCGACGACCCATAGGCCCGTGATCGCAACTGGTGGCTCGATGATTGGAGAAGAGTTTCGAGGCCATCTCCGTCTCAATCCACGGCTGCCAGTTGGCTATTTTCACCCCATCGGTGCGCTTCATCGCAACCCACGGCGGAGGGCGATTCGGAGGTCCGTGAGATTCGGCGATTCGGAGGGTGACGGCATCCTCGTTGTGCTCTCGCCGGCGTTCGATTCGCAAGGCAGGCTCGCCCTATCTCCTTAGCCTAGAAACAGGTGACCCACCTCTGCGATTTGGGGAACGGCAGCGCTCGCGACGCCGGTGGCTTTGAGCTCCGTGTTCTTTGTTTTGTTTTGTTTTGTTTGTATGTTTGTTTGTTTTTTTTTTTTTACCAGTTTTTTCTTTTCTTTTACTTTCTGTTTTCACATGCAATCTTATGTGAAAAACCCTCGTACGTTTTCATGCAACCTTTTAATCTCAACTGTTCAAAAGTGATCGAAGGATTACAAATTTTTACCCTATTAATGAGGTAAGGTAACCTTATCCTATTATAAAATTCCTTATAAAAAAATGTAAAAAATGTCTATTTTTTTAATTTACAAGAATGTCTAAAACAAACATATAAAGACAACAAGAAACCCTAAGCTCCGTATGATAAAATCGAATTTTGGTAAGCTTTATTTCCTTCTTTTTATCATGATCAAATTTGTGTCTCCTTGAATTTTCTCGATAGATTTAAGTGGTTGTAAGTTTTTTTTCTAGAATTTTTCAAAAAATATTCCAATTATATTACTTTTGTTACTTTAGATGATCTTTGTGTGATTATTTAGTTTCTCTACTATGATGAACAGTTGTCATTTTCTTATATTTTCTACCTTTGTATTTGATAGGAGGGAATTAATTTTAATAAGTTCTACTAAATCAGTCTAATTAACAAAAGGTGAGATTGCTGTTATTTCTTTGCTAATCGCTTTTTTACATAATGATATAAAATTGTTACTTTGGATAACAAAATGGAAGCTGTAAATTTCATAGAAGAAAATGAGTTATATTTTTCATTAGCCTGTTTGACGTAGTATATTTTATATTATCATCCTTCTATAACGAAAGATAACTTTTACACTTAAACTACTATTTATGTATACTCTTTTTAAAGTGAGATTTTTTTATGCATAATATTATTCACATTCTGTGTTAAATACTCTTTTTGACGTAAGATTTCTTATGCATATTACTATTCATATTCCGTGTTATAAATATTTCCGTTGCAACTCAAAACGTCACGTGTTTAAACTAGTATTATAAATAAGCATTAAAATCTCATTACAAAATAAAAAAAAAAAAGAATGTTCAATATGTGAATAATAAACCGAATAACAAAAATAAACACACAACAAATGAATAAGATAATTATGATAAAGAACTAAATGAAGATTATGTTTTGCAATTTTTGCATACAACTTTTTTGATTTGGCTTATAAATTTGATAAAGAGGGATTATATATCATAATGACGCTACTACAACATGAAAAATGAACACACATTGATAAATAAATAGGATAATTATTGTAAAAAAAATTAACATAGATATAATTTGTATTTCTTGTATCCATTTTTTTTTTTTTTTTTTGAGGAAAAGTTCAAATTTCATTAAGGTGACAAATCCGCCACAACTGTTGTAGAAATGAACACATGACAAAAATCCACAAAAGTATAGTTCAAAGACAAGTTGAAAACAGAAGTAGCTAGTAAATGAGCAAGACCATTTGCCCCTCTAGGAACATAAGCATAAGAACTGAAAATTCCTTCTGTTTGAAGGTTCACAATATCAACAAGGACTGTCATCACTAATTGAGAGCGGATTCTGAATCTCGTGTAAAAGGCGAACAACATCTGTCTCCATAGCTTCCATCTGGAACCTCAAATTTTTGGCTAAGAGAAGCGCCTCCCGCAGCGCCAAACACTCCACAATATAAGGACTAAAACTTCCCTCAATACGTCTAGCACAAGCAGCAGCAACAACAACACCCAAAATGGTCCAGAATCACTGCGCCAATACCAACAAATCCCGAACTCAAATAACCGACGCATCGATATTGAGTTTGAGACCACCATAAGATGGCGGCTGCGATTTCACTATTTTCGCAGCAAATGGTTCTCTTATCTTGACTGAATCAATCTGAATACAAAGATGGAAATCTCCTAAAGCTCTTCCAGCCAAATCAAGAGTCTCTCTAGCATCCCTCAAACGTTTGGAGTGGACGTAATCCTTGACTGCCAAAGAGCCCAGGCAATAGCAGTAAACACTTCTAGCTCATCACGAGTTCCATTTCCACCAATATCCATACATAAACCATCAAACGACACAGCCTTTGTATTCTTCAAACTTGACCAAATAGAAGAAGAGTCCCAAACCTCCCGAGCAACAGGACAATCCCACAAACGTTTGGAGTGCACGTATTCCTTGACTGCCAAAGAGCCCAGGCAATAGCAGTAAACACTTCTAGCTCATCACGAGTTCCATTTCCACCTATATCCATACATAAACCATCAAACGACACAGCCTTTGTATTCTTCAAACTTGACCAAATAGAAGAAGAGTCCCAAACCTCCCGAGCAACAGGACAATCCCACAAACAATGCCACAAGGACTCAACACCTCCTTCACACCTAGAACAACCTCTCAAGCACTTAATCCCCCGCGACCCCGGTGAATCATAACATGAGAGTATACCATGAAAAGCTCGCCATAGAAATAGTTTAACCTTACTAGGCAACTTTAAGCTCCACAATCTCCCCCACCAAGATCTTCCTACCAGATTATTTGAGGAACTCGGTTTATCCTTACTAGCCAGTGCACACCAATAACCAGAACGAACAGTGTATTGTCCTCTAGTCTCAAAATGCCAAGTCAGAACATCCGGTTCTCACACCGTCCCAATGGGATACTAAGAATAGCTTCACAATCCATGTGACTGAAGGAGATACAGATAACATCCTTATCCCATCGAGCATTATGAATTAAATCCGCAACTCTCCGATCAGGATGGAAAGAATTAGCAGGAACAAGAGGCTTAAAACCATAGGGTCTTGGAATCCATGGATCCGAAAAAGCCTTAATGGAAAGGCCATTTCCAACTCTCCACCGCAAGCCTTTGGACAATAAATCCCTACTCCAAATAACGGACCTCCAAGTATAAGAAGCATTATATTTGAGGCTAGCATTCATAAAATCGGAATTCGGAAAATACTTAGCTTTTAAGATCTTTCCCATCAACGAATCAGGACATTTAACAAGCTGCCAACCTTGTTTTGCCAATAAAGCTTGGTTAAAGGAATCAACATCCGGGAACCCCATTCCACCTTCATGCTTTGGCCGACAAAGCTTCTCCCAACTTAACCAATGCATCTTTTTATCTTCCTCAGAGCCACCCCACCAGAATCGTGCCACAAGTTGTTGGAGCTCATGACAAAGCGAAGAAGGGATACGGAAAACACTCATTGTGTAAGTAGTCGTAGCTTAAGCAACTGCCTTAATAAGGATCTCCCATCCTCCAATTGAGAAAACTTTACTCTTCCATAATTGCAGTTGCTTCACAACTCTCTCCTTAATCTCATTGAAGGTGCTTATCCTATCTCTTCCAACAAAGGATGGTAAGCCAAGATATTTATCATGAACAAGATTGCTAGCTGAGACTCCTAGCTGACCTCGAATCCATCACGCACTTCTACATTCACATTTGGGCTAAAGGTGATTAAGGATTTGGAGAAGCTGATGACTTGTCCCGACACCAGAGCATAGTCGCTCAAAATTCTCAAAATAGCTTGACAATCATCCAACTTAGCTTTCCCAAAAATAATAGAATCGTCGGCTAAAAAACAAATGACTAACCTTAGGAACACAGCTAGCCACAGCAATACTAGAGAGCTTGCAATTGTTTTCCGCATCTTTGATCAAAGCCGACAGACCCTCGGCACAAAGAAGAAAGAGATATGGCAAAATTGGACTCTTTGGGGAATAACATTTCCTTCCACACTACCATTGATAATGAAGGAAAAATGTGCCGTTGATACACAATCCATAATAAGCCGAATCCACCTATCTCCAAAACCTATTCTCCTCATAATTCCTTCTAAAAAAGGTCACTCCATACGGTCATAAGCTATACTCATGTCTAGCTTAATCCCCATCAAACCTTCTTTGCCACCAACCTTCCTCCTAATAGAGGGAAGAACCTCAAAAGCAACTAAAACATTATCCGTGATCAAACGTCCCGGGACAAAAGCGCTTTGCTCTTGGGAGATAATCTCTGGGAGATAAGGAGTCCTTGCATCCATTTTTTATTTGGCTTATATTTTGATAAAGACGGCTTGTTTATCATAGTGACGCTATTATGACATGAAAAAAGATGAAAAAGTAAGGGGGAAAAAAAAACCACATGAAAAAAAATATATTTATGGTAATAAAGTTTGTAATTTCATGATAATGAATTGCAAATAATAAAAAAAATGAATCAGAATAAAGGAAGAATGGTGTTAAAAATGATAAGAGGGCAAATTGTGTACTACAAACTTTTGTTTGTTTGAAAATAGACGTTTTCGTAATAATAATAAAAAACGAACCTATTTTTTTAACGGGATCTTAAAAACAAACCTTATGTGTAATTATTTTCTTGGGGTTAATCATAAGGATTATAAAGCAACTTCCAATATCTGTGTAAAATATAGGATTGACATTGGAAATTGGAAGAGCCTTGCTATTGGAAACTTTAGAGAAATTCTATAGATTCATGCCTTGGATTGACTTTTACCATAATATATCATCACTTAATATTTATTTAATTATTTTAGAATAACAATTACACCCTTATATTACCACTTGACCGGCTAGCCAATGATCACCGATTGGTTACCATTCAATATGCAGAATGATCTTGATCGGTAACCTCCATGTTGGCCGATTTCTTGTTGGTAACCAACTCCACTGAGAGGGCACCGATTGGTTATCGATTAATCACTTCTGTCGATAGGATACTAGTTGGTAAACAACTTTATCGATAGGATACCAGCTGATTACTAATTGAAAACCACCTCTACAGGTAGGATACTAGATGGTTACCGACCGATAATCATCATATCCATAGAATTTTCTAATTGGATTATTGAAATAATACACAAAGTTCATTTAAATCACAAAATCCAGAAAGTATTCATTATCCCGTGCTCCTCCATCACTACTACCATGCAACGCTGCCGTATAACGACAATAAAAATGGCTTTTTGGCACAGATGCCCTGAAATTTTTAAATTTGACAATTTAGCCTCTAAACATTTTCTTTTCTTAGCAATCAATATCCTAAATTTACAATTTTTGACACAATCCGTCCTTATTGTTCAATTACGTTAAAATTAAGATGGTTTTCTATTTTGAAATAATCACACAAAAGGTCCATTTTTAGTGTTCCGTTTTTAAATTCGTCTATTTTCAACAATATTATGTATATGTTTATTTTTTTAAGAAATAAATGTTTGTAAGACTAATTTTGTCATTTTACTATAATTGATATCATTTTATTTTTATACAGATTTTTTTTATTTTCCTTTTTTTTGTTTTTTGATTTTAATGATGAGTATTTTTTTGTTGATAAATGTGGATTACTTTTAATAAATTCAAATTAGTTATAAACATCAAAATAATTATAATAAATACAAAATATTTATTATAAAGATGATGGTTCATACTAAATTATAAACACAACATAAAATATTAACGATAAAGGTTGATGGAAATTCATACTTTTCAAATAAAAAACCAATGAATTCTTTATGAAAAAACCTATTTGTATATGTAAATCACTATAAATTAAAGGGTTGTCATTTATGTCTTAACCGACTAAATTGAAGAATAACACAATAAATGGAATCAAATTCTTTATGAAAAAATACTATTATTTATATAATTAGTAGAAATGAAATCGAACATATCTTTATGATAAAGATAGATTCATTATACGGATTATATTTTGAGATTTTTTTTCTTTATTTAGCCTTTTCTCATTGTTGGGGTTAGACTTCGTCTTCCCAATAATGACGTTAGCTTTAACAGTTTATCTAACGAACGATGAACTCCCTATTCTAACGCCTTCGTATTTGGGCCGGACCCAACTCATTGTAAAGTCAATAACGAACGTCCATCGCTCGCACAATTGGGCCGGACCCAATGAACGAGATTCGTTCGAAGTTAAGTATCGAACATCAAACTAACAGATCAAAACTGATCTTTCATTTATTGACTTTAATGGCCGCGAACGATAGATCATAAGGACAAAGCCTTATTTTCAACCCATCGTTCGTCGTTCATACCCAACAAAGCTTATATGGTTATACTCTCCATGATAGTCAAACCCAATGTCGTCGAACCCAATGTCGACGGTGATGTGTCATGCCATTATGATAACTGATCAGTTATCAAAACTGGTGAAAGGAAGCACATTAATAACCGTTAAGCCCATAATCTGTGGAACATTACAATAACTGCTGAGTTCATATTATGACAGGTGTCCCCAGCGGACAACAAGGGAAAACCGCTCAACATCAGCTATTGGTCCTTCCTCTATAAAAAGAGGAGGACCCCCTTCAGAAAGGGACCGGACTCTTTTTCTGAATTCACATACTGTTACTCTGCCAAAACGTTCCTAGAAATCATTTTTTGTACTTGAGAATATCCATACACAGTGAATACAGTATACTCACAGAGGACGTAGCCCGATTGGCGAACCTCTCTACATCTTGGTGTTGATGATTCTCTCTCTCTCTTTCTTTTACTTTTGTTTCCGATTATTTTCATACTAATTTGCTTTATGAGTTTCAATAACGATTGCTAGGGGCCCATTCAATTGTTTGTTTATTCATTGTCATTAACTTTCTGTTAAATTTTGACTGTAGAAAAACTAGCATCTACAAATGTGAAATCTGATTTTGAAAAAAATGTTCTTTTTTTTTTTTAGTTCGTTATGAATATTTACACATTCTTTACAATAAATCAAAAAAAAAAAATTCAAAATTTTTTGTTATTTTTAGAATTTCATTAAATCAACTTTAGCCCTATTTGGTAAACATCTTAGATTTCTTTTTTTTTTTTGTTTCCTTTTTTCGTAATTTCTTTATTTGTTAATTTTCCATTCTTTATAAAAGGGTAAAATTATCTTTATAATTACTATTTTAGACATTTATGTAAATAAAAAGAATTATGGACATATTTCAAATAAATACCTCCAATTTGAACATCTATGTAAATAACCCTTTTTTTTTTTCCACATAATTTGCATGTGGCTCAAGAAGAGCATTATTAGTCATTTCTACTTAAACTGAATATAAATTCATTTGAAAACTTGAATCTGATTCAAGTATAACTCAAACTTGAATATAAATTTTAGAAGGAATTTGCAGTCAAATTAAGTAAATATAACTAGTAATGCCATTTTTTTGGACAAAAAACTGTTCAAATTTCAAAGAGTGTAAGCAAAAAGGACTTAATGTGCCCAAAATTGTAAATTCACAGGTTTGATTGCCAAGGAAAAAAAGCTAAAACTGCCAAACTCAATAAGTTCAAGGGGTGTTCAAACAAAATAGCCAAAAAAAAAAAAAAAATATTGGGATCAAAACGTTACAAAAATGTAATAATTTAGAGATCAGCTGAGTAATTAATCTATTATGTTAATGGTTGTTAAGGGTTCCATTAAAAAAGAACCTTTTTGTAATTTTTTAAAATTTATTGTCATTTCAGTTACTAAAAAAGAATGAGGATCAAAGCATTACAAATACAGTAGTTTAGAGATCAGCGGAGGAATTAAACTTTTTAATAAGTTGAGCGGTTGAACTGAAGTCTTGTAGAAGCCTGCAAACAATAAATTATTTCGTACATACATCTATGCGTCAATAGAAAAAAAGGAAAAATGGTAGAATCAATGCCTCGCCTAAAACGTGTGGCAACAGTTCATTTATTTTCGTCATAGCCCTTTTTCTTTTCTTTTCTTTTAATCTTTTTTTTTTAAACCCAAGGCATGTCTTTCTTTAGATCTGAGTCTCATTTTGCCAACTACACTGGCTGGTCAACCCCTATCACTCTGCGCTTGTAGTGGCTTCTTGATCACCTGCTGCTGCTGCTGCTGATTTTTTCATCAATATTGTCGGTATTTTTAACCAACTCTCCCTAATATATTAGACTTTTTTTATGTTTTGTTCTATTGATATTAATAGCAATATGGTGATAATAAACTTGATACACTTGATTCTGTAGTCATATCTAGCTATATTACCATGGAAGAACATGGAAATTCAATCGTTCGTGAACTTCTCGAGAAGTATAACTACGAGGAGTGGAGCATGCAGATGAAAACTTACTTGTTGGCTCAAGGTCTCTGGGACATTGTGAAGAATTGTGGCGTTCGAACTCCGAAAAGACATGAGAAAGCCAAGCTTAAGGTGTGGACTAGAAAGAATGCGGAAGCGCTTCATGTAATTCAGAGATCATGCGGAGTGGACTCTTTTGGTGTGATTAAGGGGACCACTTCCGCCAAAAAGCTTGGGCCACTTTGGCAGATCATGAGTACCGTAGGAAAGCAGATTATGCTCCAGGTAAAGGTAATTAAATGAATCTCTCTATGTGAAAAGGAAAAAACAGAAATATGAAAATAACTAAAAATGTAGAATTTATTGTACGCATATTATTATTCCTTCTTATATGTTTAACCTTTTAAATTTCTTATATGTTTTATTCTGATAAAAAATCCTTAAGAGTTATGTTTAGAAAGGAAAAAGAGGTTTACAAGCGGACACATTTGAAAAAATAACTTTAATTGAGAGACTAAAGGAAATAAGTATTTATGAAGATCACATTTAATAAAATAATATCTTACAAACTTGTACGAAAAACATCAAAATGAGGACATCCTTGAAAGAAAAAATTATTCTAGTAATGACAAACAAAGAGAAGAAACATTTCAAATAGGATTAATTTAAAAAAAAAAAAAAAAAGAAACTTCCAAGTAAGAGGCCAAAAAATGGGATCAAAACGAAAGCAACAAAAAAAAAAAAAAAAAAAAAAACAAAAACGTGTGTTTTTGGATGAAGGGGGATTGCACACAGTTTATTTTTGACACTTCTGTATAGTTGTAGACTAGCATATTGCAGGAAATATTGTAATAATCTTAGAAATTACTAAGTTTAAAATTGAATTTGCAGGGACTGATCACAATGGCGACTTTTCAACGTCATCGGCCACTCTTCGACGCTGTGATGCATGGTAATTGGGACACAGCTAAGACATATCTTGACCAACATCCTGATGCAGTGAGAGTGAGAATCGATTCCTCGGGCAGGACTCCTCTTCACATCGCAGTCAGTGCTGGACATTTGCATATAGTGAAGGAGTTGGTTCAATTAATGACTGAAGAAGACCTGCTGATCCAACAGAATGATGATTTCACAGTTCTTGCACTTTCCATTCAAATCGGAAACATTCCCATCGCTACATGCCTGATTGAAAAGAAAAAGGAACTAGTTAGCGTTGCTCATAAACTTGCAGGCATTCCAGTTTTATATGCTGTTTGCTGTAATGACTTTCAAATGGCTCGTTTTCTTTATTCCAAAACACCACCAGAAGATCTAACATTGCGAGATAATGGCAAGATGGGCGCTTCCTCATTGGCGAGTGTATAAATGGGCAATATTTTGGTAAGGATTCAAGAAATAGTCGCATTGATCTAATGTGAGAGGAACATAGACTATATCTTAATAGACTATGGTTTTCAAACCAAGTCTCTATATCTTCTCATTAATATATTCTTGTTGAAATACAATATGACACTACAGATATCCCCTTGGATTTGCTCGACGATTGCCCACGTCTGGCCATTACTGTGAGTCATTATAACAGATCCCCCGTTTGGGCATTATCACGTTGTCCCCAATCCATCTTTCCTAGTGGATTCCGGTTAGGATTTTGGCAACGATGGTTATATGACTGTGAGTAAATATCCACTTTCTTTTTTTTCTTTCCCTTCTTTTTCTTTTAACATTCTTATATAAATTTTGACTTAAACTCCAATCTCAATTTTTGAATACCAAATAATGTGACGATAAGTTGTAATCTTTTTATTGGTAGATGCAGTCAATTAATCTAGCAATATTTTAAATAATTGCTAATAATAGAAAACCAATTCACATGCCATATAGATAGGTATTCAAAAGTTCAAATTAGAGTTGACATCCCTATTATTTTTCAAATGGCTAACATGATCTTCTTTTCTTGTTAATAAACTTCCTCTCCCTCGCTATTCTATAATCCATGCTCTCGCCTCTGTGTCTGTGTTGACAGGTATAGACGTTGCCGGTTGTACAGCCAATCAAGTTATCATAGATGTACAAAATCAAGAATGTGGCCAACGTGGTAAAAAATGACTTGACTGCAATTCGTCCAGGTAAAGGCCAACATTTCAAGAGTTTATGTAAATGATTAGTCTATAGCATATAAGAGTATAAATACATGTAGGTGCAGTACTTTCCGTAAACTACAACATAGATTACGCAAAAATTGCAAATTTGCATCTGTTAACACAGGTGGCACGCAATGATTGGTGGCCAAGATTTGTGGAATGCCAAATCATTTTTCTTCGTTAGATACAGGGGTAGCTAGTCTTTTGCATGGTGGAGTTTCATTTTTTTTTTTCCTAATCACATAATGGAATTTCAATTGTTCATTGAAACATGAAAATAGACTTTAGTTTTATGTTTTCTGCGATATTCAGTTTTTCTAGTTGTATTTCTTTGAAGAGTAACCTGAGTGATCTGGAGAGAGTGGCTGAGATACACGAGTCTTGAGAGAGGAAGACTTGGATGTCTAGGGTCTGTTTAGCCATGCAACTTAAAAAGAGTTTTTATTTTATTTTATTTTTTTAATACATTATTTTTGTTCTCTAACATCAAAACAATGTGTTTGGTTAATGTATTTTTGAGAATAGTTTTTTTAAAAAACGAAGTAAAAAAAGTAGAAAATAAACAAAACAACATTATGTAGTTTTAGTGTTTTCCGAAAACAATTTAATAGTATGGCGCCTTTTTATAAATAAACTCCACTTCATTCGACAGTCTAGGTTTAGATTCGAGACCGAGGATGGGGTTAGTGATCCAGGATTAGGATCAAGATTAAGATCGGGGTCGGGTTTTAGGATCGGGGTTGTAGTCGGGATTTGGGATCAGGGTCGGAGTGTGGTTTTGGGACGAGGGTCGGGATTCAGAACCTGGAGGGTTGGGGTTGGGTATCGAGATGGTGGTCGAGGACAGATTCGAGATTAGGGTTGGGGGTCGGATTTCAAGATGGGGGTCGGTACTCGAAACCGAGATTGGGGGCCAGAATTTGGGCGGGGATTTGGATTCGGGAAGGGATTGGGACAGGGTCAGAATTTAGGACTGCAGTCGGGATTAGGACTTAGGTTGGGATTAGGATTTAGGACAGGGGGTTGGGTTTCCAGATCGGGGTTGGGTTAGATTTTGGGACGGAGACCAGATTTAGGATGTGAGTCGAGGTAGGGATTTCAAGATGAATCTGGGTCGGGAGTCAAGATCAGGCTCGAGGTCAGATTTCAGTACGGGGTTTGGGACCAAAACTGGGATCAGGGCTGGGATTTGATATCGAGTCAGTATTAGGGTCAGGATTTGGTTCCGCTCCCAATCTCGAACCACCCCGACCCTGGTCTTGTATCCTGACCTTTTGTAATAACTAAATTTTTACGACTTTACGTTCTCTTGTAAAGAAACTTGAATTATGTTCTAAAGGTATTTATGAAAAACCTGAGATAAGGTTTTTTATTTGAAATTATAAGTTCTCACGATACTATGAGACTTAAAAATGATTGCTTAACTAAGTATGTATCATTTTAAGAAAAATGGATAGAAAATTTCACGTTTGCATGGCCTTACATGGTGGTCAAAGTTTGACCTAAAAAGTCAAAGTTGACCCAAAAAGTCAAGGGTTGACCAGAAAAGTCAACCATATGATGATACTGTATTATGGATGAGCAGTATGGAAATACACTGCGAAAAACCATTTTACAGACCAAGATGTTAAGGATTAAGATTTAATATCACCCTAGCAAAAAATCAAAGCACATAAATTAGGGGTATCTTGGTCAAAAGGGCTTCAAATTTTACGAAAAAAAATTTTATACGTTCAAATTTTAACGACAGATGAAATTTTGGACTGCAGTTATTAGTGGACAAAAATACTTGTTATTAACAAGTTAACAGTATTGAAATATCTGTGTTAACAAGAATTTGGACTGCCTATCAAGAAAAAGGCCAATCAAGCCTAATGGTGATTACCTCAACTACCTTTTTGAATTATTACATCATATATGTGAATTAGAAAAAAATTGCAAAATCTTGGACCCTTCTAGTAGCATGAGGTGGCCGGATATTGGGGGTCAAAATAGAATTAATTTTGTCCCAATGACTTGTTGGAAAAAGGTGAACCAAAGGTATTTGCAAGAAGTCCAAATTTTTCACCTATAAATAGTCTAAGACAGGGGGGGGTGGCGGTTTTTTGTGGCTGAGAAAATTAGAGAAAAACAGCCAAGCTCTTGCCAAATTCTCTCTTAAAAATCCGGAAATTGGGAGAAGAGAAGGAGGTGAGAAAATCAGAAATTTTCTTGGGGCTTTTGTTCCTAAGGGTTCGGATTTGAGCTAGGAGAAAGCCAAGAAAAATTTAGGAAATTTTTTAGGTCTTTTAGGGTGTGTGGCCGAGTGAGTTAGGGAAGGAAGAAAAGCTGAAATTTTTGGGGCCAAACCTTGGTGAGGTGCTCGGCTTGGAGTGGATCTACCAAGGAGATCAACCAAAAAATTTTTGGTGCCATTTGGAGGTGTGGCCGTGAGCCAAGGGAGCTAGGGGGAGGAAGAGATTTTGTGACCAAACTTGACTTTGGTCTAAGGTAAAAATCTAGAGCCCTAACTCTCTTATTTAAGTTCAAATTTAAGGTTAAAAGGTAGTTCAATTTGGTTGTAAGGACATAAGTCCATTTCCCATTTTATGCCCTAAGTATGTGGTATGTGCTTGATTTGTAGATCTAGGGGTGTATGGCTTGAATTCTTGCATTGTTTGTGTTTATTTATGATGAACTTTCATGCTTGATGCTTAGGGTTGTATGTCCCCTAGTTTGGTCCGAAAATCTGCCCTTAGGCAGTGCTTGAAGCATGCTAGTTTAGGGAGCAAAGTTTGATGCTTGTATGTAATGTATGCAAAAAGTTAGGGTCAATGCAAACCTAGGCTTAGAGCTTTCGGTTTTGGTTTGCATGGATCCAATTGGACAGTTTATGGGTTCATGTGGGACGTTAGAAGCGCTGTGTGTTTGCCATGTAGGCTCCCGAAGTGATCGGTCGAGGTAGATTTCACGAAATAAGACGTAAACCGGACTTAACAACCGAAACTGCCAATTCGGATTCGAAACTGGCCAGTTTCGGGAAAGTAAAAATTAGAGGCCCTTAGAGGACGAATTGGGTAAATTGTAAAACATGAAAGTTGCTCGGAACGATTTTTCCTAGAAGACAACACGGGCAGAATCCAAAAATGAGGCTCCAATGGTCTCCGTTTTTACAAAAATCCGTGGCTGATCTGCCCAGACCTAGTTTTCAGGATCAGCCAGTTTCAAACAAAAACTGACGCAAATATAAGCAGAACTGGATTTTTCGTAAAACACGAAAGTTTTAGCATTTTTTGAGAGCTACAACTTTCGTGAAGACAAGTTTTTCAAATTCCAAATGGATTTATGAACTGGTATTGTTTTATGAAAAGTGTACAGGGAACCGAAAATTCCTGCACATAAAGTTTTACAAACAGTTTTCGAAAAAACTGTATTTTTGCTTAAAACTATCCCAAAGGCAGTTCTCAATCTTAAATGACCTTTATAAAGATTTGTTTTGAAGATTTGAAATGGTTACAAAAATATTAAAGGGATTTAAAGTTAAATCTTTCAAAATGACAAAAAGGATAAGAAAATAGAGTTTCTTAAGAGATAAAATTTGTAATCAAGCCGATTACGGACAATAACCAAGAATAATACTTGAGTTACCGGGCTTAGCCCCAAAGCCTAAGTTTTTTTAAGAAAACCAGCAATTTGTCAAAGATTTAGCCTAAGGGATTATCCAACGTAATCTCTTAAGAAATAAGCAAAGAATGATTACTTCCAAACAATGGGGTTAATATTTATGACCAAACCAGATATTTAGTATCGGGGACATACAACTAAAATTTCGTAAGCATGTTGGTTAGGACACCAACACTGCACAATAAGAATAGGACTCTTACCTATGTCCCTATTCAAGCAGGAGAAGGCCTGCAGCTGTGCCCAGTAAGAGAACAGCATCAAGGAGGACATAGTAAGAAAGGTAAGTGCAACTCCGCCTACAGCATAGGCTTTTTGGTTGTAACATGATGTATGATGCAATGTATGTTATGTGCTATGATTTGAAATATCAAATAGATGGCATGACTAATATATGATTACAAGTTATATTCATGTGACATCATGAAGCATGTTCACAAATAATAAGAACAAGGTCAAGATGACAAATAAGTATGATGGCAAGCGAGCTTGCCTGTGACGTACCGACCCGTCCAAGGTCGGGTAGGACTGTGGATTGTGTTGGAAATGGATTGGCCGCCCCAACCACTCCATAGTTGCGCGCCCGGTACGGTCACTCATGATAAGGGGCCCATAAGCAAGTTAAGGAATGAAAGTATGTTAAGAAAGCATGATAAAATAAGCATAATAAAGCATAATTGGATCATGCATGATTAGAATGTGTTATGATAGGCTATGCTAAGTTTATAATTGTTTGTGTTGCGGATAAAATAGTTGTACTTGCTGAGCGAAAGCTCACGCCTTATGTCTATGCTGTAGGTAAGCAACCTACTGGCGCTTTTTGATACAAAATGGTGGAGTTGGCGGGGCAACTGTGAAAGAAGGGATAAGCCGCTACGTCTTCCGTAAAATTATGCTTAATATTTTATGTTTATATTATTCCAAACAAGTACTCAGTAGTAGAAAAAAAAAAATTTCCACTATATTTGTTAAATAAATAAGTATGTAAAACAAGTTAGTATGTATGTATGTACGGTAACGGTCCGTGCTAGGCGGGGCGTTACAGAGTTGGTATCAGAGCCAGGTTCCCTGCTACCTGATTTCACAGTTCGCCTGCCATCGCCACTATCATTGTAAGTTAAAGTTAGTTTATGCGTAAATATTTATTATGTGATTTTGGCATATAGATTCGTCGACATGGATCCGGATCACGTAGATGCGGACCGAGAGGCTATATCATCTTTTTACGAGGCACATCCATTATCATTTGATGGTACGAGTCGCACGATATCTTTGGGAGCATGGTTATATGACATGGAGCTAGTTTTCCGTACTGGCCATATCCCGGGTCGCTTGCAGGTTTCGTTGGGTAGTCGATGTCTGACTGGCGACGCCCGTATTTGGTGGATATCAGTAGGGGAGCCACAGCTACCCAGCCGGACTTGGGTGCATTTTCGCTCACTGATGGTTGGACGTTTTGGGCCGATACTGGATTACGGGTCAGGAGCGCCTCAGCGTGATCCCGACATTTACAGAGATATGTATGACACGCGATACCACAGCTACACACTTGAGTGGCATGCATATCCTCTCGAGACCATGGTCCACTACTGCATGAGATTTCAGGAGGCCATGTTGCCCTACGTTTCTCAGGATATGACCCACCCGGTATTGGAGGCGTTGACGGTTTTGCAGAACGGCTTACCTAGCCGTATTCGCCAGCATGTTCCTTTTCCCACACCCAGGATGACCGTAGAGCACATGATAGAGGATATTTTGCGGGCTGAGGTACGCGCTGATACCGAGCCGACAGGGGCCGCTGAGGGTGATCATCAGGCACCCGTAGACGACGCTGGTATAGGGGAGCCATTATACAAGGTAGAACCAGCACCCCCAGAGGAGCCGATCCCTGCAGTTCCAGAGTAGGAGGTGCCAGCACATGAGGCCGGGGAGTAGGAGGATGCTGAGGGTGACCCGGAGGCCGGCGACCAGGAGGAGGACGATATTATGGTCATACCCGGAGATCCACCAGCAGATCCCATTATCATAGATATCCCCAGCGACGAGGAGGATGATATTGAGGATATACCAGCAGACCCACCAGCAGATCCTATCGTCATCGATATATCCAGTGACGAGGAGGGCGACGACGAGGATATGGAGCCGGCGCCCGAGCTAGAGCAGGCAGGATGGTTTGAGGACCAGGAGGATCTTGCAGACGACCCAGAGGAGATTATTTTCGACGACGGAGATTGGGAGACCGACTCCGACGCAGCTGCCTAGATGACGATAGAGATCGCTATTTTGATTGTTCATGTATATTTATTTTGACCTTAGTACTGACATGTACTTGCTTATTTCTTTTTGGATGATAGGCATGTACTGATGGAAAGTGGTAGTCACTTCCATCGCCATTCTTTTTGACTATGTATGATGGTGAAGTGTTAGACACTCCCATTACTATTTTTGTCCATGTATATAAAAATATTACGAAACAGATATGTATTTACAGTACTGTAAGAATGATGTACTTGTTGTAAATATACAAGAAACAGTTTAAATACCATGTTATGTTATGATCATGAAAATCATGTTATGATACGATACGATTACGTAAGCCATGTTATGATGAGAATGATTATGTTATGATCCGATGTATTACGATATGATAAAAGAAAGGATATTACTAGTTCGATAATATCTTTTCTTATGGTTTAATAGGAATTAAAAGATGGTACGCCCTCGCAGAACAATGCCTGTGAACCAGAATCCACCTGCACCGGATCTAGCAACTGTTGTAGCAAATTTGCAACGACAGTTACTTGAACAACAGCAAGAGACAAATAGACTCCGGGAGCAGTTAGCTCAGATCAATCAGAGACCTCAGGCTAACGAGGTTCCTCCTCAAAATGTCAGAGTACCTCCAGTAGTACCTCCGGTACCTGATGTTCAACCAGAGGTTCAGCCAGAGGTTCCAATAGCACCCGTAGGAGTGCAAGCAAACTTACCTCCAGTACGAGAAGATCTACTTTATGAGAGGTTTAGGCGGATGAAAGCACCAGAATTCGAGGGACCAACAGATCCGATTGCCGCTGACAATTGGTTGATTGACATCCAAGTTATTTTGGATTTTATGCGACTGACAGAGCAGGAAAAAGTCCTCTGTGCTTCCTTCGCTCTCAAGAAAGACGCTAGACACTGGTGGAGGACTGTCCAGATGCGTCGCGATGTTACGACCATGAGTTGGCAAGATTTTGTATCGGAATTTCGAACGATGTACTTTAACAGAGAAATCCTGGCAGCCCAGCAGGATGAGTTTACTAGTTTGAGACAAGGAACGATGACGGTAATGGAAGCTATAAATAAATTTGAGCAGTTAGCCCGGTTATGCCCGGAATTGGTACCGGGTGAGACAGAAAAAGTTAGATTGATGATGAAGATGTTTCGATCAGATATCGCCAAGCAAGTCAGTGCTGGTGATAGTCCACCTACTCGGGTATCCGATTGTATAAGTCGAGCCATAAGAGCAGAATATTGGATTAACCGAGACAAGGAAGAACGAGCTCAGTTTTTTAAGGCAAAGAAGGAAGAAAAGGCCGTGGGGAAGCAGACACAACCCCGTCAGAATTTTGAAATGAACCAGAAAGGTCAACCCCGCAATTTTGCTCAAGGCTCTAAGCAGTTCGGAAGGAATAAACGAAAGGAAAGCTCTTCTGGCCAGAGTCAGCAAAGAAACTACCCACAGAAAAAGATTTCTCGGGGAAATGAGGGCAATAGCAATAGCTACCCCGTGTGTACCAAATGCGGGAGAAAACACCCGGGAATATGCCGGATGGGATCAAATGCTTGTTACCTCTGTGGCAAGGAGGGCCATTTTGCAAAGAATTGCACTTTGAACACCCAAGGCCAGAATCCTTCATATCCAAGCCGGAACCCCAACAGCCAGTTGCATGCAGTCCAGGCAAAGCTCGAAGGACCCTCGATCACTCAGGGCAGATTAAAGGCTCCTGAACCGCAAGCTAGAATCTACGCCTATACAAAGGGAGATGCAGAAGTCGGGACTTCGCATGTGGTGACATGTCAGATTTCTATCGCCACTTATGATGCAATTGTCCTGTTTGATTCTGGTGCCACCCACTCGTTCATATCGTTGGAATTTGCTCTAAAGATAGGAAGAGGTGTGGATAGTCTAGAACAACTTTTTAAAACCTCTCTGCCATCCGGAGAAATTTTGTGGTCCAACTTTTGGATACGAAACACATTCGTAGGAATTTGTGGCAGAGAATTATATGTAGATCTCATCGCGATCAAGCTTCAGGATTTCGATGTGATCTTAGGGATGGACTTTTTGAGTAAATACAACGCCAAGATTGACTGTCGGAAGAGGTGCGTGACGTTTAACCCTTACGGCGAAGCAGAGTTCAACTTCTATGGTCAGTCTCGGAGCCCAACAACTCGATTTGTTTCCGCAATCAGGGCTTGGAAAATTTTAGCTAATGGTTGTCAAGGATATTTAGCTAACATGGTGGACAAGGATCAAGAAATGAAGCGGACACCGGAAGATGTTCCTGTTATTAAGGAATTTGTAGATATTTTTCCGAAGGATTTGCCGGGACTTCCACCAGAAAGGGAAATCTCTTTTGAGATTGAGTTGCTACCTGGAGCTGCACCTATATCGAAAGCCCCTTATCGTATGGCACCGGCTGAGCTGAGAGAACTTCAAGTACAGTTACAAGAACTGCTCGACAAAGGATTCATCCGACAAAGTTACTCTCCATGGGGAGCACCCGTTCTGTTCGTCAAGAAGAATGATGGATCGTTGCGAATGTGCATTGATTATCATGAACTAAACAAGATTACAATAAAGAATAAGTATCCTCTTCCAAGGATTGACGATCTTTTCGATCAACTCCGAGTAGCAGTTGTGTTTTCAAAAGTCGATCTACGATCAGGATACCATCAGCTCAGGATTAGAGAGGCGGATATCTCCAAGAGAGCTTTTCGTACTCGATATGGGCACTATGAGTTCTTAGTTATGCCATTTGGATTAACCAATGCCCCAGCCGCCTTTATGGATCTTATGAACCGAGTATTCAAGAAATATCTGGACAAATTCGTCATCGTTTTTATCGACGACATCTTGATTTACTCAAGGTCCAAGGAGGAACATGCGCAACATCTTAGGATGGTAATGGAAACGTTGAGGAGAAATCAGCTTTATGCTAAGTTCACGAAATGTGAATTTTGGCTGGAGAAAGTTCATTTCTTGGGACATGTTGTGTCGAAAGAAGGAATTTCTGTAGATCCTTCGAAAGTGGAAGCAGTAAGTTATGGCCGGTACCCAAAAGTGTTACGGAAATAAGAAGTTTTCTTGGGTTAGCCGGATACTACCGACGGTTCGTCGAGGGATTTTTCAAGATTGCTGCACCACTCACAGCCCTTACCCGAAAAGATAAAAAGTATGAATGGACTCAGAAATGCGAGGAGAATTTCCAAGAGCTCAAGAAAAAGTTAACAAGTGCGCCCGTGTTAATTATCCCTGATGTTGATGCGGGAAATTTCGTAATTTACAGTGATGCTTCCAAGAACGGGTTAGGAGCTGTCCTGATGCAAAATGGGAAGGTGGTAGCCTATGCGTCAAGACAATTGAAGAATCATGAATGGAATTATCCTACGCATGATTTGGAGTTAGCAGCAGTAGTTTTCGCACTAAAGATCTGGAGACATTATTTGTATGGAAACAAATGCGAAATCTACACTGACCACCAGAGTCTCAAATATATTTTTACTCAGAAGGAGCTCAACATGAGACAGCGTAGATGGCTGGAACTCGTAAAGGACTACGATTGTGAGATTCTTTATCACCCTGGAAAGGCAAACAGGGTAGCGGATGCTTTAAGTAGGAAATCCTCGGGCATGTTGATGTCTATCGAAGCATTTCCTAAGCCACTACAAAAAGAGATTTCTGAGTTCAACCTGGAAA
Source organism: Ficus carica (assembly GCA_009761775.1). Lineage (NCBI taxonomy): Eukaryota > Viridiplantae > Streptophyta > Magnoliopsida > Rosales > Moraceae > Ficus > Ficus carica. The sequence goes on along the minus strand of CM019742.1, from coordinate 14,456,595 downwards.
TGATCACCGGGAAATTATCCTCTCTGACTCTTCAGTCTGATTTGTTAGAATCCATCAAGACGCATCAAGAAAAAGATTCATTTTTGCTTAAGGCACAACTTTTTAGCGGAAAGAACAAAGAGTTCAAGACCTCTGCCGATGGCACTATCTACTTCAAGGAAAGGATCTGTGTTCCCGATTTTGAATTTTTGAAGGATCAGATCATGTCAGAAGCACATAAAACACCATACTCAGTACATCCAGGAGCTTCCAAGATGTACAAGGATCTTCGAGAGAACTTTTGGTGGCCAAAAATGAAGAACGAAGTAGCAGAATACGTGTCAAAATGCCTAACTTGCCAGAAAGTTAAGGCTGAACACCGACATCCTGGAGGAGAATTACAGAAAATAGAGTTCCCTGAATGGAAATGGGAGCAAACTACTATGGATTTTGTAGTTGGATTACCCAGGACGGTGAGTGGAAATGACACAATTTGGGTTGTGGTGGATAGATTGACCAAATCAGCCCACTTCATTGCGATTAAAGCCACCTTTTCAGTGGAAAAATTGGCTGAAGTCTATGTATCTCAGATTGTTAGGCTGCATGGAGTGCCAAAATCAATTATTTCAGATCGTGACGGATGTTTCACCTCCCGATTTTGGACCAGTGTTCATAATGCTATGGGGTCAAAACTGAAGTTCAGTACAGCTTTTCACCCCCAAACTGACGGCCAGTCGGAACGAACAATCCAAACATTGGAAGATATGCTGAGATCATGTGTTCTGGACTTCAAAGGGAACTGGGATCAGAAGTTGTCATTGATCGAATTTTCTTACAACAACAGTTATCACGCTTCGATTGGTATGGCACCATTTGAAGCCCTATATGGAAGGAAATGCCGATCTCCCATCCACTGGCAAGAAGTTGGGCAGAAGCAGCTGCAAACAACAGACTTCATCAAGAAGACCTCTGAAGATATCAAGAAGATCAAGCAGAGACTCGACATAGCTTTTAGCAGACAGAAAAGTTATGCTGATAAACGTAGAAGGCCATTGGAATTCCAAGTTGGAGATGCCGTGTTCATTAAGATTGCTCCTATGAAAGGGGTAATGAGATTTGGCAAAAAGGGGAAGCTCAGTCCAAGATATACAGGACCATTTGAGATCCTTGAAAGGATTGGGAAAGTAGCTTACAGGCTTGCTTTGCCACCAGAATTAGCTGCGATGCACGATGTATTTCATGTTTCAATGTTAAAGAAGTATATACCAGATCCGTCGCATGTGCTTAGTCAAGAACCAGTGGAAGTCCAGACGGATTTGACATACGAAGAAAAGCCAGTTCGAATTCTGGATCGAGAAGAGAAGGTCCTAAGAAATAAAACCATTCCCCTGGTTAAAGTATTATGGCGCAACCACAAAGTTGAAGAAGCAACCTGGGAATTGGAAGATGAGATGAGAAAGAACTACCCCGATTTATTCTAATTTTCGAGGACGAAAATTTTTAAGGGGGGTAGATTGTAATAACTAAATTTTTACGACCTTACGTTCTCTTGTAAAGAAACTTGAGTTATGTTCTAAAGTATTTATGAAAAACTTGAGATAAGGTTTTTATTTGAAATTATAAGTTCTCACGATACTATGAGACTTAAAAATGATTGCTTAACTAAGTATGTATCATTTTAAGAAAATGGATAGAAAATTTCACGTTTGCATGGCCTTGCATGGTGGTCAAAGTTTGACCTAAAAAGTCAAAGTTGACCCAAAAAGTCAAGGGTTGACCAGAAAAGTCAACCATATGATGATACTGTATTATGGATGAGCAGTATGGAAATATACTGCGAAAAACCATTTTACAGACAAGATGTTAAGATTAAGATTTAATATCACCCTAGAAAAATCAAGCACATAAATTAGGGTATCTTGGGCCAAAGGGCTTCAAATTATAAGAAAATTTTATACAGTCAAATTTTACACAGATAAATTTTGGACTGCAGTTTAGTGACAAAATACTGTTATTAACAAGTTAACAGTATTGAAAATATCTGTGTTAACAAGAATTTGGACTGCCTATCAAGAAAAAGGCCAAACAAGCCCTAATGGTGATTACCTCACTACCTTTTTGAATTATGACATCATATTGTGAATTAAGAAAAAAATTGGAAAATCTTGGACCCTTCTAGAGCATGAGGTGGCCGGATATTGGGGGGTCAAAATAGAATTAATTTTGTCCCAAGGACTTGTTGGAAAAAGGTGAACCAAAGTTATTAGCAAAGAAGTCCAAGGCTAAGGGGGGGGGGTGGCGGTTTTTTGGGCTGAGAAAATTAGAGAAAAACAGCCAAGCTCTTGCCAAATTCACCCTCAAAAAAATCCAGGAAATTGGGGAAGAGAAAGGAGTGTGAAAAATCAAAAATTTTCTTGGGGTTTTTGTTCCTAAGGGTTCGGATTTGAGCTAGGAGAAAACCAAGAAAAATTTGGAATTTTTTAGGTCTTTTAGGGTGTGTGGCCGAGTGAGTAAGGGAAGGAGAAAAGCTAAAATTTTTGGGGCCAAACCTTGGTGAGGTGCTCGGCTTGGAGTGGATCTACCAAGGAGATCAACCAAAAATTTTTTGGTGCCATTTGGAGGTGTGGCCGTGAGCCAAGGGAGCTAGGGGGAGGAAGAGATTTTGTGACCAAACTTGACTTTGGTCTAAGGTAAAAATCTAGAGCCCTAACTCTCTTATTTAAGTTCAAATTTAAGGTCAAAAGGTAGTTCAATTTGGTTGTAAGGACATAAGTCCATTTCCCATTTTATGCCCTAAGTATGTGGTATGTGCTTGATTTGTAGATATAGGGGTGTATGGCTTAAATTCTTGCATTGTTTGTGTTTATTTATGATGAGCTTTCATGCTTGATCCTTAGGGTTGTATGTCCCCTAGTTTGGTCAGAAAATCTGCCCTTAGGCAGTGCTTGAAGCATGCTAGTTTAGGGAGCAAAGTTTGATGCTTGTATGTAATGTATGCAAAAAGTTAGGGTCAATGCAAACCTAGGCTTAGAGCTTTTGGATTTGATTTGCATGGATCCAATTGGACAGTTTATGGGTTCATGTGGGACGTTAGAAGCGCTGTGTGTTTGCCATGTAGGCTCCCGAGTGATCGGTCGAGGTAGATTTCACGAAATAAGACGTAAACCGGACTTAACAACCGAAACTGCCAATTCGGATTCGAAACTGACCAGTTTCGGGAAAGTAAAAATTAGAGGCCCTTAGAGGACGAATTGGGTAAATTGTAAAACACGAAAGTTGCTCGAAACGATTTTTCCTAGAAGACAACAGGGCAGAATCCAAAAATGAGCTCCAATGGTCTCCGTTTTTACAAAAATCCGTGGCTGGTCTGCCCAGACCTAGTTTTCAGGATCAGCCAGTTTCAAACAAAAACTGACGCAAATATAAGCAGAACTGGATTTTTCATAAACACGAAAGTTTTAGCATTTTTCGAGAGATACAACTTTCGTGAAGACAAGTTTTTCAAATTCCAAATGGATTTATAAACTGGTATTGTTTTATGAAGAGTGTGCAGGGAACCGAAAATTCCTGCACATAAGTTTTACAAACAGTTTTCGAAAAAACTGAATTTTTTGCTTAAAACTGTCCCAAAGGCAGTTCTCAATCTTAAATGACCTTTATAAAGATCTGTTTTGAAGATTTGAAATGGTTACAAAAATATTAAAGGGATTTAAAGTTAAATCTTTCAAAATGACAAAAAGGATAAAAAATAGAGTTTCTTAAGATAAAATTTGTAATCAAGCCGATTACGGACAATAACCAAGAATAATACCTGAGTTACCGTGCTTAGCCCCAAAGCCTAAGTTTTTTCAAGGAACTCAGCAATTTGTCAAAGATTTAGCTAAGGGATTATCCAACGTAATCTCTTAAGAAATAAGCAAAGAATGATTACTTCCAAACGATAGGATTAATATTTATGACCAAACCAGATATTTTGTATCGAGGACATACAACTAAAATTTCGTAAGCATGTTGGTTAGGACACCAACACTGCACAATGAGAATTGGACTCTTACCTATGTCCCTATTCAAGCAGGAGAAGGCCTGCAGCTGTGCCCAGTAAGAGAACAGCATCAAGGGGGACATAGTAAGAAAGGTAAGTGCAACTCCGCCTACAGCATAAGCTTTTTGGTTGTAACATGATGTATGATGCAATGTATGTTATGTGCTATGATTTGAAATATCAAATAGATGGCATGACTAATATATGATTACAAGTTATATTCATGTGACATCATGAAGTATGTTCACAAATAATAAGAACAAGGTCAAGATGACAAATAAGTATGATGGCAAGCGAGCTTGCCTGTGACGTACCGACCCGTCCAAGGTCGGGTAGGACTGTGGATTGAGTTGGAAATGGATTGGCCGCCCCAACCACTCCATAGTTGCGCGCCCGGTACGGTCACTCATGATAAGGGGCCCATAAGCAAGTTAAGGAATGAAAGTATGTTAAGAAAGCATGATAAAACAAGCATAGTAAAGCATAATTGGATCATGCATGATTAGAATGTGTTATGATAGGCTATGCTAAGTTTATAATTGTTTGTGTTGCGGATAAAATGGTTGTACTTGCTGAGCGAAAGCTCACGCCATATGTCTATGCTGTAGGTAAGCAACCTACTGGCGATTTTTGATACAACATGGTGGAGTTGGCAGGGGCAACTGTGAAAGAAGGGATAAGCCGCTACGTCTTCCGTAAATTTATGCTTAATATTTTATGTTTATATTATTCCAAACAAGTACTCCAGTAGTAGAAAAAAAAAAAAAATTTCCACTATATTTGTTAAATAAATAAGTATGTAAAACAAGTTAAGTATGTATGTATGTAAGGTAACGGTCCGTGCTAGGCGGGTCATTACACCTTTACCTATATATGTCCAGAAACTCGACCACGATCCAGTTCTGAGTCCCGACCCCGGCCTTGTTCCGAATCCCTATCTTGACCCTCACCACGGTTTCGAAACTTGACAACAACCCATGTCCCAATTCTTGACCTCAATTCCAGTTCCAAATTTTGATCCCTACCCGAGGCCGGAATCTCAATCCCAACCCCTATCAATTATCATGAAACCTTCACTCGACTCCTGTCATGAATTCGGACACCGACGCTATACCTGTCCCGAAGCCCAACCCATACCTCTGTCTTGAAACTCGAATCTTGACCACTTGGTTCGGAAACCTGACTCTGACCATGACCCTTTCTCTGTCCCGAAACCTGACCTCGACCCCAATTCTAAATCCTGATCCTAGTTCTAAAACTCCAACCCCTATCTTAAAACTCGGTCCCAACCCCTATAACAGATAGAAGTTAAATGTTAAAAAAATGTCTATTCAAACATGTATGTTTTATTTCATTCTTATAATTCTATTTTTAGAAAACAATTACCATACACCGTTTGTTCTCTGAGAGTAAGTGAGAATTGGTTTTGTTCTTATCTTGGAAAACGCAATTCTGAAAACTAAAAACAGTGAACATGGCTAAACAAACCAAAGTTTTCAAGAGATTGCTTTCTTCGTGTTTTGTTCAACTGGTTAACAAAAGCTCTTGAGATTTCTCTAGAAAGTTGGTAAAGTTTCTTTCTCTGTGTAATAGAATTGATCTCTGTTTGTGGTTAATTTTCTGTCGGGATTGAACTCGTGCAAACAGAAACAAATCACATTTAGAGATGCACGTCTCCAATAAAATTTGAACAGATTTTCCGTTTCATTTGACTCTAGGGTAGTTTGAGAAATGCTTTAAATTTCTAATTAGATTTTCTTCTTCCGTATAATGTTTGGTATAATAAATCAGAATTCATATGAGGAGAAATATTTAGAGGAAAATATGTATATTTTTAATTTAACCGCATAAAACAATAAGTGACTTTTTAACTCTGTACATTATAGTTTGTTGAAAATTATACACTACGTATAATTTCGTTACTAATATATGAATATATATGTATATGTTTTTGCATCAACATCCCTGAGTTTTTAGTGATTGGTAAATTAGTCTCAACTAAAAATCTTGACACATGACACCTCAAATTTCTAAAATCTGTCAAAACACTAACCATTTTGATAATTTTTTAAACAGAAATTGACATGTGGATGACACATAGATAGTGACTGGGGAGCATAAACTGTCCAAACCCATCCGAACCTCGTGTCAAAAACGATATATTAAAAGTATATGACCAAAAGCACTATTGGTGTAATAGTTTTTGAAGTTTTATGAGGGTTTAATTGTCAAGGTTTTTAGTTCAGATACTGATTTACCAAACGCCAAAAATTCAACGGGCATCCATACAAAAAGGCCTGAAAAATATTTAATTTTTTATTTGTGTCCCCAAGTATAAATTTATGAATTTTTCATTTAAAATAAATACACATAAAAGGTGATGGGTATATTTAACAATTATATTCTGATCCGTGCAGTATTGGTGGGTCTATTGGCATGGATGCCTTCAATTCTTCTCCAACTTTTAGGTAGGTAGCTTGGGCCTCTTTCTGTCGAAACTCTTTTATCCTTGGTCTCTTTTTACATGCATTTTAGTTTGTTAATTATTTCAAAACTATAAGTTAAACAAACGCCGTTTTCCATTGTTATTGGTGATACAGATATCAGGGCTATGTATGAAACGAAATTGGTCCATGTTCAATCCGATGAACTCTTGAGTCGCATGTGCGAAGTGATAGGGAGTTGTTTTGATGATAAATTACTCAAAGAGGGTTGCGTTGATGGCGCTATACTTGAAGCTGTCTACTCTGGGAATGTTGAGTTTATTATGAGGGTAGCAAAAGCGAATCCGGAACTTTTGTGGACAAATCCTTTAGCGTTCGATGTGTTTATGCTTGCTATTGAATGTCGTCAAGAGGAAGTTTTTAGCCTTATACATGGCCTCCTTGATAAACAAGAAATTGTAAGCAGTCGTGATGCGGAGTCCTACAATAACATGTTACACATGGCAGCATCAATGCCATCTTCTAAAATACTAAATCTCATCCCAGGACCAGCTCTACAAATGCAGAGACAACTACAGTGGTTTAAGGTACCATCTTTATCTCTCACTAATTGATCCTACGCTAATTATTTACTTACTTACTTGATCTAACCCAATACTATATATTCACCCGGAAACATAACATAATTAGGTTATATATCTCCCAAATTTATTTTGTTAATTAATATATATATATATATATGATATAGCATATTTGCTTTATTCTAAACCAAACGAGGCTAATTGAATAGGATTAAAAGGTAATATAGAATATCTACATATCAGTCGAAGAAAACGGTGCTGCATATGCAACAAGTATTTTCGAGAGAGTGAATCACATATATATCCAACTAGTCGTACGCTAATTACTATGAAAAGAGAAGATGGAGATAAACGGAAAAACAAAAAATGAGGAGAGAATCCGGTATGAAAGTCGTGATAGGTGATCAGAAGAGAAGACAAACCATTACATAACAGGATTAATAACAAAAATTTCCCCTAAATTTTAATTCTTGTAATATTTTGCCCCCTAATTTCAAAATGTAAGATTAAATCCCCCAACTATATTTCAGTAACAAATTTAGTCCTTTTGTTTGTTTGAATATAGAAAATGACATGTGTCAAGCATTCAAGAGGTTTGCTGAGATATCAAATGTACAAGTATTATTTTACCCTTATTCTAATGCACATTTAAGTTTTTGGATAAAAAAATATATCAAAAATAAAAGTACTATTAAAAATATAAATAAACCCATACATTAAAACAAAAAAGAAACATCAGGTTTGGAAAAATAAGAAAATAAAATCACTAATAAAAAAATTTTAAATGAGGTTTTTTGATTCAAATTAACTTTTGTTAAAAAATATGAAAGGTACAAGTAAAAAATTTTTAAATAGGTTTGGGTAAAACTCATCTCTAAAACTAGCTTAACGGGAGAAAGATTCCATTACACATATAAACACTTCCTTCAAACTTAACGTGTCATCATGTTCCAAACTCTGATATCATGTTAAAAGATATTAGGTAAAACTCATCCTCAAAACTTAGCTCAATGAAGTAGGGATCAATCTAACAAAAAGAACATAGTTCATTTGGGAGTGTTTTTCACTAAGAAACGTATTGGCATACGACGTTCTGGAACCTTTTCAGATTTACTGTTTTGGTAAGAAAGCTTAGTTGTACTTGTTCACACATCTTTCTCAAGTAGTTACGGTTAAAATAACAAGTTTGTTTGTTTGTTTTTTTTAACGACTTAAAGATTTGTTAAAACTCTGAGCTTAGTCCTTAAACTGTTATGCTTTTAAATGGAGGAGGTGGAGACAGTCGTGACACCCATGCCTAACAAATTTTCAAACAAAGATGGTCTGCTTCCTCGAGACCTATTTACAAAAAACCACAAGGATTTGGTAATTGCTGGAGAAAAATGGATGAAGGACACGTCGAGTTCTTGCACTGTTGTGGGTGCTCTAATTGTTACAATAACATTTGCTGCAGCATTCACAGTTCCTGGAGGGAACGATCAAAATGAAGGATTTCCGATATTCAGAAAACAAAAGTTGTTCAAGGTTTTCGTTATATCAGATGCTATGTCACTGTTTTCGTCAACAACATCGGTGTTGATGTTTCTTGGAATCCTCACATCACGTTATGCAGAAGAAGACTTCCTCAAATCCTTGCCTAAGAAGATGGTAATAGGGCTCTCTACCCTTTTCTTCTCCATAGCAACCATGATGATAGCCTTTTGTGTTTCAATCTCCATGATGCTCCAGGACAAATGGATTGCTCTTCTTGTCAGTTTACTTGCGAGTGTTCCAGTTACGTAATTTGTGATGATGCAATTTCCTCTGTTAGTGGACATTTACAAGTCCACCTATGGGCCGAGTATCTTTAATAGGAACGTTAAACCCTGGTTATATGGTCGACACTCAACACCGTTAAGGTGAAGGAGATCTTCATGTAAGTATATATATGCTTGATGTATTCGTGCTACTTGACATTATGGCTGACAACTAAATTGTCAAGTCCTTGTATTCAACTAATGCCAAAAACATTTTTCTTGTTTGAATTAATTAGGACTGGTTTTTAAGTTACGGATGAGTTGAAATATTGTTCTTTTGAAAATTTTATTTATTTATTTTTTTAATTGTTTAACTAGCTTGTCCTTTTTCTTTTTCTTTTTTTTTTAAACTTGGGATTGGAGGATTTTAAAATCTATGATGGGTTCAAATCTTTAGACTATGCTTGTAACCATGATTTTTTCTTTTTTATTTCAATTTAGCTGAACTTTGAAATTGTCACTAGTTTTTCTCGTTTTGTTGTTAATAATTGCATAATCAAAAAAAAAAAAAAAAAAAAAAAAACCTGTATTGGCGCAAAGCCTGTTGAAAATAGACCTGCTTTTGTGACTCATTTGGCTATGAATGTTTTGTCTGTGAATGTCCTGTTTGACTCTGGCATAGGGAGTTTCACAGGCAGCTTTGTGGTTTATTTTTTTTGCAATGGCTTCGATAGCTAAATAAAATGCATACCAAGCACAAACAAATTGTGTAAGTGTATATGCAAGGTGTCCGATAGAATGACCGATAGGAGCTTGATAAGAACAAAACCAGTAGAGACATTATCCAGCTTTTTATTTCAGCTTCTTTTCAAGTAAGCTTGTATTAGGTGCTTGAGAGAAGTTTTCTTGGCCTTTTACCTTTAACTATATATATATATATATATATATATATATTTTTTTTTTTTTTTCCTTATTATTTACAATGCTTGGAAATAGCTGGTGTAACTTTTTCTTTTCAGCCTTGCCTTGAACGAAAGTGTCACCTATAATTTTCTGGTTATAGTAAGTTTTGTCTAGTCGGATTTGTTCTGACAAGTTTGTTGATATTGTTAGTTTGGGAAGAAACCTAAATTTCGGGCTCAAAATTTTCTAGTTGCGGATATAATCTAACAATAATTTCATACCTAATATTACCATAAAAAAAAGAGTTTAAATCCCTTATACCCAAGTTAAAAATAAATAATTAAACTTTCTATATTATTTTATTTTGGGTACTAAAACTAATATAATATCCCATATTTAAAGCTATCCTTAAAAAAAAAAAAAAAATTTAAATAGTAAATTTGATAAAATTTCAACATAACAATTGTTTTAGACAGAGTTTAGGAACATTTCATAAATTTGACTGGAAAAAAAGAAAAATAAAAAATAAAAGAACAGTAGGAAAAAAGTGAGAGTTAAGTCGGTTACCACTTTTTTTTTTAATTTAATTTTTTGAACTTAGGATGTGGATTTCGAACTCTACACCTTATAATAGAATCGGGTGTGAAATTAACGTTAATTTATATATGCACCCACAGTTGCCCCTTTTATTTTGGATCAAAAACAAGTCATGTTGGTAAAATTTTAGTATCCTTAATTGTTCAAATCACTTTAGTTTAATCCATATTCAACTAGAACAAATGAAGGAAAAATATACCAGTTAGGCATATTCAAAATGTATATATACATAAATAATATATACCCACACACGCCCCTGTATAAATACCCACACACAATGCAGAAAAATTATTGTAAGCATCTTAAAAAAAAAAAAAAAAAAAAAAAAAAAACAGGATAGCAACAACAATAACGCGTATTCTTGCCCTATACCTTGTTATAATTTACCATCAGGACGCAATATATTTATTAAACTTAATTGCAAATGCAAATCTTTTTGGTGTCTTCTTTTTACAAGAACAAAACAGAGTTAAAAACTCATGCCAAGAGAAATACATCACCAATAATCTCCACAAGAGCAGGCTCCATTTCTGAAATGGTGGAAGCGATGCATATCGCGCACAATAATTTCCCGTCCGCTAACAAGCGAAATATACTTGGTGGCATTATGGCAATCACCACAAACTCTTAGATTCTTCCTTACATGTATTGTTGTGCCAGGGCTGGTATTTAAGAGTCCAAATGCAATGGCCAGCTTCTCACTATGGCTATTGAGCAACTGCTGCTTGACATCGTCTTCTACATCGTGAATTGAATTCGTGTCTGGAACATACCCAGCAGACTTTATCTCTTCTCTAAGAGTCTTGAGATACGCATAGATTTGTTTGGACTGTGGATGGATTGTGCTTCCAGAATAGAACGTATGAAACTCGTTTCCTAAATCTACTAAGCTGCAGCCAGGAGTTTTCTTAAGCCCTTGTATCTCCATCATGTTTCGCACTTTGGCAACTTTGTCCCACATTGAGGCTGTGGCATATATATTTGAAAGCAATACATGGTAGCCGCCATTATCTGGACTAAGCTCAAATATTTGCATAGCGACCTTTTCACCTAGTTCAATATTTTTATGGATTCTACAAGCGCCTAGCATTGCACCGTAAACTGTAATCCCTGGATCAATAGGCATCTTCTGAATAAAATCCCAAGCCTCATCGAGTAGGCCAGCTCGACCAAGAAGATCAACCATGGCTCCATAGTGATCCATTGCAGGCTCCAAGCCATATTCGTTCTTCATGCTTTCAAAGAACTTGAGCCCTTCTTCAACCAGACCTGAGTGGCTGCATGCGGAAATAACACACAGAAATGTTACATCATTGGGCTTGATCTTCCCCTTTTGCATTTTGCAGAACAGATCCACAGCATCTTTCCCAAGCCCGTGCGATCCATAGCCGTCTATCATGGCATTCCATGTTGTCACATGTCGTTCGTTCATCATCTCAAAAAGTTTTCTAGCAATGTGGATGGATCCACATTTTGCATACACATCTACAAGAGCAGTCATCACAAAAACATTGTTATCAAAACAAGATCTTATAACAAGTCCATGAATCCACTTAGCCTTGCGTATAATTGATAACTCAGCTAGAGCAGAAATCACGCCAACCATGGTAAATGTATCCATTTTAATGTTTTGGGATTGCATCTCACATAAGTGGCTCAAGGCTTCGTTTACGTGCCCATTTTGGGCATAACCTAATATCAAGGCGTTCCAAGAAACAAGAGTTTTACCTTGCAAATTTTCGAATATCTTGGCAGCAATATCTATTCTCTTACACTTCGAATACATGGATATAAGAGAATTCATTACCGAAGCATCCGAGGCAAGATTCAACTGATCTACTAACGTATGGAGGAACTTTCCTCTCCCAATATCACCCAAGTCCCCACACGCATGTAAGGCCCCCATTATTGTAATATTGGTCGGTTCAAAACCCCCATCCAACATCTTCTGAAAGATTTCAAGAGCTTCCCCAGGATCTTCGCTTTGAACATACCCATCAATCATTGAATTCCACGAAACCACAGTCCTTTCATCCATCCTATTAAAAATCAACCGAGCAGTCCCAACAGAACCGCATTTCGAGTACATATCCACCAGTGCAGTCCTAATATTTACCTGTGAATCAAATCCAGCTCTTATAACATAAGCATGCATCGACTTTCCAATCCTCAAGGACCCAAAATCTCCCGCAGCGGGTAGAATGGTAACCAACGTTATCGAATCAGGTCTCTGGCCTTCGATCTGCATCCAAATAATCAAGTCCAATGCTATCGTTGCCTGCCCATTTTGCGCGTAACCTGCAACAATCGTGTTCCACGATACCAAGTCTCTTTCAGGCATTCTATCAAACATCTTATATGCATCATCAATCTGTCTACACTTTGCATACATATTAACAACCGACGTCATTGCGAACAAATTCGACCCAAACCCGGATGTAATTAGCTGCCCATGAACCTCCTTGCCCCTCGTAATGTCCGAATAATCTCCAAGGACTTTCAACAAATACGTGAAATTATACACAACCGGTTCAATACCAGCAAACTTCATACGACAATAAAACAACAAGGCATCTTTCAGGAAAGAATTTTTACAATACCCTTTAAGCATGGTGTGGTAAAGAGCATCAACCTTGACTTCAACAGACTCAAAAACGCGAGCAGCTTCGACAAGGCTGCCATATTTACAGAACAAACTAACGAGCTTGGTCTGGAACAAGAGCTCGCCGAAGAGGCCGTTCTTGATGACAAGAGGGAGGATTTGGCGGAGTTCTTGTAAGGAAGAAGAGAGCTCGAGAAGAATAGCAGAAGGGTGTTTGTAGACATGAGAAGGAATGTGGGTTCTCTCAGAAAGTGTGTGAGAAGTGGTGGTTGAGAGTGAAGTTGAGAGGCGTGGTTTTGTTGGAGGACAAGTTGATGGAGTTTTGACGTTTGTAAATGGGAGGATTGTCGTGGGTGTGATGGGCAAGACCTGTGAGCTTATCATTCTTTGTTCTGGTTGCTCCACATTTCTGGTCCCTGGAGAAATTTCGCTTCAACTATGTACAACGAAAAAAGAATGATCTTTTTTTTTTTTTTTTTTAATTAATTAATTAATTTAGTTTTTGCTTGACGTAAAAAATATCTACCATTCAGTGTGTCTCGGTGTTCCCAGCACCACTTAAATGTGATCTGTAACATTGTAATGGTCCGCAAGATTAGGACGAGTTCTGACGAACTTTTCCCCCTTTTTTTTTTTTTTTAATTTTATTATTATTATTGGTTGAGTCTGTGGTGAAGACTCTCCACCAGTTGATCTATTTTTTAGGCCGTTGAGATTTAATCGAACGGTTGAAATGTTGTTGGTGTACCATACTTATCATACACCTTACCTCACATTACCCTTCCCACCCTAAGTCTTCTCCGTCGCCGGCGACCCACCCCCAACGCCGGCGACCCACCTCCGGCCCCCCCACCACCGGCCCCAGCCCCGGCCGGTTGGCCAGCCGTCGGCGACCCTTATTTCTCTCTCTTCCCCTTTCTCTCTCTTCTTTTCTCTCTCTTCCCCTCTCTTTTCCTCTTTCTCTCTCTTCTCCTCTCTCCCGCGGTGACCCACCTGTGGCCCCCCCCCAACCACCGGCCCCAGCCCCTGCTGGCCAGCCGCCGACGACCCCCTCCTCTCTCTCTTTCCCTTTCTCTCTCTTCTCTTCTCTCTCTTCTCCTCTCTCCCGCGGCCCTCCCCCGCCGGCCCCTAGCCCGTCCCCCGGCCCCCAGCTTGCAGGTGCACCCCCCAACCCAGCCTCCCCCACCCCCCCACACCGCCCCCCCCCCCCCCCGATGACCCCCCATGCCCCCTCTTTCTCTTCCCCTTTCTCTCTCTTTTCCTCTCTTCTCTTCCCGGCCCTCGGGCCCCCCACCCCCACCCCCGGCCGCCTGGGGCCCCCCATCCCACCCCCACCCGTGACTCCCCCTCTCTTTCTCTCTCTCTTCTCACATCGGGGGTAGGGTAGGGGAGTCACGGGTGGGGGGGAGCCGGGCTGCCGGGGGTGGGGGGATCGAGGGCCGGGAAGAAAGAGAGAGAATAGAGGAAAAGAGAGAGAAAGGGGAAAAGAAAGAGGGGGCCGGGGGGTCGTTGGGGGGGTGCCGGGGGGGCGAGGGATGGGAGGAGGTCGGGGGAGGGGGGCCATGGGTGGAGGGCGCACCGGGCAAACTGGGGGGCCTGGGGTGGGCTGGGGGCCAGCGGGGGAGGGCCGCGGGAGAGAGGAGAAGAGAGAGAAAGGGAAAAAGAGAGGGAAGAGAAGAAAGAGAAAGGGGGTCGTCGGCGGCCGGCCGACAAAGGCTGGGGCCGGTGGTGGGGGGGCCGGAGGTGGGGGGGCCGGAGGTGGGTCATCGCGGGAGAGAGGAGAAGAAAGAGAAAGGGGAAGAGAGAGAGAAGAAAAGAGAGAGAAATGGGGGTCGCCGGCGTCGCGGGTTGGTCCCCGGCATCCGTCGCCGGCGACGGAGAAGACTTTGGGTGGGAAGGGTAATGTGAGGCAAGGTGTATGATAAGTATGGTACACCAATAACATTTCAACCGTTCAATAAATTTCAACAGTCTAAACAAGGAGATCAACCGGTGGAGACCCTCAAAGGGTCTCCACCACATACTCACCCTTTTTTTTTTTAAATAGATCAACCCTTTCTTTTTTTTTTTTTTTTTTTTAAGCTTTTTTCCCTTGGTATCAAATAATTCGAATATTCTAAGAAAAATTTGAGTAAATAGGCAGGGTAATTTAAATAAATAGTGGAGTTTTTTAATATAGCAAAAAGGTGTCACGTGTGTTGTAGGGGTTATCTTGGCATGACGGAGGAACATGGTGGGAATAACATTGCGCAGGGGGAGGGTTGTCGTAAATATTTTGTTTGCGTTTGGTTCAATAGTTGGAGATGAAATTTTTAAATTAGAGTTGATTTATTTTTTAAAAACTAATTACATATTTTATTAATTTTTCAGAAAAAGATAAAAACTGAGATGAATAAGTACAATTTAATTGTAGTTCAACTTCAATACCAAACAAAGTTCATATTCTTCTCCACCCACAAAATAAAATAAAATAAAATTAAATTAAAATTCCATACACTTGCATACTATACACATCACCTTTTCACTTATTAAAACGCTCTTACTTTTAAAGTATTTACACAAAATGGTCAATTTTGAGACCCTTTTAAAATATAAACACTAATAAAAATATTTACAAATTTGAACAAATATTAAAATTCATTATTTTTTCTATCATGTTTACCGTTCAATAGTTGTTGGCTTTTTTTTTTTTTTTTTATTTTTTATTTTTTTTTTAATAAATTCATGCACGAGGGCTTTTTATGGGAAAAAACAAATTTTCCTTATTTCATGCTGTCAATTTTTTTATATTTCATTTTATGTTTTTTTTTTATATATATTTTTTAATTTTTATGAATTGAATCAAATTTTCCATACAAGAGTCCATTTTTAGATGTATCACAAATGCTTTACCTCTTTTAAGGGAGGAAGCTTTTTCCTTTTAAACTTCTATAATTATCTGTAAACAAGTTTTTTTTTTTTTTTTTTAATTTTAAAAGAAAATTATCATTCAAATTAAAATTGGGTACAAATATCAATACAAAAAATAAACAACCCCTATGATACAAGAGACATAACCCTCGGCTAAGGTCGATTCCATCAGTAAATTCTGATGAAGCTCAGTAAGGACATAAGCCGAGGCCCGGTGACAGGATCCTTGAGCCTTTTATATTTGATTCTTGATACTATTGATGCTGCTGATCTCATTTAAATCCATGAAAAGTGTCATTGAAGAGCGCAATTGAAACTTAAAGCCTGTGCTGTGAAGCTCATGTGGATTTGAGACTGACATATGAAGCTTCTGAAATTGAAACATGTGTTGTGAAGCTCATGTGAGTATGAGTCTGGCACGTGAAGCTTCTGAAAATCATTTTGGTTGTTCTCAAAGTTTTGAAGACAAGTTGGTATGTACAAACTGGAGGGGTTGCGTTGGAATTTAGGATCATTTCAAGATTTAAAAATTTATTTCTATTGAAACGGGATTGCATATCTATAGATTTGATTGTTAATTAGCTTCCTACTATCCTGGTTATTAGTTTCCTGTATCAAAGTAGCTTGGTTGTGTACCTATGAATTTTTCCATTCATTGATGAATAATAAGAAGAAAAGATGTAGTGGATCGGGTTCACGGATTCAATCCGTAAACTCTAGAAACTAAAAAATAATACTTAAATTTGATATAGTTCAATAAAATTACATACAATTAACTTCAAGTCTTCGATCATAAACTAAATTATAAAATTACAATTTACAATACATAACAACAATCAAACATAGATTAAACTCAAAGTAAATGTTCATACTCATAAATTAATCAATACTATATCAAAGTAATTCAATGTCCACAATTCTAAAGTAATGCTCATCTTCTCTGCAAAAAGTCAAAAACAGCAAATTAATTACTGAACTAGGATTTGGGTACAATCCAATTAACATATACATACTTATCAAAATTCTTTTTAGAGAAAATAAATACTTATTTATAAAATATACATATGGTTCAGATTGACGGATTATACGGATTGAAAAGTCCTCAATCCGTAGTCTAATCTGTTAGTCTCTCAACCCAATCTAATCCAGCGGATTGGACTAGATTGAACAGATTGAACAGTTTAGCAGATTCGATGAACGCCCCTAATACACACACACTTTCTATCTCTTCTATCTTCTCTCCCCATTAAAAATTTAGAATGATGGTTCAAATGTAAATTCAAACACATATTAATACATTTGAATACAACGGTGAAAGGGACATCCAAATACATCTTGGAATATGTCCATTACATTGGAATACAATACCAAGTTGAATAGATGATCCAAATGCACTATTAACTTATCACCTTATCCCGAGAAGGTTCTAATTTCCAAACTGATAGATTTTATTAAAGTTTCAATTACGTCCATGGTTGCAAATATCCACAATATTTTCAGAAGTATCATTAGGAATAAATTTGTTTTTATCAAAATATCTTGAAATATCGGTAAAAGTATCATTATCGAAAAAACTCAATACAATTTGTACAAAATATCAGAAAATATTAGTGGAAATTTCAGTTAAAAATATTAGGATTTTGTCGGCTATTATGTGATAGATATCAATTTTCAACTATTATCATCTACGCATATAACCACCATCTAAGGCAAGTAATTGAGAGAGTACACAATTTCTTATTCATGGAAATACGGTGAGAATATAGCAACAAATCTATCTGTAACATGTTCCCAACTATATTCAATATTATTGAAATTGTCGTTGCACCAATATTACTTAAATCATAATGGCATTTTAATCATAGTTGAACCTCATAGAACTTGTTTTTGGTATTGAAATAAGTTAGATATATAGATATTTTATATAAAACTTATTTATTATATATCTTTTTAATATTTGAGTTATACTTCAATGTTATTAATAATATCGTATAGAATAAATTTCTATTATTATTATTTTTTTTATATTTCCACCAATATCGATAATATTAATAAAATTTACATAAAACTGAACTACAGATTTTTACACCCGATAGTGATATTTTCACCCTTGATTTCATCAGTAGCTTTTGCTTTTGATTACACCTGTTATTTTAAATTTCAAAACCAAGTTATCTCTTGACATCACTTTACAACTAAATTAAACTACAATTTAGCATCGAAGATAGCACTCTATTGAAGTACACTTTTTTTTTCATCTAAATGCCAAAATTTACAGTTGACATAACAATTTTGCATTGTATTAGTGACTCAAGCATATACCATACCATTAATACTATTGATTGTTTTAGGGCCCGTTTGGGGCACGTCTTGAGATGGTGTTTTGAAGATTAGGTTGGAAATGTGTATTTGGGGGAAGGGGGCAAGACTTTTGGAAAAGTTCTGTGATATAGAAAATAATGTAAAAATTTGAAATGTGCTCGGAAAAAAATAAGTTAATGGATCTTATCTTGTTCATTTCGTTGTTGTGCGCACTTTGACACAAGCATTATCTCGTTTCACTTTGAAATGAGAAGTTATGTAATTTTAAAGTTAGAGTTTTTTGAAACTAAGCGAAAGAGAAATATTTATGTAACATTATTAATTTTGGATCTAAATGTATTTTACCATCTGGAAACGTTGCCCTAAACAGACTAGATTGTATCAATTATATGTGTATGACACAAAAGGGCACACTAACCTCAGCTTAGCCCTACAACCGGGCCTGTCCTATAACTAGATTTGCACTCTCCGATTTTTAATATAATTATTTGTTTATTATTATCGTTACTTTTTTTTTTTTTTTTTTGGAAAAGGAAGTATTCATTCGACCAAAACTAGGAAGTTTTTGGATAAAATGCAGACCAGAAGTGTCCCTATTGAACATGAAACGAGAAATACTGACTGAACCACATTTGAATTGCATGTACGCACCATTTTTTTTTTTTTTTTTTTTGATAAACCACAATAATAACCTATCACTTAAACAGAGCTCCAATAACATAACCGTTCATCAAAATTCTAAGTCCTAAAGACCTAATATTCGTTTTAGGCTTCTCGCTTTCAAAAGATGCATCAAATTAATGCTATATTTTCTCTGTGACTTTACACAAAACCTGCAACAGTCGTTTTCAAAGATTCAAAGGTCGAACACCTCACACATACATTTACACAATTTGTGTAATATTGGTATGCATTTTACTTAGTTATCGAAGCCATTGCAATGAATAAAACCGCAAAGCTGCCCATTAAATTCCTAACCTATCTAAGGTCAGAGTCGAACAAGAAAGACCCACAAACAAAACATTCATAGCCTAACGAGTCACAAAACCAGGTTTATTTTTCAACTGAGTTTGCATCAATATAGTTATTTATTTTTTTATTTTTTGCGATTAAGCAATTACCAACTGCAAAGCGAGACAAACTTGTAACATTTTCAAAGTTAAAGATAAATTGAAATAATAAACAAAACCATGGTACAAGCATAGCCTAAAGTTCATTCTCCATCATTAGTTATAGATTTTAAATCCCCAATTTCCAATTTTAAAACAAAAAATAATTATAATCATGACAAGCTAGGGTTTAACAATAATCATGACAAGCTAGGGTTTAACATTTCTATTAAATATACTTGGTCAAAAAGTAGATTTGTAAATGTCAACTAGCAGCGGAAACTGAATCCATACAAACAAGGTAACTGGAACACTCGCAAGTAAACTGACAAGAAGAGCAATCCATTTGTCCTGGAGCATCATGGAGACTGAAACACAAAAGGCTATCATCATGGTTGCTATGGAGAAGAAAAGGGTAGAGAGGCCTATTACCATCTTTTTCGGCTAGGATTTGTTTAATTCTTCTTCTGCATAGCGTGATGTGAGGATTCCAAGAAACATTAACAATGATGTTGCTGATTAAAACACTTACATAGCATCCGATATAATGAAAAACTTGTACAACTTTTTGTTCCTAAATATCGGAAATCATGTATCTTGATTGTTCCCTCCAGGAACTGTGAATTCTGCAGCGAATGCTTTTGTAACAATTAGAGCACCCACGACACTGCAAGAACTCGATGTCTCCTTCATCCATTTTTCTCTATCAAATACCAAATCCTTGTGGTTTCGTGTAAATAGGACTTGTGATTTCAGATAATCATTGTTTGAAAATTGGTTGTACAAAGGTGTTATATAGTTGTCTCCACCTCCTTCAATATAAAGCATAACAGTTACAGGATATAATTTTAAGTTAATTTCCTACACATACACAGTGTATATGGGTAATAAATATTAATTCGACGTTTGAAGGGATGTTTTTAGGTCCCAAATAGTAGGGATTTATACATGAGTCACTCTCTTGAGTATATATTGTGTTAGAGAAAACACCCATATGCTTAACGCGCAGCAGAAAAATAAACTAAACAGAAATAAAAAAGAAGACACAAGAATTTATGTAGTTCGACAAAATTGCCTACATCTATAGGAGAGGGAGAATAAATTCACTAATACTTTCATAATTACACACTCATCAAACTCTCCCAACCTTTCTCTATCCAAAATTCCTTACACCCTTTACCTATTTTCTCTTCTCACTTTCTCTCAAAAGAAGAGTTGATTCTGTTTTCATAATTCAAAATTTTGAATTTCAAGTTGTTACAAGAGTTTTTATACTAGTATCCAATGTCTCAGGAAGTGTTACAACAAAAATCTGTAATAATTTGAAATTTAAATTGAAAAATTGAAATAATATGAGATTTGACTTGGGAATTCGTGCTGCACTATATGAAAGTCTCCAGAAAAATTTGTGGGGTGTAGAGCATATAGTTCTAAATGTGGATCTTGAGACTTTGAAGTTTTTGTGTTCTATCATTCTTTAGGAGAAGAATTTGGAGTCTTCGGGGTGGATATATTGTCGTTCTTCGGATAAGAATTTGAAGCTTCTGTATGAAGGCATTTTTAATTAAAGAGAGTTTACGACAAGACGAGTAGTGTTCACTGAATAAATCTAGTTTATATGTTCAAGACGACCGGCAAAAAAAGGAAGATGGAGTCATTTGGTTATATAAGTTTGAGAGTACTTATAATAATTTTATATTAGAGGATTATTCGATAGCTGGGCATAGCTCTGAAGAGTAGTAGATGTGGCTGAACCTCGTAAAATTATTTACGTTCTTTATTAATTTACTCTTTTGGTGATTTAATTAAATTCGGTAATTTGATAAAAACGGATTTAACAAGACAAAGTTGTGAAAATTTCAAAGTTAAAGATAAAATTAAATAATAAACAAAATCATCGTACAAGCATAGTCTAAAGTTAATTCTCCAACGTTAGTTATAGACTATAAAATCCCCATTTCCAATTTCAAAACAAAAATTGAGACAAAATCGTTACAATGTTTTCTTGATAACAATTATAATCATGGTAGCTGGTTAATTGATATATAATATATACTTCAAGAGAACAATATTTCAACACATCTAGAAATAAAGACTAATCTTGATTCTTTCTATTCCACTTGTCTCCTTACTTTATCTATCTCCATTTGCATCTACCTACTCATTTATCTCTCTTTTCCTTGGCCTCTTTCTTTTCTCATTCCAATTTCTCCAATTTCTTTGTATTCCCTTTCTCTTTTTCTATCACTAGTGGAGACACGTGAGTGATATTATAATGTGATAATCTATAACCTAAAATATTGATGATAGTTTTTATTATATTATTTAGTATTTAATTACGTGTAAGAAGAAAAAAAAATGAAAATATATAAAAACACATTAACTAAAGTCATTTTTAGTTCATCATTTTTATTTTATTTTTTTTTTCATTTTTAAAAATTACATTACGAATATGGTGGAGAAAATTATCGCCCCTAGATAATTTATGAAATGTCTTTATAGTGGTCATTTTGACAAAATAATATTAGTCAATGATACTTAAAATAAATAACGAGGAATATATTTTGAAAGACAAATTTTAAAAAAAATTTAGGAAAAAAAAAGTAACATAAGTAAAAGTAAAATAAATAGAGGAAAGAAAAAAAGAATTAAAAGAACACAATTAAATAAGATATGAAAAGTTTGTAATTATTATATAAAAAATTAGATAAATAGACAGTTTTTAAACACTTATTATGTAAATGGCCGAAACTTTGTCATTTAGGAAATTGATTGTCAATCAATGATTGATTGTGGTCAATAACTGATTAACCATAGTCAATCAATGAAAACCACATATTAATATTGGTCAATTATAGAGTTAATTACTAATTGACTATTTTAAAAAAAAACAATTATTATCGTGATTTTTACAAAACTTCAGGCATTTATTAAAAAATTATGTAAAAGAAGCTATTTACTCACACATCCTTAAATATATTTAAGTAAAACCTATTTATTCCCCTAAAAAAAACATATTTATTCTAGCAAAAGAGAGTAAAACCTATTTAAAAAATAATTTTGATAGAGGCAAATTAGAATAAAATTATTTCAAAAAATATATTTATAAATATTATTTTAGGGGGAAAAAATAAAAAATTAAGAAATAGGATAAAGTAAAAAACAATGAGAAAGTGGGAGAAAAAAAAATACGGTTTAAAAAATATATTATGTTAGAGAAAAAGGGAGAAAAGTAATAGAGAGAGAGAGAGAGAGAGAGAGCCAAAAAAAAAAAAAAACAAGATATTGGGAAAGAGTTAAACATGGGATTAAAAAAAAAAAAAAAAAGAAATATAGAAGCAAAATTGCCGAAGGTGATATTTGAATCCCAAACACAAAAACTCACGTCTGAACAAAACCATTAATATTGATGAAGCATTGTTGCAAAAACAATTAACAAAAAGCAAAAATAGTAAAGAGTTTCAAAATGACAACACAATGAAACCATTTTAGACGATCTAATAATACAAGGCCAATGTATTCTAAGGGCCCGTTTGGCCATCTAATTCATGTTAGAGTTTTAATTTTTTTTTTTTTTTTTGTGTGCTTTTCTTCAAAAATAACGCAATTTCAAATTCAAGTCTCTAAATCTCTCTCTTTTATTTAAAAATAAATAAATTTAAAAGTTTATAACTTTCTTATTTCAAGTCGATATAATATGACTTGTGTCAAAATGCTTATAATGGCAAGGAGAACAAAACAAGATCTATATTGTTGGTTTTTTTTTTTTCAAATACATTTTAATTTTGTATACTATTTATCTATTACAATTCCACATATTTCCAAATTTCTGATTAAAAAAAAATGCCAAAACTCCAATTGGAGTTAAAGAGTCGAGTATCGGAACCAGGTGCTCATGATTCGAGTTTCGAGACAGAGGTATGGGTCGGGTTTCGAGACAAGTGTAGTGTCGGTGTCAGAATTCAGGACAGGAGTTGGGTGAAGGTTTCATGATAATTGATAGGGGCTAGGATCGAGATTTGGGCCTCAGGTCGGGATCAAAATTTGGAACTAGAATCGAGGTCAAGAATCGAGACATGGGTTGTTGTCAAGTTTCGAAATCATGGGCAGGATCAAGATAGGGATTCAAAACAAAGATGGGGTTGGGACTTAGAACTGGGATCGCGGTTGAGTTTCTGGACATAGGTAAAGGTCAGGATACAAGACCAGGGTCAAGGGTGGGGTTCGAGAGTGTGGTCAGACCCAAATCCTGACCCTGATATTGACCCGGTATTAAATCCTAGCCCTAATCTCAGTTTTGAATCCCAATCCCGTATTGAAACCTGACCTCGACCCTGATCTTGACTCCCGACCCCAATCCGTCCCAAAATCCTACCTCGGCTCAGATCCTAAATCCGGTCCTTGTCTAGAAATCTGACTCGACCTTGATCTGGAAACCCGACCCCTTCATCCTAACTCCTAATCCCAACCCAAGTCCTAAATCCAGACTACGGTCCTAAATTCCGACCCCGTCCCAATCCCCCTCCTAAATCCAGATCCCCGTCCAAATTCCGACCCTGATCCCGATTCCGAGTATCGACCCCCTTCTCGAAACCCGACCCCAATCCTGATCTCGAATTTGTCCTCAACCACCATCTCGATACCCAACCCCAACCATCTAGGTTCTGAATCCCGACTGTCGTCCCGAAACCAAACTCCGACCTTGATCCCAAATCCCGACTACAATCCTGGTCCTAAAACCCGACCCCAATCTCGATTCGGATCACTAACACGTCCTCAGTCTCGAATCTCGACCTAGACTGTCGAATGAAGTGAAGTTTATTTATAAAAATCCGTCATACTATAAAATTGTTTTTGGAAAACACTAAAACTACAAAATGTTGTTTTGTTTATTTTCTACTTTTTTTACTTCGTTTTTTTAAAAACTATTCTCAAAAACCATTAACCAAACACATTGTTTTAGAGAAGAAAAATAAGGTATTAAAAAAAATCTCTTTAAGTTGCATGGCTAGACAGGCCCTAGACAGCCAAGTCTTCCTCTCTCAAGACTCGTGCATCTCAAACACTCTCTCCAAATCACTCAGGCTACTCTTCAAAGAGATACAACTAGAAAAGTAAACATCGCAGAAAACATAAAACTAAAGTCTATTTTTATGTTTCAATGTACAATTGAAATTCCATTATGTGATTAGGAAAAAAAAAAATGAAACTCCACCATGCAAAAGACTAAGCTACCCTGTATCTAACGAAGAAAAATGATTTGGCATTCCACAAATCTCGGCCACCAATCATTGCGTGCCACCTATGTCCACAAAAAATTAAATAATTAAATAAATTAAAAAAAAAGTGGTAATTTTTTCCTACTGTTCTTTTCTTTCTTTCTTTTTTTTTTTTTTTTTTCTCAGTCATATTTATGAATTGTCCCTAAACTTTCCATGTCTAAAATAATCGATATGTTGAAATTTTATAAAATTTACTATTTAAATTTTGTTTTGTTTTGTTTGTTTGTTTATTTATTTATTTATTTAAGGAAAGCTTTAAAGATGGGAAATTATATTATTAGTTTTAGTACCCGAAATAAAATAATATAGAAAGTTTAATTATTTATTTTATTCTTGGGTATAAGGGATTTAAACTCCATACTCTGTGGTATAATTAAGTATGGAATTATTGTTAAATTATATCTGTAACTAGAAAATTTTCAGCCCAAAATTTAGGTTTCTTTCCCAAACTAACAATAACAACAAACTTGTCAGAACAAATCCGACTAGAAATTTGACAAAACTTACTATAACCAGACAATTATAGGTGACACTGTCATTCAAGGCAAGCTGAAAAGAAAAGATTACACCAGCTATTTCCAAGCATTGTAAATAATAACGAAAAAATAAATAAATAAATAAATAAGAAGAAGAAGAAAAAGAAAAAGTCTAGTCGAAGGTAAAAGGCCAAGAAAACTTCTCTCAAGCACCTAACACAAGCTTACTTTAAAAGAAGCTGAAAGAAAAAGCTGGATAATGTCTCTACTTGTTTTGTTCTTATCAAGTTCCTATCGGTCATTCTATTGGACACCTTGCAAATACACTTACACAATTTGTTTGTGCTTGGTATGCATTTTATTTAGCTATCGAAGCCATTGCAAAAATATAAACCGCAGAGCTGTCCGTGAAACTCCCTATGCCAAAGTCAAACATGACATTCACATAAACAAAACATTCATAGCCAAATGAGTAAAAAAAGCAGGTCTATTTTCAACAGGCTTTGCGCTAATACAGGTTTTTTATTTTTTTTTCCAATTATGCAATTATTAACAACAAAACGAGAAAAACTAGTGACAATTTCAAAGTTTAGCTAAATTGAAATAAAAAAGAAAAAAAATCATGGTCACAAACATAGTCTAAAGATTTGATCCATCATATAATTTGGTAAGTGCTTAATTTATTATTTTTTTGCATTGATCCTCCATATTTATTTGCTTGTTTCCTTGTTTTTGTTTTTTTTTTAATGTTCATTAGGTTATTTTATGACTTTTAGGTGTCTTGAGGCTTAAAGGAGTGAAAAGGAGCGAAACCGGAGCAAGAACAAGGCAAAACGAGCCACAAAACGCAAGGTGGAAAAACTGCGTAGTGCCTAGGCGCTCTTGTACAGCTCCTAGGCACTTCTTTGAATTTTGGCATAGTGCCTAGGAGCTCCTGGGTGGGTTTCTTATCCGATTTCAGCCTAAACTTTCCCCATTTTGAGCCCAATTTTGGGAGCCTATAAATAGGTCCTTTAAGGATTTATTTGGGAGTCTTTTGACCATTCTTTAGCAACCATTCATGGAGAAGAAAAAGAAGAAAAAAATGAGATTCGTTGGCAGCTCAAAAAGATTGTTTGTGTCGAGATTTTCAAGACCGAAATCATCAATCTTCTTCCGTTATTCTCTTCTCTTCCATGTTCTTAGTATTTATTTTATTGTTCTTTTCAATTATGTTTAGTTAGGTATGTCTTTGGGTAAGAGGGATTTCAAAACCCTAGACATAAGAATTATAACTCAATGAATTAGATTTATTTTCCAATTTTTCAATTGATATTGTTTATGTTCTTCCACATCTATTGTTCATGATTATTTTCTTGTTTTGTTTAGGTGTGCAACTAAATAGGATTTGGGAATTTTCTATTGCTAGATTAGGAATCCTTATATGTAATTGTCAAGTTTTTTTTAATCATTAGTAGCAATTGTGATAATTGATTATGAGATATTTTCGTATGATTGCATGTGGAACATAACCTAAGATAAATTAACCGAGCTTGTGTGTTTGTTTCTTAAATCAACCTATCTTTCTCATCTAAATGCTTCCATTAGATTAAATTTAGAGAGCTTGTTCTAGATTGTTTAATAGGAAGGGAATTAGGTGAGGAGCTTGTTTTGCCTAACGATGAATTAAGGAAAGATTATGGTAGCAGAGCTCGTTGTTATCTATGGTTGGTAATATCAATAGAAATTTGGAGATAATTCTTGTTTCAATTATAACTCTATGTCTAGTGGTGGAGAATGTTTTCTTAACCAATCTTTTATTATCCTTGAGTCTTTCTTTAATTTCTTTTATGATTTCTTTTATTTACTTTAAATATCAAAAACGTCCCTTTTTAATTTAGTGTCTAGTTTTGGTGTGTATTAGGTTTTAGAGTCAATAACTAATTAAGTAGAACCTATCCTTTGTGGGAACGATCCTTGCTCACTCTATACTCAATAACAACACAATTATAGCAATGTTTTAATTTGGTAACCCATTTGAAACCTAACAATTCGAATAACGTCTGAGGTATGACCTGGTCCGATTGAGTATGATATTGCCTATAAGAGGACTCATACAAACTCAATTTAGACCAATAACTGAAGAAGCCCAAAAATAAAAAATATTAATTCGATACATAATACATTATTTAAACTTGAGGCCATAACCAAAATGCTTCATCAAGATTATATATGGTAATGTACATGCATTAAAAACAAGTCTCTTCCACAAACGTTAAAAGTAGAGGAGAAGAATGATTAGACAAAAAAGAAAAAATGAGTGATGAAAGATAGGCATTTAACCTATTGCAAGTTCACATACGTGGCAAATTTAGAGTGTTGCATGTACCTTTATTCCTCTTCTAAATAAATTAATCAATAAATAATACCAATAGTTGTTGGACATGGCAAAACCAAAGAATGTTCAAAGCATACCCATTGATTTATAGAATTTAAAAAGGCCAACATGTAAAGCAAGTTCATTAATTAAATCATGAAATTGTATGGAACAACCCTAAAAATGAAGCTCAGCTTCACTCATCTGGAACAACAAGAACAACAACACAAGGAACAAGAACCAAATAAATAAATAAATAAAACAGTAATAAGAAGAAAGAAAGATCAAGAAAAACAACCGAAGGCAACTATAGGTAATTTAGAGCCAAAACTCATTACGTATAAGAAAGCTAACAAGTTAATGAATATCATGTCAAGAATCCACTGCAAAATAAAAGAATAAACCTTCTAATTCCTATTTATAGATAAACTTATTATTAATTATAGGGAGTTTTAATATATAGTAATAAAATGGACAATTCATCTCCAGTTAATTAGTCTAAATTATTAGAAAGTGGGAATCATAATCTTCCCAGTCATTCTTGTGGCTTTATTCTTATTCTCTCAATAAATCTCATCAGCCGACTCAGTAGTACGTTTATCTTGATTTTTTATTATTCTATTGTTCTCAACCGACTTAGGTACTATGTTTATATTGACATTTTTTTAATTTTGTTGATGAAATATTATATGATCCAAGTATTTTATCTTCTACTATTATCTTAATTTTGCTTGTATATTTATAGGACAATAAATTTTGTGGCATACACATATAATATACATATATATATGTATATATGTGTGTGTGTATATATACTTAAGGTGCAAAAACAACTAATATTTTTGGAAATTTATATAGTTATTTAATATTATTTATTTAAATACTAGTCAAATAGAATTTCAAAATTAATCTAATTATTTTATTGTTGAGAATTCATAAACGTATTTGAATATATTGTTTTATCCAAATAATGAAAGTAACAAGTAAAAAGGCCCGTGCATATAAGACATATTATGTATGTTCAAGTAACGTTCGTGTACATAAATATGTATATATGAATATATATATATATATATATATATATGAATCAACACATTAAAGAAACAATTTAATTATCTAAATGATCATACAATTTTATTATAAGTTTCTTTTAGAAGAGATAAAAAATAGTCAAGTAAAAGGGTTGGTAACATTCTAATAATGAATAGATTTACTAATAGCATACAATCAATTCTGAAAGAAAATTAATATTGAACTAATCGATATAAATAATATTCTCGATTTTAAAATTGATTAAGAAGACTCATTAGATTTAGATAATTCATATTGTACATCAATTGGACATTAGCTAAATATCTATGTTGGATATTATTTGGACCTACTGGACAAATTAACTTGACATTTTCCTAAAATTTACGATGGGATGAATGGACTTGGACTATTAACCCATGACTATGACCAAACTAAACTGTTGTAAAGCGATATGGAGAATGGATACCAAAATGACCGAATGACATTTTAATCTATGGACTATTTATTAGACCATAACTGATTATGTTAAATTAATATCTATTTAATTGATTCATTACTTTTTATATTTATGATAGCTTCTAACCTATTTATATTATTTATTTATTTATTTATTTATCTTGTTATTTACTTATTTACTTATTTATATTTTCTTTCTACACTAGTACAAAAAGATGATATCACGACCGTTTTTAATCGTCGTAGTATTTTTTCTACGACAGTTTTCTAACCGTCGTGGTATCCAGGTCGTGGAATCTATTTGGATTCCACGATGGTTTTTTAACCGTCGTGAAATAGACAAAACTGACGCCAAATGATGGGTAAATAGTAACTTTCCACGACAGTTTTTTCAAAAAAACGATTGTGGAAAGTTATCCTACCACGAGGGTTTTTTCAAAAAAACCGTCATGGTAGGTCACCTACCACGACCGATTTTTGAAAAAATCGTCGTGGTAGGTCATTCCATGAAAAAAAATAATTACCCAATTCATGCGATTTCCCTCGGGTGGCAAATACCGTGTGTTATCCATTGTACAGCCCAGATTAAAATAATAGCTAATCTTCAATTGATTTTGTGTCACAATGTACAACAATTATTACAAAAACATACACTACATTACAAAACCTAATCCTCATCCAAACAATTTAAATCAATCTAAAACTCGAAGCGAACCCAAACACATAAAAAAATCACACAATCTAGTCAAACAGGCATTTTGTCGAACATGTAATATGCAAAAATATCACAAACACATTCAAAACTTTTTTCAAGAAAACAATCTGATGAGAACGTCGTCACAGGCAAGAGCACTTGGGATGAGACATATTCAGATCTTATTCTAGTTCCCATTGGCCCGGTAACGAGGGCTCGCGCGAAGAAATTCAAAGACGCACTTACAGGGCTGATTCGAGCAAGTTGGTCTCAAGCTATTGCATGGAGGCCCATCGAAGGAATTCTAAGCGACAACCAGCCCAACAAATGCGTAATTCAAGCAATAGAAGAGACCAAGTAATTACGCATACAAGATCACTAGCTGTCACTTTTTTCCGTTTTGAGAACTTTCCCATTTTGAGGCAGCAGCTAGCGTTCCATTTTGAAAACGTTTCCGTTTTGAAGCAGCTGGCATCAAGAGTCAGTTGTTGACTGATTTATTATTTAGTTTCTTTTTATTTTAGAATATTGTAAGGCTTTTAAGCCATTTAGGGAACTTACCTTATTTGCTTTGTCTTTATTACTTTAGATGGGTTATTTCCTTTTTGGGGTTATTGTCTAGGGCAACTAGGGAGGAAAAACCCACCTATATATATGTATTGTACGGAACTCTTTGAGGCAGATCAGTTTATATGAAATTTTGAGACTTAATTCTCTCTAGTTCTTAGACGAACTTTTTTGAACTTATCGGAGAAATCCGTGGCGTTCATACGACTTATCAATCAGTCCTTCCATAACTGATTGTGGCGTCCTCACATACCAAGGTTCGTGCTTCTCGTTAGGCATCGGGTCGCGGTTCCATTCAATTCCGTTTAGAATTCGATCTTGGAGACTAATTTGATTACGGGCTTCGTCACAAGTTGGCGTGGTTCGTATCATTTGGTATCAGAGCCAGGTTTTAATCAGGTTTTGCTTATCCAAATCTTTATTTTTTTGTTTATTTTCTATTAAATCGTGAGTCTTGATTTCCAGTATTGAGTCAGTGATTAAAAAAAAAAAAATCCGTCAAAAAAAAAATTCCAGATTTTTTCTAGAACTTAGGGTTTGATTAGGTCTTCTTGTTACAGCTGAAAATTTACTTTTCGTGGGGATTATTTGTCTTTTATTTGTGTTCATTCAGAACTGGGTAGGAGATTAAAAAAAAAAAAAATTCCAAATTGTCAGACGAAAAAAAAAAATAAATAAATAAATCCAGATTATATTTTTTTTCGTTTGATTCTTATTATTTAGGGTTTAAGAAACTCTAAATTTTGTTTCAGTTTGGGGTGTTAACACAGTAAGCCATGCTTGTTACATTCTTATACGTAATCTGAGTCGCCTTGGAAATCTGTTTGTGAATCGTCACGGAATTTTCGATATTGATTTGATTAGTTTTATAAGAACTGAGTGAGAGTTAACGAGTGGAAAAAGGCAAGATAGGCAAGAGCATTAGAGTGAACAAAAGCCGAAAGTGTTGAGCGTAAACATGAGAGAAATTGAGCAGAATCCAGTTCATGAGAGAAACACGTAAGGGAGTGTGGTAAGGACCTTTGCATTATCATCTCTAACTTTGTTTTGCAGAAAAAGAAAGAAGAAAATGTCAAACAACAGCAAGAACACTGCTGAGGATACTACTGGAGCAGTCGACCCAAAACTCCTCATGGAGGCGATGATGAGGCGAATGTTACGAGGAGAGTTAGAGCAGCTTCATGAAAGGGTTGATCGGATAGAAAACGCACGTGTGGAACAACCACAACATGTTCCTCATGCGCGTAGGCGAGAGAGGGTTCCGGTTAGAGGAGAGGCCCATGATTACTACGGAATTGATGGGGATGAGTTTGATGAAGGAGAAGATTCAGCGGGTAGTTACAGAAGATTCGGACAGGATAAAGGAGCTAGGAATCGGGGAAATGATGGGATGAGTGGCATCAAAATGAAGATACCGTCTTTCCAAGGCAAATCTGATCCCGAAGCATACTT
Organism: Ficus carica; assembly: GCA_009761775.1. Lineage (NCBI taxonomy): Eukaryota > Viridiplantae > Streptophyta > Magnoliopsida > Rosales > Moraceae > Ficus > Ficus carica. The sequence goes on along the minus strand of CM019742.1, from coordinate 14,425,055 downwards.
AGAATGGGAGAAGAAAATGGAGTTCATCTTTGACTGCCAAACCTACTCCGAAGCGAAGAAGGTAAAATTAGCCGTAATTGAATTTTCTGATTACGCTATAACTTGGTGGGATCAGCTTGTCATAAATAGGAGAAGAAATAGAGAGTGACCAATTGAGTCGTGGGAAGAGATGAAGGCTGTGATGAGGAAGCGATTCGTGCCAGCGTATTACTACCGGGAGTTGTACAACAAGCTGCAAAATCTTAAGCAAGGCACCCGGAGTGTGGAGGAGTACTACAAAGAGATGGAGGTCATGATGATCCGCGCAAACATAGAAGAGGATCAGGAGGCTACAATGGCAAGGTTTTTGGCGGGCTTGAACCGAGAAATTCACAATGCCGTCGAGTTGCAACATTATGTGGAGTTGGAGGACATGGTCCACATGGCTGTCAAAATTGAGAATCAACTCAAGAGGAGGGGCAGTAACACGCGTCCAAGCCAAAATCCGAGTACTTCAGCTTGGAAGGCGCAACCATGGAAGAAGGATGAGAAGCAACTCAACCCAAGGCCAAAAGCCGAACAAAAACAAGAGGAGGCCAGCCATAGGAGCCAAGGTAAATCCGATTCTTCCACTACTCGGAATCGTGATATTAAGTGCTTTAAATGTCAAGGCAGGGGTCACATAGCTAGCCAATGTCCGAACAAACGAGCTATGGTGATGCGAGACAGTGGAGAGATTGAAACCGACGAGGAATCGGACAATGATTCTATGCCTTCATTAGAGGATGTCGACGATGAGGAGTACGCTGTCCAAGGAGATTTGTTGGTTGCAAGAAGAGCTCTAAGTGTGCAAGCTAGAGAAGACGAGGAGGAGCAGCGGGAAAATATCTTTCATACTAGGTGCCATGTAAAGAACAAGGTATGTAGTCTGATTATTGATGGTGGGAGTTGTACTAACGTTGCTAGCATAACCATGGTAGAAAAGTTAGGGCTGCCCACAACCAAGCATCCTCGACCATATAAATTACAGTGGCTGAATGACAGTGGAGAGATAAGAGTGAATAAACAAGTATTAGTGTCTTTTCGCATTGGAAAATATGAAGATGAAGTTTTGTGCGATGTGGTTCCGATGCAAGCGGGGCATTTGTTATTAGGCAGGCCATGGCAATTCGATCGACGAGTCAAACACGACGGCTTCACCAACAAGTATTCATTGGTTCACAACCAAAGAACGGTCACTCTTGTGCCGTTAACTCCGAAACAGGTCTATGAAGACCAAGTGAGCTTACAGCGAGAAACTGATAAAAAGAAAACGAGTGATGAAAAATCAAGAGTGGGAGTGCAGAGAGAGAGTTCGGCCAGTGAAAGCAAAAACAAAGAGATGGCCGAGAAAAAGGAGAGCAAGGGAGAGAAAAGTGAAAGAACTGAAAAGAAGACACAACAAGCCCATGCGAGAAAAGCGGAGAGAAAAACAAACTTTTATGCAAGAGGCAGTGAGATTAAAAGGGCAATGTTTTTAAATCAGCCAATGATTGTACTTTTGTACAAAGAGGCACTTTTAAACACTAATGAGCTTGACCCTGCATTGCCTAGTTCTGTTGTTTCTCTATTACAGGAATTCGAGGACGTATTTCCGGACGAGGTGCCTGATGGTTTGCCACCAATTCGGGGAATCGAACATCAGATTGACTTTGTACCTGGCGCTTCAATCCCAAACCGACCAGCATATAGAAGCAATCCCGAGGAGACAAAGGAGCTTCAAAGGCAGGTTAGCGAGTTGATGAAAAAGGGGCACATGAGAGAGAGTATGAGCCCGTGCGCCGTTCCGGTTTTACTTGTTCCCAAGAAGGATGGGACATGGAGGATGTGCGTAGATTGCCGAGCCATTAACAATATCACAGTAAAGTATCGCGATCCTATACCTCGACTAGATGATATGTTGGATGAACTACATGGAGCTTCTGTGTTTTCAAAAATTGACTTGAAAAGTGGGTATCATCAAATTCGCATGAAAGCGGGAGATGAGTGGAAAACAGCCTTTAAAACGAAACAAGGTTTATATGAGTGGTTGGTAATGCCTTTTGGCTTAACCAATGCGCCTAGCACATTTATGCGTCTGATGAATCATGTTTTACGAGCTTTTATTGGCAGGTTTGTTGTTGTGTATTTTGATGATATACTTATTTATAGCAAAGACTTGAACCAACACGTAGCGCATTTAAAATCTGTTTTGGATGTTCTTAGAGAGGAAAAATTGTATGCTAACCTCAAGAAATGTACTTTTTGTACAGATAAGCTTGTATTTCTTGGCTTTGTTGTTAGTGCTGAAGGTATACAGGTCGATGAAGAGAAGGTGCGAGCCATCCGGGAGTGGCCGAGTCCTACTAGTGTGGGTAACGTACGGAGTTTTCATGGACTTGCTAGTTTTTACCAGCGGTTTGTGAAGGATTTCAGTACTTTAGCCGCACCACTGACTGAAGTAATCAAGAAGGACGTTGGGTTTAGATGGGGAGAGGAGCAAGAAAGGGCATTCCAGTTGATCAAAGATAAGTTGACCAATGCTCCATTGTTATCTTTACCTAATTTTTCCAAAACTTTTGAAATTGAATGTGATGCTTCAGGAGTTGGAATTGGTGCCGTTTTGATGCAGGATAGACGTCCAATAGCATATTTCAGTGAGAAGCTGAACGGAGCAGCTCTTAATTACCCAACGTACGATAAAGAGTTATATGCGTTGGTTCGGGCGTTAGAGACGTGGCAGCACTACCTATGGCCTAAGGAGTTCGTGGTTCACACCGACCACGAGTCCTTGAAACATTTGAAGGGCCAACACAAGCTGAATAAGAGGCATGCTCGTTGGGTGGAATTCATAGAGACGTTTCCGTATGTCATTCGCTACAAGCAAGGTAAGGAAAATGTCGTTGCGGATGCGCATTCTCGTAGGTACGCGTTAATTTCAACTCTTGATGCTAAATTGCTGGGTTTTGAGCATATTAAGGAGTTATATGCGGAAGATCGAGACTTTAGTGCTGAATATCAAGGTTGTGAGAAATTCGCTAGTGGTAAGTACTTTAGGCATGAGGGATATTTGTTTCGGGAAAATAAATTGTGCGTGCCTAATTGTTCGATAAGAGATTTGTTAGTGAGAGAATCTCATGGCGGAGGGTTAATGGGACACTTTAGAGTTGCCAAGACCCTAGCTGTTTTACAAGAACATTTCTATTGGCCGCATATTAGACGCGATGTTGAGAGGCTTTGTGATAGATGTGTAACTTGTAGGCAGGCTAAATCAAGAGTGCAGCCCCACGGTTTGTACACCCCTTTACCAATACCTAGTGAACCTTGGACTGATATCTCCATGGATTTTGTGTTAGGCTTGCCTAGGTCCAAACGGGGAAGGGATTCGGTGTTTGTGGTCGTGGATAGGTTTTCCAAGATGGCACATTTTATCGCATGCCACAAGACAGATGATGCTTCCAATGTTGCTGATTTGTTCTTTAGGGAAATTGTGAGACTTCATGGTATGCTGAGGACAATTGTTTCTGATAGGGACGCCAAGTTCTTAAGCTACTTTTGGAAGACTTTGTGGGCTAAGTTAGGGACTAAGTTGTTGTTTTCGACTACTTGTCACCCTCAAACCGATGGTCAAACAGAAGTTGTGAATAGAACATTGTCTACCTTGTTGCGAGCTATCATTAAAAAGAACATTAAAACTTGGGAGGAATGTTTACCACATGTTGAGTTTGCTTATAATCGATCTGTACATTCTGCTACTCAATTTTCACCATTTGAAATTGTTTATGGTTTTAATCCTTTAACCCCTTTGGATTTAATGCCATTACCTTTGCCTGCACGTGTGAATTTAGATGGCAAAAGAAAAGCTGAACTTGTTAAGCAGATACACGAGAAGGCACGACTCAACATCGAGCGAAGGACCAAGCAATATGCCAAACAAGCCAACAAAGGGCGTCACAAGCTCATCTTCGAGCCCGGCGATTGGGTGTGGTTGCACTTACGCAAAGAATGGTTTCCGGAATAGAGAAAGTCGAAGCTGTTGCCTAGAGGGGACGGTACTTTCCAAATTCTTGAAAGGATCAATGATAATGCGTACAAGTTAGACCTGCCAGGTGAGTATGGTGTAAGTGCTACATTTAACGTTTCTGATCTGAGTCCTTTTGATGCAGGCGACGATTTGAGGACAAATCCTTCTCAAGAGGAGGGGAATGATGAGAACGTCGTCACAGGCAAGAGCACTTGGGATGAGACATATTCAGATCCTATTCTAGTTCCCATTGGCCCGGTAACGAGGGCTCGCGCGAAGAAATTCAAAGACGCACTTACAGGGCTGATTCGAGCAAGTTGGTCTCAAGCTATTGCCTGGAGGCCCATCGAAGGAATTCTAAGCGACAACCAGCCCAACAAATGCGTAATTCAAGCAATAGAAGAGACCAAGTAATTACGCATGCAAGATCACTAGCTGTCACTTTTTTCCGTTTTGAGAACTTTCCCGTTTTGAGGCAGCAGCTGGCGTTCCATTTTGAAAACGTTTCCGTTTTGAAGCAGCTGGCATCAAGAATCAGTTGTTGACTGATTTATTATTTAGTTTCTTTTTATTTTAGAATATTGTAAGGCTTTTAAGCCATTTAGGGAACTTACCTTATTTGCTTTGTCTTTATTACTTCAGATGGGTTATTTCCTTTTTGGGGTTATTGTCTAGGGCAACTAGGGAGGGAAAACCCTCCTATATATATGTACCGTACGGAACTCTTTGAGGCAGATCAGTTTATATGAAATTTTGAGACTTAATTCTCTCTAGTTCTTAGACGAACGTTTTTGAACTTATCGGAGAAATCCGTGGCGTTCATACGACTTATCAATCAGTCCTTCCATAACTGATTGTGGCGTCCTCACATACCAAGGTTCGTGCTTCTCGTTAGGCATCGGGTCGTGGTTCCATTCAATTCCGTTTAGAATTCGATCTTGGAGACTAATTTGATTACGGGTTTCGTCACAAGTTGGCGTGATTCGTATCACAATCACCCAAAATCACAAACACAGTCAACAAAAACCCAAAATCACGTTTACAATCAACTAAATGAACTTCCATAATATGTGTGGTGCAAGAGAGAGCAAGAGAGAGAAAGACTTACCAACTACACGGCCGTAGGTGTGGTCGGCTTCGTAGCGGGGTAGTCAGCGGAGGATGGGTTTCAAGGAAGAGATTGGAAGGAGGAGTTGCAGCGGCGAGTAGAGGCGAGAGGGAAAAGGAGAGGCGCAAGAGAGAATTAGTGGTGGAGTCGCGGCCGGCGGAGATGAGAGGTGACAGAGAAAGGGAGAGGCCCAAGAGAGAATGGAATGGAGGTGAGGTAGGAGAGAAAATGGAAGGAGGGGGCACGGCGGAGGAGATGGGTTTCGAAGGAGAGTTTGGAGAGACGAGAGTGAAAGAGGCGCGAGAGTGAAAATGTGGAGGGAATGAGGGTTTTTATTTTTATTTTTATATAAGTGACGGATTCAAGCTATATTTAAAATAAAATAAAAATTTTAAACGCACCACATACCATGACGGTTTTTGTCAAAAACCGACGTGGTGTGTCGTAATTTTTTATTATTATTATTTTTTTAAAAAAAGTGGTGGATTCACGTGAAATTTTGAAAAAACAAATTTTTTTAAAAAAATGCAAGACACATCACGACGGTTTTTCAGAAACGGTCCTGGAAAGCCTAAGCTTCCACGACGGTTTCCAAAAACCGTCGTGGAAGCGCTTGGCAACCATGACGGTTTTCAGAAACCTTATTCTGTGCCGTGTTTTTGGCGTACTTTTCACGACCGTTTTTTAAAAACGATCGTGAAAGCTCCGTCGTGAAATCTGCATTTTGTAGTAGTACTAATTTCAAGAATTACCATGGCTTACTCATTCTTCATTATCCTTATTCTTATTTTTATTCTTATCATTATTTTTTTTTTATTCCATGGAATTTAATTAGTTTATAACTAATCATAACTCAAACATTTTATTTCGGCTTACTATGCGCATAGTGTTTATAATATTAATTCTGTATGACTAACTATCAAGTAATAGCTAATTTTTTTTATTTATTTTATTTGATCATTTGTCTAATCCATTAATAATAATAATCTACACACCCGTCATGATAGAGTCAATTTTTTAATTAATTTCAAAATGCAACACTTATATACCAGTGCCTAATCTTTCATTTACACATCATTTAAATATATTTGTGACTAGTGTCTACACAATTAAATAATTTAAAATTCAAACTCTGGTTCACTTCATATAACGCGTGTTATGCCAGCACCCTCTCATTCGCACACCCATCCACCTCTCATAGGGGGTCCTGTAGGCATGACATGCATAGTTCTCCCACGGACCTAGGAACAGTAACTATATTCACTTTTTCTGTTTTTTTCCTTTTCACATAGACGGATTTAGTTACCTTAATTATCTGGTCTGTTATCTGATGAGTTGTTTTCATTTTCAATCTTTTCCGAGCTTGATTCTTTTACAATTCCAGTTGATTCCCTTATTTCTTCCATGGCAATAGATCACTGAATCACGTGCATCCAATCCAAGTTAATTGTAAAATGAAAGATTTTAATTAAATAAAAGGAAACATAAAAAAAAAGCCCTAATTAGTTAAAAATTATCGATGTAGATGGAAAGAAGAAGACGAAGAAGCAGCAGCAGCAGGAGGTGATGAAGAAGCCACTACAACCGCGCAGTGATAGTGGATGACGACAGTTTGACAAGCCAGCCAACATAGTTACAAGCAAAGTGAGACCCTGATCGGAAGCATTTCATTTGTACAAAGATACTTGTCTTGGGAAACAAGGGCTATGGCAAATAAATAGATATTCACCAAAAAAAAAAAAAAAAAAAAAAAAAGTGTAATAATTAGATACTTGTCTTGGGTAACAAGGCCTAATGGCAAAAGTGTAATAATTAGATACTTGCCTTGGGTAACAAGGAGTAATTAACTCTATTGCCACACATTTTAGGAGGCTTTGGTTCTACAATTTTTCCATTTAGATGTACGAAAGAATTAATCTTGTTTGTGGGCTTAATCATAACTTCATTTCAACAACATTATTAGGGGAAAAAAAATTATCTTATAAATGATCCTGGATAATATATTATGTTTAATATTAATTCCTGACTTTTATTCCACACATCGCACAATCCCAAACTTTTATAGTAACATATCAACTATTTCTGTCAATACTTTGTACAAAAAATAAAAACCTCTTAAGCAGTGTTCTATAACTCTATTCTCTAGATCTATGTAACATCTTATATTTTTCCTTTTTTTAAGGATTTTCAAGTAGAAATTTCAAACTTTTCTTGGAGATTTTCCTTTTGATTTGGATTGGGGAACCTTTTTTTTTTTTTTTTGGATGATAATTGAGAAGCATTTGAGTGGCTTAAATATTCGAAGCCCAGGAGTTACGTGGAGAATATATTAAATCATATTTTCTTTATGAAAAAAATTATACAAAAAGTCTATTTTTAAGATTCCATTTTAATATATGTCCATTTTTAAACAATTTTATCTAAATATCTATTTTTAGATAAAAAAATTTCTATAATACTTATTTTGCCTTTTTACTATAATTGACATAATTTTTTTTCCATATATATTCTTTTTTTTTTTCCCTTTTTTTTTTTTTTTTTTTTTAGTGAAAAAGAGGATATAGGGTGGTCCCATTATTTCTAGGTTTTCAGTCTCATGGGCATGAACCCATTCCTTAGGTAAGGTAAAGAGAGAGATTATTTATACTAGTTTCTCTCAGTCAGTCATTCGGGATCTACCTTGTCATCACTAAACTATGCTTCAACAGTCAATGCTGGAGCGAGGCCTAAGGAGAGACAAATAGGAATTAAACCCGGATGGACGAAGGGGCTAGCAAAGTCACCCATCATTGTCAACTCATCCATCTCTATGAGTGTTCCTTTTTTGTTTTGTTGACTTAATGATGAATATGTTTTAGTGATGAATGTGAATTACTTTTAATAAACCTAAATAATTTTTTTTTTTTTTTTTAATTTTGAAATGAGGAAATGCAAAAACTCTGTCTAAAAGCAAATGTAAAAAACTCTGTCAAACAAGTCCTAATTGAAAAAAGCAAAAACTTCTTGAAGTTTTTTAATATTTCTCCTCCATCAGAATTAGTTGTTTCTTAAATTAGAATTAAAAATTAAATCAGGTTTAAATCCAAATTAGATTTTAAGTCAGGGAAATTACAAAAATGTCCCCAAATTATGCACTACAAGCTAAAAGCATGTCAATATTCTTACGGTTGAACTTCTTTTGTTTAGAACGGATTGTATATAATGGATAACATGTTTTCAAATTCCGGAGAAAAGTTTTACAACGACTATACTTCCTAAAAAATTATATAATTTAATTGTAACAAATGTCCTAATCTAGTTATATTACAAGTAATTGCACCAGGGAGCTAAGAGCTGTGGTCCTAATTCTACTGCTTAGTAATCTTAATCTTAACTCTTAACATATATATAATTTATATTTATTATATATATATATATATATATATATCTAACTATATTAAAAGAGTAGAAAAGTTTGGTACTGTTCATTTTTCGTAGTAAAAAACGCACCGTTTGGTGCTCTGTGTTTTTTTTTTTTTTTTTTTTTTTTTTTTTTCTTCTTCCTCCCTCAGAGCAACGTCGACGATGGACACGGAGGGAGGAGATTTTCCGACAGCAGCGACGGCGTAGAGGAGGCCGAGGGGCGCTCCCCCATGGGCGACCGATCTGCGCCAGATCTGGAGTTCTTCCTCCCTCACAGCAACGTCGACGATGAGCACGGGGGGAGGCGATTTTCCGACAGCAGCGACGGCGTAGAGGAGGCCGAGTTTTTGCCTCTGCCTTGTTGTTTACCGTGTGTTCGGATAGAAATTTTTTTTGAGATTTTGAATTTGAGTTTTTGACGTTTTTGATGCGAAATATTATTAGGAATCGTTTAGATATTAGATTTCTAGAATTTCTGTGATTTAAACGTCAATTTTGGTATTTAGAAGGCTAAGAAACCGTCGGGTTTTACTTTGGGTCCGACCGGGTCAAAACGACCCGACTGAAGGTTGAAGACGACAAAAACGACATGTCGTTTTTGTCATAGAAAATTGCTGCCATTTGGTAAAAACGACGAGTCGTTTTATGTTGATAAAACGACATGTCGTTTTTCACTGCAGCTGAAACTTCAACATTAGAAACGACGTGTCGTTTTTTGTAAGAAAAAAATTTTGTGTCGTTTTTCAAAACGACATGTCGTTTAAGGGACCAAAATTTTTGTACCAAAAAAAATTTTTTTTTTTTTTTTTAAAGACTTTTGTAGAACCATAACCCTAAAAAGAAACACTTATCTATAACTATGAAGGTTGAAAACAACAATGGCGGGAGGTATATTTTCGATTCAAAAATTTTATTCCGCATTTGATCTAATTGCTATTTAGGATTGTCGGTAGCATGTTTACATCATTAAGATAAATTCTAACACGACTCTCGCTTCATCGCGCGGCGGACGGGGCTGGCGTTGTCAACGACGGCAGCGGAGGTCGTGGTTCTGGCAGTGGTTGGTTGATGGCCGACGATTGTTCCTTCTGTACTTCATTTTTTTTGGTTTTTTTGTTTGTTAGCAGAATTCAAACTATATATATATTTATGTAGAGATATACCTGTTAAGTTATTTCTTCTCTTCCCTGATTTCGGGTTTCAGTTTATTCACATTACTTGTTTTTGGGCCTTTTCATTTTAGAAGGTTGAATAAACATACAAGGTTAATTTTGCTTCTCATGTATGTTTACACCCTAAGTTAGACGAAATATAAGGCTTTTAAATAAGGATATTCGGCTCATGTGTCCATATACATATATTTTATTCTTCTCTATGTTCCTCCAAGAATTTCAAGTAACATATTTTTTTATAACAATGCGCTATTATAATTAATGTAATATGGTATTTAAACACGACATAATTTTTTAACAATGATAGGAACATCAACTATAATTAATCTTATACACATTTCTCGTTAGCATTATAATAGTTTGGTTATTGATTCTTTACTACATATATATATATAGTCTTAAATCCGATATCTAATAATATTCAGTTATGTGAATTTCAGTTAGTAGAAATGTGAATTCATACAAAAGGAAATGTAGGTAAAGCGAATATGAATTCTCTTTATTTTACATTCCTTCTGCATGAGTTTACATTCCTAATAACTAAAATTTATTTTATAGAAACTGAAGTTCACATTGTCAAATACCATCATGAATCGGATTTAAGACCATTCCTAAATGTGTATGTATATGAATATCTTTTGTTGTTTATCATTTCTTTTCAATTTTTTTCTAGCAAAATTTTTATTTAACCTACAAATAGATTAAGCACCTTTTGATTTAAATGTTTTCAAATATGTTTAAAATATGATGTCTCTACTTACTATAATACTTTTTTTTTCCTCTTCAACTTATCAAATAGATAATATACAAACGAATTCAATATTTCTCAATCAATGTAAAATTCCCCAACCTATTATTTTAGTTTGTTTGTTTTGTTTTAAGGAATCTGAAAATATGAATTATAGGTTACAACATGACGTCTTTTTTTCTATTAATTATTATTGTTATTATTTTTTGTAGATATTCAGGTAGAACATCAAAGTAAACCAAAAAATAAAAAGCAGGTGTGAAAAAGAAATTTGAAGTAAAGTACTTTTATTTTATAGAAATAATTAGGGATAATTTTGGAATTCATTAGAGTGTAATAAGCAAATCTAATCCTTTTGAATTTAATAGGGGTGTGTGTTTATAAGGGATGGAGTCAAGAAAAGTATGCCAATAAAACCAGCTATATGTTTTTGGATATGATATCTAATAAGAAAGAGAGAAATATATTCATATTTTTCACATATTATAAATATTTTTAAAAGAATTTCTATTAATCTCTTTCATAGAATATTGATAAAATTATATTATATATAGATTATTGACTCTTGTAATGAGTCAAATATTAGCATAAAAAATAATTTTCTTAATAAAAATGTCAATCTACAAGTTTCACAAAATAACAAAATGAGTCGTATTTTATTATTTGAAGATATTAGAATGTTTTTTTATAATATGTCGTATATATTATCATGGCTTTACAATGAAATTCATTGTAATTTTTTAATTTGCGCTCTTATCTATATAAATTCTTAGGTCTTTTAACATTTTTTTAAAATTTTTTATATTACAATTAATTTTTTTTACACTATAAAAATTTCAGTTACAACTTAATATGTGCATCGCACGTGCCACGACTAGTAATATATATAAGAGCTAAAAGTTGCTCTCTCCTTATTCCAACACGTGTCAAGCCATAGTTTTTTTGGCTTTCTTTTTTTTTTTTCCCCCACTTATTTTATCATTTCATGCTCTCTCTTCGTCCATGTCTTTACCATCCTTAAAAGTGCCATGGTTTTTATACAATAATTTTGTCCTCTGTTATTTTGTTTCCACGTGTCACTCAGTTTTTATTTTTTCCTTTTTCTCATTTTTTTCACTTACTTTCGGGTTCAGTAGGTTTTTTTTTTTTTTTTTTTTTTTTTTTTTTTTTTTTTTTTCTAATTACGTTTTCTATGCATACACTAACGAGAAGCAACCTCTATGCCTATATTTTATTCTTCCAAAAAGTTATAATTCTCTTTTTCTGATTTTTTTTTTTTTAAATTTTATTGTTGTCTGCTGTCTTTTTTTCTCACTCTTTTTTTTTTTTTTGAAAATTGGATGATTTATTTTACTCACTCAATTTAATAGATAGTTAAACTTTTTTATGTAATAAAATGGACTTTTGTTTGTTTGTTTTTTTTTTTTCCAGATTTGATTGATCACTAAATTTGGTTATTTATATTATGAATAATCAATTATTGATTACTGTTAATTACTGATTTATCAAATTAATATCATCATACAATTAATTACTAATTTATCATTTAAAATATTGATTAATCATTAAAAAAATATATTTTAACTAATTTTTAAAAACTTCAGCTATTTATTAAAAAAACTTCTTAAAAAAAGCTATTTATATTTAAATCTCTCACTCTCTTTTTAAATTCCTCTTCCCTTTCTTTCATCTTTAATAATGCAAAAGATCATAGAACATCAACAATATTTTTATCTACCCTATTTAATTATCACATGTCACTTTTTTTTTTTTCCGTTGTTTTCCTCTTTCTTTCTTTTTCTTTTGCTTCTCTGCCTCTATTAAACAAATTCTTTTTTTAGTGAATAAAATAAATTCTTTTTAAATCTATCATAATGTTAATATATAATATTTTCATGTGATATTTTAATTATTCTTTTATGATTTACACAATATATATACTATTAAAGGATTTTCGACGAGCGGAGAGCGTGCATAAACTAGTGTGTGCGTGTATTTATATATATAATAGTCGATAATGCTATCTTCTTACTCCAACATATGTCAAATCATTTACTTTTTTGGGCCTTTTTGTCATTTTCTTTTTCACTTCTTTTTATCTTCTTTTCTTGTTTACTAGTTGACGTGCATATCCCCATGTGAGTAATAGTTAACATTATTCCTAATAATTTATGTATGACACTTTATTCGAAAAAATCAAACAACACAACCTAAGTTTTATATGATATATATTTTCAAAGAGATGATCAAGCTATGTCCACACGAAACATCAAAATAATGTCGTAACATAAAATGTGAAAATTAATTCCTCTGCATAAACAGTCATTAAGGAACAGATAAGATAAATTTTTAAATTCAATATCAGTGCCATCAATGATTCGAACTAGAGATTGCACATCATTTAGAAATCATATTTCCAAAATAGGTAGCCAATTTTGTAGTATCTATTGACTAAAACCAAAATTTATGTCCCTAACTGAACAAGTTATCATAAGATGTTGCCACATACCCAAAGAAAAAGGAAACGCCTTGCTCTCATTGCTTGTTTACTGTATAAGAAAGATCAAACTAATCAAATGTAAGATCTTTGCTAATATATAATATATGCATATAAGGGAAAACCAAATTTTTGACTAGGAGTTGAGTGTAAATGGATTATAATGTACCTTGGTTTGAGTAGGGATGATTTCTTATCGAAAGGGTTTAATTTGGTTTTGTAAGTAAAGCACATGTTTAGTAATAAATCAGTTTTTACCAAAAAAAAAAAACAAAACAAAAAAAAAAAGCAATAAATCATGTTTTTTTTTACGAAAATGTCACCTAACTGAAGGTCAGGTAAGTCAAAATCGTTTGTTATTTAAGGGCTGTTATGGTTTAGTCCTATTTTGCACCTTTTTTGAACAAGTGTAGGGATCTTTTGATATATAAAAAAACAAAAAACAAAAAAAGTATAGGGACCAATCGATATTCTCATAAAGAGTTTAGGGACCACGGGAGCAATTTTCTTTTTTTTTTTTTTTTTTTTTTGGTTCTTCTTCTTCTTGTTCATGTTTGATCACTTCAATGCATAATACTGTAAGAATATTACGCAATTTTAGACTTATTTGCATGAACACCCTTAAACTTTTCAAATTTGATAATTTAATCCCTAAACCTTTTTTTCCTGACAATTAACCTCTTGAACTTCTAATTTTTAGTAATTCAGGCCTTTTTACTTAAATTCATTAAAATTAATACAATTTTTTTGCACAAAACTTACATATTATAACTCAAAAGGGACAATGTTGAACATTTTTGCTTAATTTCAATACAAATTTCTTTTAAAGTTTAGGTTTAAATTTGGGTATAGTTAAATTAATGTTCAAATTTTCAAAGGCAATTGTATTGAAGTTAAGTAAAAATGATAAAAAAATTGTTCTTCTTGAACTATATTTGTGCAAGTTATGCATTAAAAAAAAAAAAAAAAAACAATTTAATTTTTTACGAATTTGAACAAAAATGACTGAATTGTCAAGAAAAATCAAAGTTTTGTTTTCTTGCATCATTTTTATTTTTAATTGCATATTACAATGTCATATTGTTATATTTAGATACAATACTGATATTTTCATATGTCAATATATCACGAATTTAATAAAACAAAACTATATATATCACGTTAGTATAATCTTGATTAAAAAGTTTTTTTGACCCCTACCAATAAGTTCACTGTCACTCATTTATAATAATGTTAGTGGAACTTGATATATAAATTGTATATAAGTGGTTGATTAATAACAAGAAAAATCATTTTTATTTATTTAATCTAAATTTATTTAGATTAAAAATTTTAAGTAAATATTATCAAATTAGAAAACTCTTAATAAATTTTATTTTAAATATAAATTTGAGTTAATATTGATTAAAAAGAGCATTTTATGCTCTTAGACATTTTATTCTCTTATTATATGTGTGTATATATATATATATAACAATTTAGAAATTTAGAATATAAATTGTCAAAATTAAAAGTTATGTAAATAAAAAAGGGTGAACATCGGTTGGTGACCGACTAATCGTTAGTTTCGATTTAGTGACCGACGGCGTCGATTTCAAGGGTAGAGGAACCGAGCACCGAACCGCGAAACAAAGAACTTGGTCAGTGAACCGATCGTTGGTGTCGGTTTCTGATTTCTGAACCGATCGTTTGACGGGATGATTTTCTCAGTCCTCAGATCTAGGGGGAAAAATGTCAGACGTGAGAGATGAGAGAGAGAGAGATCCTTGTTGCCTACTCACCGGAATCCATGGAAAAGATGCCACAGATTTATTGTCGAGGACGCCGCGTCGGAGAAGAAGATGGTTGGCGGCGAGCACGATTTGTTTTCCTGCTTGGGGTTTTGTTTGCTATATGGACTTTAACGAAGTGGGCTCATAGTTTTACTCAAATTCATCCTTTTTGCAATTTGAGTATCGATCGAGCTCATGAATCGAAAAGGGCCTAAAAGCTAAAAGAAAGACTCGGGTTTGGACTCACCTCCTTTAGGGTTTGAACTTTGAAGTGTATTACACTGCTGAAGATGATGTCCAGCAGCGTGACGAACACAAGGGAAAGCCATAACTTCCGATGAGCTGCTGAGCGACTCGATCGGTTTCGATTTCAAACCGAGTCCCAAACCCCACACCGACGGCCGAACCACCTCTACTTAGGTGGTTCGGTTTACCAATCAAAGGTGTCGGTCACCAACATAGTCGGTGTTTCATCGATTGATCATGTCAGTTATGACAGTCGGTGTCAGTTCACCTGTCATTATAAATTTGTAAAAATTTTAAATTGTCTTCTTTTTTGTTATATATTTTTTAATATTTGGTTTCAATATTAAGTGAAGTCATCGCGTAAAACTTCGACCCAAACCTAGATGTTATTAGCTGCCCCTGAATCTCCTTCCCCTCCTAAGTTCCAGATTGTCTCCAAGAATTTCTAATAATTACATAAAATCATCTTCCAAGAATGAATTTATGCAATAAAGTTCCGGACTGTCTCCAAGAATTTTTAATAATTACATAAAATCATCTTCCAAGAATGAATTTATGCAATAACAACCTAATTTCACATATGCGAGAGTGAGAACTTTGAATTGCTTTTAAATGTCACATATTCTCTTCCAATGAATAATTACCTGAAAAATATAAAATTAATAAAATTCACTTATGAGTTGTGTCCATTAAATTCCTCCTTATAAAGGTTAATATGATCGATCTACTTCATAAATTATGTGTGTTCTTGTTTGTGTAAATACCTAAAAAAGCAGACTCAAACTCGAGCAGCTCCAACAAGGCTTCCATATTTACAGAACGAACTAACAAGCTTGGTCTGGAACAAGAGCTCGCTGCAGAGGCCGTTCTTGATGATAAAATGGAGAATTTGGCGGAGAAACTCCAACAAAGGAAACAAGAAAACTCCTACCGTAAACGTTATAAATACCAGATAAATAAAACCATCATTTCTCAGCCCTAAAAAAAAAACTCAAAAGTACATACATAACTTTGATAGATAAATAAGATTCCTAATTCTTTCTAGACGAGTACTCAACTTTTATCCCATATGAATCCTTAAATATCGTTGTTTCTGCACTAGGACGCTCATAACTCGACATGACTGCACATAACACTCGGATCTCTCATCTTAGTTCCCCGCGATATTGCTGGTACTAATTTCCCTGATCGGCTCCGTCTCAACAAATTCTTCACGGTTTCGCTTTTGCTTTCGCTTCCGCTTTTTCAGTGCTACCTTCCGAGGATACGTTTTAGTGCTGCAACATGCAAACACAACCACACAAATTGTTGGAAGATCTTAATTCTTGTGCAATTCAATTCCATAAATACAAACGTACAACCTCCTTTTTTTTTTTTTTTTTTTTTTTTTTTTTTTCAAAATAAGAAAAACTCCTTTTACTGATAAATAATCAAAGATAAGGAAAATATAAATTAGACGCGGAGGATGAGATATTCTCAAGCTAAACAAAAAGAAAAAACCAGAAACAGTCTCTCATTCATAATATACAATCTTGTATAGTTTTCGGATCAAGGTGGCACGACTCACGCGTATGGAAATGCATCACGGTGGACAAGGTGACTCGAGCAATCTACTCAAGCATCGTTTGGGAGATTTTTTTGAGCTATGCTCAAGCCATTATGGACATACATATCACAGGCAGCCAAATATTTTAAGAGGTACCGGAAATTAGAAAACAAAGTGGACAACCTACTCATGGGTGACTATAACTCGGGGTCAAGGGAAGGTATGTAAAGTCAAAAAATCTATCAAATCTCATGCAATCCATTCGAGCATGGTTTGGGAGAATTTTTAGAGCTATACTAAAGAGCGGCTACCGTCATAGCCACAGTACCATATATCAAACACTATTTATCAAGAGAAATTTTCAACTTTAACCCTGCAGGTATCACCAACAAGAGATTTGGGGTCTGAAACCCTAATCGAAAAAGAATTTAAAATCATGAATTTAGGCAATTTTTGATATTAGACTAGTAGTTATTGCTCAAGGGAGGTACATAACAAGACTTGTTCAGGAAGACGAGAATGCTTGGTCGTAAACTAGTCGAGACACCCATTGATCAGGAGGCAGAGGAGAGCATTCCTAGAGGAAATATTAAGGGCCCGTTTGGGGGAACATTTGGAGATGATGTTTTGAAAATTAAGTTGGAAATGTGTGCTTGGAGGGAAAACTTTTAAAAAAGTTCTGTGATAAAAAAATCATGCAAAAATTTGAAATATGTTCAGGAAAAAAATATGAAAAATAGATTTCGTTTTGTTCCTCTCGTCATAAGCATTTTGACATAAAAATCATCTCATTCCGATTTGAAATGAAAAGTTATGGACTTTTAAAGTTTGAGTTTTTTAAAAATAGAAGAGAGGGAAAGTTTGATATAGAGTTGGGATTTTGAAATCCAGATACTGTTTTACCATCTCCAGATGGCACCACAAACGGGCCCAAAGGCTCCGTTACGGTATGGCAAATTTCAGAATTCATTTATGGATGAGAAAACTGTGTACAGAAGTTATATACAACAAAAATATTCAAATAAGGAAACTTCCTATTCTGAAATTCTAAATAGGCACAAGTTAGGGATTTTTCTAACTACTCTTATCCTGTAGTTATACGCCTATAGCCCAAAATATTAACACCACATAAAACAGGATATTAACCCGAAGAAAGAAAAACTGTGTTCTCTAATTGAAACATTGACCACATTTTGCTAGTTAAGTTGGTGAGGATGGAGAACATGGTGCAAGATGGATTCAATCGAATGGCAAAAGATCTACGGAGATGTATGGTGATATACTGACATTGCTTCTCTAGACATTGTGCATGGAAAGAAATGCCAAAATTTTCTTAGAAAACGAAATAGAGGAGATGAATATTTTTTAGGGCCAAGTTCTCGGCTTTGTTATGAGCAATATTGACTACTGATGAAGCTTTTCTCTTATATAAGTATTTCGTTTCATTTTTTTTTTTTTTAAATGAAATAAGGATACCTAATTCATTTATTCCCTGTAACTATTCATAATAATAATAATAAGAAGAAGAAGAAACAAGAAAGACAAGCAAGCAAAGCATCTTTGCACCAAGTTGAAGGGGAGAAATAGATGTTAACTTTTATTTAACTTCTACAAGGAAATGAGGATAAGGTATCATTGCCAATTAGGACAGAAACAGAACCAAAGCAACAAGACTAAAACAAAAAACTAAAACAATGTCAATAAACACAACAAAAGCAGACTGCGATAGATCGTAACCTTTATGTAACATATAATTTCCGTACTTGTATAATATGAAGAATTCCTAGTCCTAGTTAGATTTAATCTTTCCTTTGGCCTTGTGTATAATATACTATCTTGTGTAGTTTTTGGATCATGGATCAGAAGAACAATAGTTCCTCTCAAAAACTTTAGTAACATCCATATAAACAAGTACCTTTTCCATTTGCAAAGGATCCTCTAATGAAAAGACAACACTGATAGTCTGATACTAACAAGAAAACGATAGAGATACCTTTTTATCGGCAGGTTTGTGGAATCAAGAGCAAAGCCTTTAACACAAGCATTTACATCTAAACCATTGGTAGATTGGTTTAAATTCTCTACGACATTGGCCTCCTCAACATCACCACTTCCACTCCCCCTACGAGCAAGTGACTCCAGTTCGCTTTCAGCTGGCTATTTTTGAACAAATGGTGTGTGTCAGCAAGGAAGCATAATTTAATATTTAAATTTCTTATTTCAGATAAAACCAAGGAAGTAAAAAGTTGAGCAATTGTCTACTTCTCTCGAGATGATGATAAAGATTCTGGTTTGACCAACATGGTCATAGTTTGATTTTGTTTTAAGGTCATTTTTACCAAGTGTCCTTGTCGCGTGAGAAAGAACTTTATAGTTAACTAGAGCTCAAACATGTGTGACTGCGTGCACGCGTGCTCATAGTTACAGGTGCATACACAAAAGTATAACTTCTAAACCTTTTTTGTGCTAGAATTTACAGGAATCAAGTGTGTGTGTGTGTGTGCGTGTCTGCTCATGGTTACAGGTGCGTATACAGAAGTGAAACTTCTAAACTTTTTTTTATGCTAGAATTTACAGGAAATTTTGGTTTACCTTATCATAGCCATTGCATGCTTTTTTTTCTTTCCTTTTTCTTTTTTAATGAAACAACAAACTGATTAACATTAAAACAAGGGTACACATGCAGATGACAAGGAGTCCGCACAGCTCAAAAAAAAAATCTAAAAAAAAATAATAATAAAACATGGTATCAAGAATCAATTACCACTGCATACTAAGTAATGGAAATTTTACTCTCACTTGAGAATTTAAAATATTGGCCAACCATTCGCAAAAGAAAACAGGAAATTATAAATTACATAAACCCTTTTTTTTAGCTAATAAGAAAAAAAAAAATCCTTTTATTGGTTGTGAAATCAATCATAATAGAAGAGGAAATATATCCTAACAAACTTAGTGGGTGTTTGGTTCATCCACTCAACTCCAATTGTTTTGCTTTGTTTTTTGTTGTTTTTTTTTTTTTTTTTTTTTAACTTTAGAAGTCCATAACTTTGCTATTCCAAGTCAAAATAAGTTAATTTTTTTAAAAAAAATTGCATAGAATTTCGAGACATACGAAATAAGATCCATATTGATATATATATATTTTTTTTCCAAACACATTTCAAGTTTCAATTTTTAACTTCAATCAACCAAACAAACGATTCCAAAACTCAAATCAACTCCAATCAAAATAACTCCTATTCTCCAACTCAGGCAGAACAACCAATCGCATGCTTAAAAGCTTAAAACAGGCAAGCACAAGCCCCTAACAATTCCAACTCACCCTATGGTCCCATCGCATCTTTCCAATTCTGTCATGTCATAAATGCATAAACCCCATATTAAGGTTTTGTTTTTCTTCGATAAAAAAGATGTTCTTTGAAACCAGAAATCTTATATCAGTTACAAAACTATCTAACCATCTTCATAGCCTCTAATTACTGTTGAAGGCTTAAAAAGTACCTTTGGTGCAATGTCATGAGGTTGACTGTTAAATTCCACCGAGTCAGGAATAAATCTCAAATCAAACACAATTGGTCCATGAATACAAGGTCCGTCCACAATTCGGTAAATTGTATCTGCTGTGGCAATTGAATCAAATTCAAACACAGCATAGTAATACCTGGGAAACAAGATAAACAGACACGATGAGAATAGTTCAATAGTTGAGAGTAACTTTTAGGGGGGAGAGGGAGGTAAAAAAAAAAAAAAAAATCGAGTGATGTAGTGTGCAATTCATAGGAAAAAAGAAAATCCCTGGCCCTCCTAACAAGAGAGGGGGCGAGGGAGGGGAACAAGGTAAATCCAGAACAGACAATAGAAGTGTAGTTCAAAAGTCTTGAGAAACTTAAGGGGGAAAAAAATTAAAGGAGTAATGTAGTGTGAAATTCACAAGACAAAAGAAAAGGCCCTAACCCTCCTAACAGGAGGAGGGGGTGAGGGAGAGCATAGGAAGTCAAAACAGCAATATTAAGATGTCCAAATCTTTATGATTTGAATACTCCAAATCTCATATTCGGCCTCTAAATTTGAAGAGGATTAAGTTCAACAAACAAAATAAGGGGCTAAGATGTCTCATAGGACACTTGAGATGTGGAGAAGGTAGAAGGAAGTTGATATGGAGAAAACCATTCCAACACAGCATATAAACTAAAATCTAGTATCCACTACTTGGTTATTGAGAGGGGACCAAGTTTTTTTCCCAAACTCGAAGCAGGGCTGATTCTTAGTTTAACAGAAAGAGATGTTGCTAAAATCTTGTTAGGGCTAGGGACAAGTAATTGGCTTTAAAGCTACATCACTAATCTCAGAATAGTTTGTCCTTTATGGAAATTAAATATTTGTCAATACAAGCCTATTTATCTACCGATTCTCGTTTTTCTGATGAAAAACCTTCATCAAGCAAAGCACAATAAAATCAAAAAGAAAACAAAAGAAAAAAAGAAAAAAGAAAGCTAAAGAAGAAAAGTCATAAGAACAAACAAACGAGCTACAAACTCTACAGTGCTAAACGAGTTGTGATGACTCAATCAAAATGAGAAAATAGCCTATGAAATTAAATGAAATCCGACTGCATCAGTTACCTTAGAACGTTTTTCCCAAAAGGACTCATCCTTATCCCACGCCAACCAGACTCAGGTAAATCATAGACAGCTACAGACAAAACGTTCCCCCTGCATCCCAACTTAAGCACCTTGGTCAAATATCCGTACAAGTAAGAAGCCTACATAAAAACAATGAATATTTCAGCATTCAACATTAGTTTGTCCGCAAAAGGGGTATTTTCTTAAAAAAAAAAAAACAAAAAACAAAACAAAAAAAAAAAAAAAAAACAACTGTTGCACTTGGAAGAAATTGATGTGAGTTTCCAGTGTGCACTCAAATTCTAAACACAAATGAACATGGTTGAAAATAAGCAAAACCCTCCCAACAAATAGTAAAACAAAACAGTAAACAAGCCAATCATTTACCATTACGAATCTCAATGGATGCCTTTTTTTTTTTTGCCTTTTCTTTTTCTTTTTTCGATTAAAAATTGGAAACACTTTCAAGAAAGAGATATGTGCAAATATCAGATCTGAAGATATACCTCAGCAACACAGGGATGCAAATTAACAGCGGCAATCCTGCGGCTTCGTTGTCGAGTTTTGGGAAAACGTTCCTCCTTATCATACAAAAAAATATATATTAAAAAAAAAAAAAAAAAAAAGGTGTGTGTGTGTGTGTGTGTTTGTGTGTGTGTGTGTGTGTGCGAGAGAGAGAGAGAGAGGGGTAGAGAATAGAGTGAGGAATAATACCAAAGACTCCGGGTCCTCTAATTCTTCAACCTCTATGGAACCCATACTTGATCAACCCTTCTTCTCTTTGCCCGCAGAACAGCGAAATTGATGAGAGGAAACTAGGGTTTTTTTTTTTTTCTTTTTTTCTTTCTTTTGCCTCCCAACAGAAGTAGAACAAAACCGGAGAAACTACCCAAAAAAATATTACTGCTCAGTTGAAGGCTAATCGATATTTATAGAGTTTTATTAATCAAAGGTACAAAAAGCCGGTGTACTGGACGGTCATAAAAAGGGTACCAAATCTTAAAAGGGCAAAATATATTTTGAAAATATATCCCGTATTTAAAAAAATAATAACAATAATAAATTCGCACTTTTAAATCTTAAAGGCCAATATATACCAAAAATGTATCCCATATTAAAAATAAATAAATACGCACTTTTTATTATTATTATTTTAAAAAATGTATCCTATATTGAAATTTGGGTGTAGATTCGAATTTTTTTTTCTTTTTGTAAAATAAAGTTGATATCCGCTTTTTTTTTTTTTTTAATTGTGAAAGTATATATAATTACACCACACTTTATTAATTACTATTATTAATGGAACGAATTTTATAATGTGTTAACAAAAACACATCTATAATGCAATTGTAAAATACTATGTCAATAGTATTTTAACACGTATATTTTGTTTGACATATTAGTTCAACTCTAATAAAATTATACTTTTTTCATCTCAGTTTTTATTTTTTTTTTAAAAATTAACAAAAATTATAATTAGTTTTTGAAAAGTCAACTAACTCCAACTTAAAATTTTCATCTCGACGAACTAAACGCTTAGATTAAAAAAGTATTCTTAATAAAGTTTCATCTATAATATCAAATTTAACATTTAATACTTATTTATTTATTGGTGTCTTAACTTTTTACGTAATCATTATAATTTTTTTCTTTTGAAATGACAATATCTTTGTTTTTACAACATCAAAACACATACATCATTTTAAAAATGCAAATATGCTACTATTTATTATCATTTTAAAATATACTATAATCTTTATTAACACTTTATAATAGGAGAATTCTATGGTGTGGGACACACACTTTTACCCATCCATATAGAAAGGATCTAAAGGTTGTGTTTATTTGGATCTTATGTGTGGTCCAATATATAACTTGAAGCAATAAAAACAAAAGCACCACATCTCTTAATGGGAGTTATCATATGTCCTCCATTTTTATTCTGATCCTTATATCTCCAATTAAACTATGCCATGTAATCTTTAGATAAAATAAAAAAAATTTAAGTGATATTCATAAATTATTTTCTTTAAAATAAATAAATAAATAAAAACTTTTGGTTATTCTACCGTGACACAACTCAAGACTCATCCTCCTCACCTTACTTCTGAAGCTTCTCAATCAAACTCTATTTATGGTGTATTTGGTTTACCGGTTTGAAATTGAATTTTTAAGTTAAAGTTGACTGACTTTTCAAAAATTAGTTATAATTTTTTTGTTGACTTTTCAGGAAAAACAAAAAACAAAAAACAAAAACAAGCACAAACACAAACACAAAAAACTAAAATTGAATTTTTATGTTCAAATCAGATAGCCAAACAAATTCGCATTTACTGTTAAATGGTGTCAGAAAGGGGAAGATTCAAACTCTTTTTCTCCTAAACGTTAGGCAGTTGGAAAAAAAACAAAAACAAAAAACAAAAAACAAAACAAAACCTCTCATGTTTGCAGCCATGGCAGGCACCAAATGTAATACCCAAATTTTTTTAGCGTGAACTTAAATCATCTCTAATGTATTTGTGTATATCAATATTATATTTGTTACAAAATAGTGTGAAAAATAATATTATCTTACTTTATACTCCAATTCATTATATTATTTCTACTTTTTAATATTATTATTAAGTTTTGGAAGTTGTAAAAGTAAACTTTTAATATTTATCTTATCTTAATTTTAATATTATCTTAATTATAATCTTAACATATATAAAAGAGCCAAAAGCTTCTCCTTCATTTTGACACATGTCATTCCCTCCTTTTTTTTTAATTCTCTTTCATTCTTCCCTTTTCCTTTTCTTTCTTTCTTTCAGTTGCTAAAATTTGTTCTCCTTTAGTTTATTCAAAAAATTCTCTCAGTATACTTATTATTTTTTCATGACCATCTTAAATTCCAAACTACTAATTTTTCAAAATGTTTGATATATTAACTCTTTGTACTCTTTAAAAGTATCCTTCACTTTTGTCCACGTGCTAATGTCTTTTACGCATGCCTTCTTTCATCGTTTTAAATTTTTTTTTTTCATTCTTTTTTTTTTTTTTTTTGTCCGTACTGAAATAATTTTTTTATAAATGTATCCTTATTCAAATTTTTTTTTTTTTTGTCCGTGACTATCCCCACTATTATTTTCTCATAGGCTAAATTCTCTACAATTTCGGACTATGTAAATATTTTCTCCATAATGTTCAATGAACAATTATTTTCTCATAATACCTCATTATTATTATTTTTTTCATTTAACAAATTGTTAAGCATGCACGTGCCCACAACTAGTATAAAAAGAAAATTAGAAATATTGTAATAATTAGATGAGACAACAATCAATAAGAATCAAAAGTGAAATTTGACATTGGCTATACCTTGTGGCCAATTTGTCATAAAGTTTAACATATGATAAATTTGACATGAAAGATGGCACTACATTGGAGAGCACGTTTTTCATCCAAATATCAAAATTTACCATTAGTAGACTAATTTAGCATTGCATTAGAAATACTCTTAGCCTATAAGAATTTAAATCAGTGTTCAAAATTTTGAGTTTACCAAGAAAGGTCTAGGGAAAAAAAAGGTAAATTATAATTATTTATAATAAAATGATCTTTCATAGGCGTTTATATATATATACACACACACATACGGAAGAGTTACTATCCATAATAATAAAAAGTAGTGCAGATCTTAATTATGTTGGATGATGACATGTCATTTTTGATGACTTATAATACCAGGTTAAATAAAGTTTTACTCTAAACATTAATTAAAAAAATTTAAACTAAACATTAGGTAAAAACAAAAAAAGTGGACAAATGAATTATGCATGATATTAATTTCGTCAGTTTTATTATATAATGGATCTCTTAAATCTAGTGTTTGCTTTCGCTCATTTACAGCCTACATTCGTTTAGAATAGTTTTTTTTTGCGCCCCCCCAGAATAGTTTTTTTTTGCGCCCCTCCCCCCCCCCCCCCCCCCCCCCCGAAAAAAACTTACGGCCCCATCTGTTGAAACAATTTTTATACATTTATAACTTTAAACACACATGTACATATAAAAATGCATATGTATACACTCAACGCAAACAATTACCGGAAACAAAATTGATTAATCAAGAAGTTATTGTTTCGTTTTTGTTAGACAAAGTTGAAAATAGAAAACCGTTCATTTTTGTTGGAATGAAACAATTAGGAATGAGATTAAAAAATTAGGGGACAAATCTTAGTTTTAATTCAAAGAAAAGTGTATTTTAAAAAAACTTATTTAACAGGTCAAGAATAAGTTGCTCATCTATATCAAATTTAATGAGTTTTATATGTTCAATGCTCATTAATTGTCATCAATGTTTTTGGGATAGATAAAATTAGAGTAACCATTGAAATTACACCCATATACATATAATCTTAAAATATCATAATTTTAATCTTAATCTTAATATATATAAAAAAATCAAAGGCTCCTCTCTTTTTTTTTCTTTTTTCTTTTTTCTTTTTAATTCTCTTTAATTCTTTTCCTTTTACTTTTCATTCATTCTTTCTTTTTTTTAATTGCTAATTTTTTTTTCTCCTTTACTTCATTCAAAAAATTCTCTCAACATACTGATTCTTTTTTTCATGACCATCTCATATTCTCATATGCTAATTTTTCTAATGACGTTTGATATAAATTTATACATAATATTAAATCTGGTACTTTATGGTATGTTATTGTGAATGTGAACTTCAATTACTATGAATGTGAATTCACACTGAAGAAAATGTAAAAATAAGGGAAATTCACATTCATGTTAGCTATATCTTTTCTGCAAAATGATTGGTTCACCCATAACTACAAATGAAGATGGAAGAATGCCAACAAAGATGACAGTGGTGGTGGTGGTGGTGTTCGAACTCAGAAGTCGAACCGGCTACCATGAAGCCCAAGACCATTGCCACTTTTACAATGACAATATAAAGGACAACCATGGCATTCTTCTCCACAACACCTTAAAGTCCGACTCATTCAAAAGCAAGAAATCATTCAAAAGAAGAGCAAGAAACTAGAGACGAACAAACAAGATCGGCTCAACAAATTCCGAGGCTTAAAGCCAAGCTTGTAAAAGGGGCCTCTTCAAATAAAAAAAATTTAATAAACAAAAATGAAGATAAGCTTGGATGGAGATTGTATGCAAAGAAGAAGACGAAGAAAGAGATTCTTGTAAGTTTTTATTTTTTATTTTTTATTTTAAAAAGAGAACATCGAAAGATGAAGGTCAATTTCTTGTTTTTTGTTTTTATTCTCTATGACCTTTCAATTTTCTTTTTTCAATTTTTAAAATTTTTTTTGGTAAAAAGGTAACGTTGGTTTTTTGTTTTGAGGGGATATAACGCTGAGATTGTTAGTTCCAAAAAAAATCTCTAACTGCAAATTCCCTAATTTAAAGCATTAGAGAGAAACGGTTGTTTAGGGGGAAAACCTCACACATCCCTTAAATATATTTAAGTAAAACCTATTTATTGCCCTAAAAATCCGTCGTCCTAAAAACGAGGCTCTTTAAGAAAGGGAAAAAAAAATGCCGATAGTTAAGCCAAAAAAAAAAAAAAAAAAAAGTCTCAGGTTCTTTTGGTGAATGAGTTTGAGTTGAAAATTTTTGTTGACTTTTCAGAAAAAGACAAACTTTTCAGAAAAAAATAAAAACTAAGATGAAAATTTTGAGTTTGAGTTTGAACGCCAAACGAGGATTATTAAATTTTTTTGAATTATAAATTAATTAATTTTTAAAAATCTTAAATTTTTTTTTGGGGAATTGATCTCACCTATTTTTTAGGAAAGATTTGGGGGCCTCCCAAATGGGGCCTTAAGTCGTTGCTTAGCCTCCCTAGAGGTTAAGCCGGCCTCGCCAACAGAGCAAGGTGCAAAGAAAAGAAGTGAAATATATAAGGGAAAATCATACCATATAAAATATTTAAAAGATACTTATAAAATTATAACATATATTTAAAATGGGGAGAAACTGTGATAGAGACTCTTTCAAAGTAACTACCGGTAAAGCTCTTTTTGAACCGTTAGATTTAATCGAACGGTTGATATATTGTTAGTGTATCATAATTACCATACACCTTACCTCATCTTACCTCTTCCCACCCAATCTTCGCCGTCGCCGGCGACCCACCCCTGGGCCCCCACCCACCCCAGCCCCGACCGCCCTCCACCCAGCCCAGGCCCGGCACCCCCCCACCCCCCACCCAACTCCCCCTCCCCCAGCACCCCCACCTCAGGCCCCCACCTAGCCCCGGCCCCCCACTCCCCGGCACCCCCTCTTCCCCCCCAGCTCGGCGGCCCCCTCTCTCTCTCTCTTCTATTCTCCTCTCTCTCTTCCCCTTCCTCCCCGCCCCCACCCCTCTTTCTCTCTTCTCTAGCTGGGGTAAAGGGAGGGGGGCGGGCCAAGAAGAGAGAGAGGGGAAAAGAGAGGAGAAGAGAGAGAGGGGTGGGGGGGTGCCGGGGTGTGCTGGGGGAAGGGGGAGCTGGGTGGGGGTGGCGCCGGGCGGGCTGGGGGGGTTCCGGGGCGTGGGGGGCCTAGGCTGCGTGGGGGGCGACCGGGACTGGGGTGAGTGGGGGGCCGGGGTGGGTCGCCAGCATCGGAGAAGATTGTGGTGGGAAGGAGTAAGATGAGGTAAGGTGTATGATAATTATGATACACCAACAATATATCAATCGTTCGATTAAATCTAACGGTTTAAAAAAGAGCTCTATTGATAGTTACTCTGAGAAAGACTCTATCACAGTCTCTCCCTTTAAAATGATAATAAATTATAGTATATTTTTATTATTCAATTTAAATAGATTTATTTTTCTCTCTCCTTACTCTATTTCCCTCTTTTCCCTTCTATCTTTCACTCTCTGCATACTCTCTCTCTCCACATTCTTGCTTATCTCTCTCTACAGACTTGACTTCCTCCCCCTTTCTCTCTAGACTCGACTTCCTCCCGCTCTCTCTCAACAAACTCGAAGGCAGTCGGAAGATCTTGGTGACATGACGACGATAGCTGTTGCACCGGTGGATCTCCTGACGACGGTTCAAGATCTCAGCAACGCGATGGTGGCATATGGGATTCCTGGTCGCAACTGAGCTCCGACCACTAACCTCCAGTGAACCCGTGAGTCACGACGAAAAAGGCGACGAGTTTGACAAGTTTCCTCAGTGAGGAATCATTGAAGCTCAACAACTAGATCGCGTTTCCCCTCAATTTCTATTCCTTGTTTTCGTCCCATCGCCGGTGAAGTTTTTGTTCTGTGGTTGTTGGCTTTTCTTTTTTGCAGGTACCCTCCCCCCATCCCCCCCCCCCCCCCCCCCCCCCCTCCTCTGGCGCCGCCATGATCTAGGTTTTGGATCCCCTGGCATGATCTTAGTTTTGGCTCCCCCACCCTCTCGGCGATGTCACCCCCCACCCCCCTCGCGCCACTGTCTCCCTCCCCTCCTCCCCCCCACCCCCAGGCATGTCGCTGTCGTGCGTTTCGACCTTCCCTTCCTCTCTTCCTCTCTCAACATGCGTTTCGGCATGCCATGTGTTTCGACCGCCCACCATCTTCTCCGTCACGGCTCCCTCCCCTGTGGATAAGATTTTCAGAAATGGAGAGACAAAGAGAGAGGGTGGATAGAGGAAATAATTTTTTAAAAAATTTTATTGTTAAATTAATTATTATTAAATTATTAATACACCATCATAAATTATATCACATGTATTGCACATGATTAATTCCATTAAAAACTTAACGGTTTTGGACGGAAAGAACTGAACTGGCTTAAAAATAAGAATTCAGGGTTATTTTGGCCAAAAAAAAAAAAAAAAAGAAAGAACAGGTACCAAACCATCACATTTGAAAGAGTTCATACACTATACGAGCCAATTATTCAGAATAAATAAATAAATAGACCCTTAAATGCAAATATATGTACAGACTACAATAAGTCTACTAGAAAAAATATATATGCAAACTCTAATAAATCTACTAGCTAAGTTAATGCATAAGGCTCTTTAACTGTCACATGATATCTAAGCTTCCTCTTAGAATTACAAAATTTTATACTGGCAATTAATTATAATCAGACCCTTAAAAGAAAAATAATAATAATAATAATAATCACCCAAACCAGTGAGAGAAGATTTCAAGAGAGAGAAGACAGAAAAAAAAAAAAAAGAAAAAAGAAAAAAAGGCAAGAACCAAACCAAAACCCAGATTACGAAGTATAATTCCAAGAGAGTAATGAAAAATAGGGATCCACAAACTAGAGAGTCAAACCAAAACTACAAACTAAATATTTCTGTGCAACAATTAAACTACGTGTAACAAATAAAACGTACGGCGGCGGAATCACGCAAGGAATCTCGCGGCTGCGATACTTCGAACACGAATTTCTGGCGAACAACTGCGAGTTGGGAGACGGTGCTTCGGCGTTGGAGTTTTCGGGTGACGGGCTTCCTCGATGGCCGGCACGTGTACCGGAAAATCTGCCGGCGACGATTACGAAGATGGCAAAGAGAGGGAGCGTGCTTGTGAGAGTGAGAGAGAGATAGAGAGTGAAAACGAGAGGCAGGAAGGGGAAATAGTCTGATGTACGCCGGGCCCTCATCGTGGGTTACATATACACATCTATATATATGTAGTCCCCAATTCTCTTAGATATTAATTTAGGCCCCAAATTTCAAAATTCATGACATAAAAACTCAAATAAGTTTTAATTCAAAAATTTACGGGTGTTACACTCTCCTAGTTGAACTGCAACCAAAGCTTTTCCATGTTCAAGCAGCGAAGCTATATGAACATCCATTAATATTATGTAACAATAACAGAACAAATACTACTAAAAAAAATTTCGCAAATCCCAGTTTATAAGGCGACTACAATGACAACTAGGAATCCTATATTATATGTAATATATGACAGGAAGTTTACCTGCTGTCATTTCAACACAATTTCAGTAAAAAGTATCAAGTAGCCACAAAACTCAAAAAGCTACAAAGTTTCGAAATATTACCAAGCAAGCAAATTGCTTCACAATAAAAGAGTATCTTGAATCCTAAATGTCTAGAATAATATGCAATGGAGCTGTCCAGCGTCAAAGGAAAAGTGCTCAGAGTCCGCTGAAGATCTTGGAACACAATCGGCTGTATGACTCCGTGGTACATCATCCGTTCCTGAACCGTTTCCTTGCTGAAGAACATCACTATATTTCTATTCTCCTGACAGGCCCTGTATAAAAGATCCACTGCATCAACCTTGGGCATATCGAAACCCCAAGGTTCCAGAAAATATATGGTGCAGTCCCTAGAAATTCCAGCCAAGCGCTGCTTTCTTGTTGCTAACAATACAACATGCTCCTTTTCTCCTCTCTCCTTGAACTCTGCAATTACACTCTCATCATCGAAATCTAAAACTGGCTGACCGTTATCTTCAAGACTTAAGCAGAACACGTGGAAACCCGCACATCTTATGTTTGCTTCCATAAATTTGATCATGGTATCAAACTCTGTATATACTATTGACTTCGTAGCAGCTTGTGCTTCTCTTGAGGCCTCAAGAAGCCTCAAGAGAGCGGATAATTTTGATGATCCGTGAGGCAAATAGACATCGCAGACTTTCAAAGGCTCACGACAGTTGGGGCAAATTTGTAGCCTCGTGACGACCTTCTCTATGCACTCAATGTAAAAATGGTGACCACATTTAGTAATTGCATTCACTGCTGGATGAGAAAGGCAAACAGAACACTCCTCCAGACGTTGTTGAAGTTCAGCGGCCTTTTCCTAGCAAACCAGCAGCTTCTGATGCACTTGGAAAGAATTCAAGTGTTGGCCGAAATCTATCACCTGTATACTGTGGATAATAGGGAGCAAGTCTACCGCAGATCATACTCATGAGAGAAACGTTAATATAGACTCGGACCACATCGGTAATATCACCTTTATCTACAGCTTTTCTGAAATTCACTCTTGCCAAATTTGCTTCTATCTCATACTTAGCCCGTTCGTTTGGAGTTAGTTCATGAGCATAAGGCACCAACACATCGGTTGTGAACTCTCTAACCACTTGTCCTCTCTTTCGTTGTAAGCATACAGCTTTCATAAAGTCCTGAAACCAAAAGAACAAAAAAATTAAGCAAAAAAATTTGTATCATGGCCTGTTAAAATAAACTATTACTACTGCCCAATATAATGCCAAAATTGATGTTTCAATGCAACCTCTCCTTTTCTGTTAAATTTAAACAAAGTATTTAACTTCAAAATTTCAATAATTATACTTGGAATTGTCCCAAACAAATTGACCTCCTTCACCAACTATTTGAACTTCCTCACCAAACAGAACTATAGCCATACCTAAAACTGACATTGAACAAGTTATCCAAAGTCCCATTATTGTTTTCACGAAGAACAACACAACCAGGAGAAAGAGATACACGATGATAAATTACGGTTTAAACTGGAATTCTCAATGATTAAAATATGGTTCAATAGCACCAAAGTTTTCAACAAGGTTCTAATTCAATCTATAAACATAGAATCCAATTCCTCAGCCTCAAATCACAAGATTAGAATCCATACAAAAATGTTCAAATTTACAAAAATCCCATATCAACCAAAAACACCAAACACAGAATAAGGTAACTGGAGCTCAATCCAATTTCTCTACCGATTCAAAATCAGGAATAGAACCATTAAGATTAACTTGGTAGGCAAAATGAGAAATAAATCGACTTACAATTCCATCCCAAACTCAAAGATTTTCATAGATTCCAACAAGGTTTGAAACTAAACCTAACTATTGCATTTCAAGTGTCTTTGCTTCAACAAACCGAAAATTACAAGAAATATTCCATAGGATACAACTTGAACCCACAAAAATCAGGTAAAAACCTCAAATCTTAGGTTTGAAAATCATATCTCTTTGGTTCCTTTAACTGAATATTGATTCCCTATTCTTCTTTCTTCTTCCTTCTTCTCTCTCTCTCTTTTCTTTTAAATCCAGTGAAATAGAACCTATTGGGTGAGCTTAATTAAATTTAGAGGGTGTACTTTTCCTTGATTTCTCTACAGGCGCAAGGGGTGTTTTCCTCTCTGTTGGGCTGAAAGAGAAACGAGACGAAGAGAAGGAGGGGAAGACAGATAGTATCCAAAGACTGAGAAAAAGTACCTCTTTTTTTAATGGAAACAGTAACTGGAAAAAAAAAAATTATCCGACACCCGTGTATATACCCCCGAATCCAGGATAAATTCTGGAATTAAACTACAGTATACAGGACCATACAAAGCAACAAAATATGTCATACAGACAACAAATCATCTATTCCTATGACCCAAAAAAAAAAAAAAAGTAACGAGTACAAGATATTACCTGCTTAAATCGAAGCGCTTTCTCGTCATAGTCAGATACTGAAAAGAAGAAGCTTTCTGTGGGGTTGTCAACCCCAAGTGGATATACCATGAAGGCATACAACAAAAATCGGCTTTCTTGCAACCACCCACTTCCGTTTCGCCACCAAGAGTAATATTGATGGGAATTCCGCCAATGCATCGTGGCATTCCGGCCACTTATCGCATCTTACATCATCCAAGATGAGTCTCCACCACTGTACTTTTTCAAGAAAGGATTCAGGGCAATTTGCAGAAGCATATTGGACGAGTTCGTGGGTTGTTAGTATAACATCGTAGTCATGAACATTTACATCATTGTGTTTACCCTTTTTTGAGAATACTACCGCACCAGTTACTCTTCTTTCCATCATTTTTTTCATTTTCAATTTCGTTTTTCAGTTTCGCGGTTTTCATCTTCCTAAAACGCAATCACCACAAAAGACCCAAAAACTCTAGAGCTTTAGGTTGAACAATGGCGGAATCTCCTCAGCATTCGTCTGAACAAAGAAGGAATGTTCTGTTCGAGTGTGATTATAAGAATGTTGAAGACAAGATTCGTACTCCAGATGATGTGTTAACCAAGCTACATCGACATCAGAAGCAGGCATTGTTCTGGATGCGCGAAAGAGAGAACTTCATTGAGCTTCCTCCTTTTTGGGAAGAACGGAATGGCGTGTTTTTACATACACTGACTGGCGAAGAGACTCCTCATCGACCGGAGGCACTGCGGGGCGGAATTTTGGCCAACAAATAGGGATTGGGTAAAACCCTAACCGTAATCTCTTTAATCGCTCTTGATAAGGGCCGTACTGTTTATAAATTGCCTTCCGGTTCTGCTTATGGTTCTATATCTGGCTCTGTTTCTGGTTCTGGTTTTGTATCTGCTTCTGTTGGCTCTAGTTCTGGTTCAGTATCTGTCTCCGTTGGCTCTAGTTCTGTTTCTGTTTCTGCTTCTGGTGGTCGCAAGCAGAAAAAGAAAAGGAGGCGCTCTCCTTCCTTGCTTTTTTGTGGAATCTTGCTACGGTATGCTTATAGGAAGGCAAAGAGAGGTCAAGGAAAAACAAAGGGGAAAAGGAAGAAAAAGACAACTTTGGTTGTCACGACGTATGATTCTTGCAAGGCGTGGGCAAAACTACTCTTTGAACACTATCTACAAGAAAATTTGATGTTTGCTAAGTCCTTAGAAAAACTTATGTTTGCTAAGTCCGAAATAGTATCTTTGCTGAAAAACATTATTATCTTTGTATTATCAAAGTAAACAATTAACTCCAACCAACAACTTGAAATCCACTTATCTTATTTTTAGACAATCAACTATGTAGTTCTTAGACAATCAACTTTGGTTAGGAAAGAAACGTCAAATACTTCCAAAGGCCTATGATAGTTGGGTCAAATTTAAAGCCATCTCCTCATGGTCTTTATATAGACATATTGAAGGAGTGTAAGTTAGTAAGTTACCAATGTGGGACTTCAAAACCTCAGTCTTTGTACACATAACAAAACGTAAATAAGTATATATGAGTGCTTTGTTACATCATCAAAAAAGTTGATGTGGATAGATGGTAGCGAGTGATATTTTCCACATGAGAAGTGAGGATCGGTTAAAACTGAACCTAGAAGAACTGGAACCGAAACTGACCGCCATGTGATCAGTTCGGTTCGAGTATTCAACATTGGATATTCAGTATGTGTCGTTCGATCCGATTTGCGGTGTGATTCTTTCAGCTATGTCTGTTGAATCTTTTTTTTTTTTTTTTTTTTTTGGGTACAACCCTTCATATAGTTGTTATGAGGTCCTAAAACCAAAAGAAGAAAAAAAAAAAAAAAAGGCATAAAACTTGTATCATAAATTGTTAAAATCAACAATTTTAATTGCCCAATAAAATTGATTGATGTTTTAGTGCAACCTTCCTTTTTAAGTTAAATTTAACCAAAGTCTTTAACATCAAAATTGCCATAATTATTGATGCATGGCATTCCATCAATAACAAGGCATTGGCACTATTCTGAACCAGTCAGACGACAAGTCATTTGAGTTTGTAAGTTTGTTGTCGTTGCTGAGAGAGAGCACTATTTTCTTTTTTATAGCTGTACTTCGTCATTTTTTAAAACAGACTGTTTGGCTAAACTTTTCATTCTAATTTTTCTTTGTAACCTTGACGGTTAAATTAGAATTAGAGTGAGGTCCGTTGAACCCTCATCTCTTGCTTGAAATCTCTCGTTTAAGTGGTTTCCTTTTGTCTTTGTTGTGCCAATGATGCAAGATCATACTTGAACTTGGCGGTCTATATGGCTTAGGTTGCAAAGAAGTGCTTGAGCCCATCCGTTAGGTGCACCTAGACTCCTCGAAGTAAGAGCCCAAACAGATAGTGCTTGAGGTGGATTCCTGAGTTTGGTAGTGGGTGATGTTTAAAGAAGTTGATTACATATCTCCAATCAATTACAACTTTTAGGAGTAATAATTGCATCACTCCTACATCAATTGATATCAGGGTAGGAGGCCTCAAATTCACCCTTATGGGTGCGCCCTAGAGGGGGTATATTTCTAAGGAAGGGAGAATGATGCAGGAGCATACTTGAACTTGACAGGAGGACTATGTAGCTTAGGCCTCAAAGAAGTGCACATTCGTTAGGCTTGGGCCTCCAATAAGTATATAAATATGAGAGGGCACTTTTGATAAATGCCACAAAATCATGTCTTGGATTGATTTTTGCCACACAAGTATAAACTCTTGCAAGAAATGTTATATATGACATCATAAATAATTTTTATTTATTTATTTAAAATATCAATTATAATTACTAATTTGTATCTATGATGTAACCACCTGGGTTACCAAATGGTATCTAGTTGGTTACCAACAGCCAGCGGTGGGATACCAGTTGGCTATCAAATGGAAACCAGTTGCTTACCGACCACTAGAAAGTTTCCAAACGGTAACCAACGCCGACGCCGATGCCGAGTTACCGATTGGCTATCAAATGGTATCCAGTTGGTTACTGACCCCTGACAGGTTTCTGATCGGCAAATACTGTCGTCGGTGAGTTACTGGTTGGCTACCAATGATAACTAGTTGGTTATCGACTGTAGTTTCTTATCAGTAACTACCGTTGCTGGCAAGTTACCGAGTGGCTATCAAATGGTAACCAGTCGGTTACCGACTGCCGACAGGTAACCTATTGGTTACCGACCATTAACTATTACCACCAGAGGGTATCCAGTTGGTTACGACAGGTAACCACCACTGTCGGCAGGTAACCAGTTGGTTACGAATTGGTACCACCGAAAACCTAATAACCAATCGATTACTAGTTGGTAACCAAGTGATTACCGACCGGAAACTTTCGATTTCAATGGACTTTTTCGGGTTCATTCACCGGAATACTTAAACAACTACTATATTTTACCAAATTTCACAAAAATTTTGCAAAAATCATAAACCATATACACCAAAATTCAATAAAAATAATAATAATAAAAAACCACAATCTCTACGCGTTTCTTTGGGCACGAGATTAGCGATGTTGTTGAAATTGGAAATAGTGAGCTCTTCGTAAACCGCTATCTCTCCTAGAATCCACAAATCACAATTAATATTCTACCCAAATACACCATTTTTTTTTTCTTTTAATTTAAGAGCAATTCTCGATTTCCTTACATACCAATCGACCAAACACTCAAAAACCAAAACGTTTTTTCCACCGTTTTCTCAGCAACCAAACAGGGTCAACAAAATCCAAATGAAAAAAATAAACCTAGATTCCCGGTGTGGCCATTCATGTTCAAGTCGGCATCGCCGGCGGCACTCACAGTCACAGTTCCAGAATCCTCCATGGCTATAACTCAAATAGAAAGCCATCATATTCAAACAAGTCTCCCTAAGATTGTTAGCGTTAAACAACCGCCACGCTCTTCTCCTTCCCGACAAATGCCGAGATGATCTTCCTCAAGCTATCCAGATCGAATAGCCTTTTGCCATTGTTGGTGAACGACAGCATCAGCAAGTCATTGACGGTCATGTGCTCCAGTATCACGACAATTCACTTTTCCAGCTCGCGCTTGCAGCTATTCGAGGCCTTAATCACTGACCGGAAGAATTAGTAGAGGAGGTTGAAGGGAAAACGACTACTACAAAGGCAATCGGAGGTTCAAGAGGCCGCCGAAAATAGAAGAAAGATGCTTGGATCGGGTGAGAAACCTCTAGTGCTACGGCTACAAAATCTTCTCCGCGCAGGCCGATCGGAGCTACGAGAGGCAGTCGAAACTTCTTAGCCGACGGGAAAAGAGAATGGGAGTTGAGCGATCTGGAGTTATGCGGCCGAAGCAACTCGAATCAGAGTTGCGAAAGGCGATCGTGTTGGACAAAATCAAGGAGTCCATAACCGACCAATATTTTAGTCTTGTAGTTACTGTAACATATTTGTTAGTTTCTAATTTTAGGCTTTTAGTTTTTATCTTTTCCAATATTTTAGCCTTTATTACTATAACAAAGTGTTAGTTTTCTACTTTTATGTATATTTGAATCTTGCAATCTTCCTATAAATTACACAGCAAGAGAATGAATACAACAAGTTCACAAAACATTTTCTTCTTCTCTCTTTTGTGCTCCCCATTATTCACATGGTATCAGAGCAGTGAATGATATCATATTCCAGCCTTATATTCAGTTTTTTTTTCTTTGTTTCTTCATCATTTCTGACGAAAATCTTGCCACCAACATCACACCACCATCATCATCTCCACAATCATCAACACCTATCAAAATAGATCCTTATGCCATTCATCACTCAAATAGCCCTTCTACCATTCTTGTTACACCTCTATTGACAAGAGACAATTTATGGATCATGGAGTTGTTTAATAACTATGGCACTTCGTGCAAAAAACAAGCTTGGTTTTGTTGATGGGTCACTCCCAGTTCCAAAGGAAAGAAATGATATTTCCAACTGGGAACGATGTAATGATTTGGTTGGAAGATGGATTCTTAATTCAGTCTCACCTGAGAAACGTCCAAGTATCCTGTATGCTAAAACTGCAGAACAAATCTGGACAGATCTGAGGGATCATTTTTTTCAATCGAATGCTCCTAAGATCTATCAATTGAAACAATCAATATATGTCCTCAAGCAGGAAGGTACGTCAGTTTCATTATATTTCACACAACTCAATCTTTATGGGACGAACTCAGTTCCATTATTTCTGTCACTCCATGTATCTGTGGTAATGCTAAAAGCATTATTGATCAACAAAATCAAGATCGTGCCATGGAGTTTCTTCAAGGACTCCATAATCGTTTTTCATCTATTCACAGTCAAATTCTCTTGATGTAGCCGTTTCCTTCAATTCAAAGTATCTACAATTTGGTACGTCAAGAAGAAAAACAACAAGAGATTAATATTCGAACAACTTCTAACCGTTGATTCGGTAGCACTACAAACATCTAAACCATCATCCTGGCCTTCGGAAAAGCGACAACGTCCTTTTTGTGAACATTATAACAAGCATAGTCATACTCTTGCTACATGTTACCAGATTCATGGCTTCCTAGATAAGCAGGTGAAGAAATCAAGACTACCGTCATCCACTTCCGCTACTTTTGCTAGTCAATTAACATCTGAACAATACAACAAGCTTCTTGCACTTCTAGCCAAAGAAGAATCTGGTGGATCATCAGTCCATTTGGCAGGTACAACCCTCTCACTTGTTTATCCTCTTGTTGGATTATTGATTTAGGTGCTTCTAATCATATATGTACATCTCTTTCATTTTTTTCGTCATACTCTACTATTCATAAAAGTATATTAGTTCAATTGCCTGACAGTTCTCAGGCACCTGTGACACATAGGCACAATTCAATGTTCATCATCACTTACTTTCATGAAAGTTTTTCACATTCCATCTTTTAAATTCAATTTGTTATCTATTTCACATTAACAACACATAGGCACAATTCAATGTTCATCATCACTTACTTTCATGAAAGTTTTTCACATTCCATCTTTTAAATTCAATTTGTTATCTATTTCACAATTAACAAAGTCAACAAATTGTGATGTAATTTTTTCATCTTTTGAATGTATATTTCAGGACCGTGCAACGAAGAAGAAAATTGGTCGGGGTAGTGCTCGAAATGGTCTTTTTTTTTTTTTTAATCTAAATGCAGATTTAGATTTTAATTATGCCTTTTCTTTCGCGCATCGTAATAAATTTGACCTATGGCATTCTCGTTTTGATTTCATTGTCAAGAATTCTCCAAGTATTATTGCAAATAAAGATTTTGTTTGTGATGTATGTCCGCATGCTAAACAGTCGCGTCTTTCTTTTTCTCAAAGTACATCTTGTTATTCTCATTGTTTTGAATTAATTCATGTTGACATTTGGGGTTCTTTCTCTATACCTTCCAAAAATGGATCACGTTTGTTTTTTTAAAACTATTGTTGATGATTATTTAAGGTGTACTTGGATTTATTTAATGAAATATAAATATGAAACTTTCAACATGTTAATTCATTTTTTTATAATCAAATCAATCGTCAATTCAACACGAAAATTTCTTGTATCAACTCTGGTAATGGGGATATTTTTCTTCATCAACTTCAAACCATTCGTTCAGACAATGG
Source organism: Ficus carica (assembly GCA_009761775.1). Classification (NCBI taxonomy): domain Eukaryota; kingdom Viridiplantae; phylum Streptophyta; class Magnoliopsida; order Rosales; family Moraceae; genus Ficus; species Ficus carica. The sequence goes on along the minus strand of CM019742.1, from coordinate 14,385,919 downwards.
TTCTGAATTTCTTTCTATACAAATTTAACATGGTTTCATGATAATAGAATTATTCACCAACGTAGTTGCATTGCGACCCCCCCAAAAAATGGCGTAGTAGAACGTAAAGCATCGGCATCTACTTGATGTTGCTAGAGCTCTACGATTCAACCGAACTTGCCTCTTTCCTTTTAGGGTGAATGTATTCTCACTGCTACCTTCTTATTAACAAACCTCCAACTCCGATCCTTAATATAAATCACCACATCAAGTTTTACTTGGAATTGTTCCATCATATTCAGCTCTTCAAGTTTCAGATGTTTATGTTTTGCTAAAAATATGAATATCCAACATAAATTTGATGAGCAAGCCAAACCCGGTATTTTTGTTGGTTATCCATATGGTCAAAGGGATATTGCATATATGATTTCAAAACTCATCAAATCTATGTTTTCTCGTGATGTTCATTTTTCATGAGTCAATATTTCCATATCATGATCCTTCATCTCCTTCGTTAAAAAAATCAATTACCATTACTCAAATTAACGATGAATAGAACATTTGAATACAACTACACCACCTATTATTCCAACAAATGTTTCTCTAGTATTAATATTCCTCAGAAATCTAGTTGATTATTCCAATGATTCTCCAGTGTCTCTTCCCACGTCTTCTTAGCTTGATAGCTCAACCAATTCTCCATCTATTTCTGAGGACACTCTCTCCAATAATTCTCCTTCAACAGCACCTGCTCCTATCATTAACAATCATCCTCAATGAATCGTCACCCACCAAGTCATTTCAAGGATATATTTGTAATCATATTTCACTCTCAAACTGATTTTCCGCTAGCAAATTATATTCTTTGTCCACCTAAGCCATTCTCATTGTGCCTTTCTAACAATATAATTGAAAATCAAGAACCAAGATCTTATTCTCAAGCCATAAAATCTGCCGAATCGTGTGATGCCATTGCCAAAGAAATTCAGGCCCTTGAATCAAACAACACTTGGTCTTTATGTTCACTTCCCAAAGAAAAATCACCCATTGGTTGTAAATGGGTCTACAAAATTAAATATTAGTCTGATGGTTCTATTAAGAGATATAAAGCTCGCTTAGTTGCCAAAGGTTATACCCAAGTTGAAGGAATCAATTATCATGATACCTTCGCACATGTGGCCAAACTAGTTACCGTCGTCTCTTCTTTCCATTGTTGCCATTAAAAATTGGTCACTACACAACTTGATGTCAACAATGCGTTTCTCCAAGGAGATCTCAATGAAGAAGTTTATATGAAACTTCCTCCCGATTCTCTAGTAAGGGGGAGACTCGTGTATGCAAATTAAATAAATCTATCTATGGTCTTAAACAGACTTCTCGTTAATGGTTCTCTAAATTCTCAACCATTCTTATTCGCTGAGGTTTTCGTCAATCTATTTCAGACTATAGTCTTTTTACATATATTCATGATTGGATTTCTATTTTTGTTTTCGTCTATGTCAATGATAGTATTATCACTGGAAACAATGATGATACCATCTCAGACATCAAACAATTTCTTGCTCAATCTTTCTCCATAAAAGATGTTAGCAATCTTCGGTAATTTTTTAGGTATTGAAGTATCTCGCTCTAAATGAGGAATTCTTCTATGTCAACGAAAATAGACTCTTGACATTTATCTAATTATGGTATGATTGATTCTCAACATCTGATTTTCCTATGGAACAACATCTTCGTTTACGACCAAAAGATGGTACTCCCTTCCTGATCCAGCAATCTATCGTCGACTAGTGCGAAGTCTTTTATACCTCACTGTAACAAGACCTGATATTCAATATGTTGTAAACAAACTTAGCCAATTCATGCAATTTCCTCATTCCACTCATCTTGATGCTGCCAACCGGGTTCTTTTGTTATCTTAAAGGTACTGTTGGTAAAGGTTTATTCCTTTCTGCATCTAGTTCTTTTACTTTAGTCGATATGTTGACTCTGACTGGGCCGGTTGTCCTACTACTTGTCGATCCACCACTGGTTATTTCACCATGTTAGGTTCTAGTCCTATTTCTTGGAAACCAAGAAACAAACCAATAGTTTCTCGTTCTTCTGCAGAAGCTGATATCGTTCTCTCACTGCACTTACTTCTAAGTTGCAATGGTTAAAATATCTTCTTTCAGATCTTGGTTTCAACCATCCACAACCAATTCCAGTTCATTGTGATAGCCAAGCTGCTATTCACAATGCTGAAAACCCTGTCCTTTCATGAATGCACTAAACACATTGAGATTGATTATCATTTGTCTTTGAGAAAAACTCAAGCAGATATCATTGCTCCTTCCTACCTACATTCTAGCGACCAATTGGCTAACCTTTTATTACCAAACCACTTGGAGGTGACGCTTATCGCCGACTAATTCCCAAGTTGGGTGTTCTTGACATTTCAATCCCAACTCCAACTTGAGGGGGGGTGTTGGCCGAAATCAAGGAGTCCATAACATACCAATTTTTTAGGCTTTTAGTTATTGTAATAGATTTGTTAGGTTCTAATCTTTAGGCTTTTAGTTTTTATCTTTTCCAATATTTTTTGCCTTTATTTACTGTAACAGAGTGTTAGTTTCCTACTTTTATGTATATTTTAATCTTGTAATCTGCCTATGAATTACACGGCAAGTGAATGAATACAACAAGTTTATAAAGCATTTTCTTCTTCTCTCTTTGTGTTCACCATTATTCACATATCGGAGCTTCGGAGGCCGATGGCGAAAGAGAACAGAGCTCACAAACTTAGCGGCGGGATGGCAAATCTGATGAGATGGTAGATCCAATGGGTGGCAGATCGGAGACAGAGAGGATGGTAGCATGTTCACATAGGAAGGGGAAGAGAGAGAAAGAAATTCTAAAATAATTTAAATAAAATTTATGACATCAACATTGTGGCATTTTTTAACAAAACCTTTTAGAGTTGTGGCAAAATCAAACCACACATCCACCCTAATTTGAAAAAAAGTATACGGGCCTTTTGGTACACAAGTTCAATTTGAGTTAAGTTAAAATTTTTAAATTTAAATAGTAATTTTTGTTGACTTTTTCAGAAAAGACAAAAAACATGATGAAAAAAGTACAATTTAGTTTAAGATGAGTTAACGAACAAACGGGCCCTACATTTATATATACTTCAAAACAAATATAAAACTTGATTAGAAACAGACTTTTAAGTCTTTTAATTAGGGACTTCAATAACGCACACGCCAATGTAAAAGTCCCCACGCGCATGCTTTAGTTTAGTGCTAATTAACTTCCTACTAGTCATCTTCCTTTTTCTTCCCCCTTAAGCAAAAATAATAATAAAAATAATAAATTAAAATTAAAAGACCAAACTCACTAACAAAAAAAAAACGACAACGAGACCCAGACTCCTCTCTCCTTCTCTCTCCTCTCTCTCTCTCTCTCGACTATTTTCCCATTCTTTTTCTCTCTCCCCAAACACCACCCTCCCAGATGGTACAGCCGGCGAGCCCATCTCCGCCCAACCCCCAACTGACCCAGCAATTCCTGAGCTCCGTCCTCTCCCAGCGCGGCCCCTCTGCCCTCCCCTACTCCGAGGACACCAAATGGCTTATCCGCCAGCACCTCGTCTCCCTCTCCGCCGCCTTCCCCTCCCTCGAGCCCAAGACCGCCTCCTTCACCCACAACGACGGCCGCTCCGTCAACCTCCTTCAGGCCGACGGCACTGTCCCCATCTCCTTCCACGGCGTCACCTACAACATCCCCGTCGTTATCTGGCTCATGGAGTCCTATCCCCGCCACCCTCCCTGCGTCTACGTCAACCCCACGCGCGACATGATCATCAAGCGCCCCCACGCTCACGTCAATCCCTCCGGCCTCGTCTCGATCCCTTATCTCCAGAATTGGGTCTATCCGAGCTCCAATCTCGTCGATTTGGCCAAGAATTTGAGCGCCCTCTTCGGCCGCGATCCTCCGCTTTACTCGCAGCGGAGGCCGAATTCAAACCCTAACCCTAACCCCATCCCCAACCCCAATCCTAGTCCGAGTCCGAATCCGAGCTATGCACGTCCTGCGATTCCGCCTAGGGCTTATCCGCCTTCTCCGTACGGCGGAGGATCGTCGGCATCGTCGGTTTCGCGCCAGCATAGCGATGATCCGACGGAGGTTTATCGGAAGAACGCGATCAACAAGCTTGTAGAGGTTGTTCATGGAGATATATCGGCGATGAGGAAGGCGAGGGAGGCGGAAATGGAGGGGATGTTCAGCGCTCAGGCGGTTCTGAGGCAGAGGGAGGAGCAATTGGGAAAGGGGTTGAAGGAGATGCAGGACGAGAAGGAGGGATTGGAGCAGCAATTGCAAATGGTGTTGATGAATAGCGACGTTATGGAGAATTGGTTGAGGGAGAACGAAGGGAAGAAGGCGAATTCCGAGAGCATCGAGGTTGACCAGGTGTTTGAGTGCTTGGATTCGCTGTCGAAGCAGATGTTGGATTGCACGGCGAGCGATTTGGCATTGGAGGATGTTGTTTATGCATTGGATAAAGCTGTTCAGGAGGGAGCGATCCCCTTTGATCAGTACTTGAGGAATGTGAGGCTGTTGTCCAGAGAGCAGTTCTTCCACCGTGCCACGGCTGCCAAGGTCCGAGCCGTGCAGATGCAGGCTCAGGTTGCCAACATGGCTTCAAGGATTTCGCAGTTCGTGTCGTGATAATGGAGATGAATACGATAAATTGACTTTGCTTCTGCTGAATTATCACGGGGTTCCGATGATGGAGATGTTATGAAAAGGAATGGTATCGAGGTCAGATTCTTGTGAAAAAATTTGTATTTGATAGGAAAAAATAGATACATTTTGCTGTAAGAATATGTTCTTGAAATAATTGTTGTGGCAGGAATCAATTTTTGGTTTGATTTTATATTCCATATATCAATGTCATATAAGTTCATTTTACTTCGAAGTTCTGGTGATTTGGCTTTTTTTTCTTTCATAGATTTCTCATTCTGTTGCTGCATCATGCAAACGATGTCATGCTTAATAATGAAAGGTGTACTTGCTAAGAATTACTGTCGATTTTTCGTTGAATCTGGAAGCTTCTAGTGAATGCCAATGCGTACGTTTTACTTTTGACTGAAATGAATGTTATGACATCATGAGACATGTGTATATAGATCTTGAGGACTGGTTTTGCAGAGACTCTTGGTGAAAATTTATAGACATCTCTGTGATTTTACACAAACTCGCTTTTAATAGCGGAATGGGACGGAGCCCAAGTATATCGGATAAGTCTTACAGCTAAATTCTATTGTCATTCACGATTCTTTGGAGGAGTACGTTAGATTCTGCATGATTTGAATGCTATAAAATCTTAAATGTTGAACTGTGAACTTATTGTTTGTCGTCCATGACATTTTTTGGAGTAGCAAAAGATAGATTCTAGTTGATCCGAATGTTGAATGCTAAGGTGTTCAATGCTGAACTGTGAACTTGATAGATTTTAATATCTGATTTTAATGATAAAGGACTCCTTTTTCCTTGGTTCTTTATGTCTTTATGTCCTATGGTGCTGATTCTTATCACCTTTCTTGATAGTGAAAGCCGATATTTTCATTTGAATTCTTCAACTCAGCGCACAACGTGCTGAACTCGGTCTTTGCCTCTTGATTTTAAGACTTTTATGTAGGACGGGATTTGGGGGAAAGAAAAAATACTGATAGATGTTTAGAATGCCTCTGATAATTGTATCCGATTCTTGTTGTTTCTTATCTATCCTTTTGTCCTGAAGATGTTTAGAATGCCTGGTTTTATGCCATAGGTTGTATGGACAGGCTTTTTGGTTAATGATATTTCAAACTTTCAACGTATTGGTACCTGTCTTAATTTCACAGCTTTCTCTAGCACAAAAACCACGATTGCAGGTTATTGCTTGTGTTAACCTGTTTCATTGTTAACTAGGTTTTGGTCAAAGTTTTGTTTTGGTTTTTGTTTTGTTTTTTTTTTTTTTTTTTCTTCTTACAAATGTTTATCTTTGTTGCTGGAAATGTTCTGAATGATGCTGGCTATTTAGCCAAATACATATTGTTTGTTGTCGTATATAAAAGTTGTTATATGTACAATAATTTATCAACACATATATTATTCAATATTTATGACTCTTATATTTCATCAGAAATAAGAAAATTTCAATTGGACCAAACACACGGCGACCATCACTTATGGTCCCCTTGAATATTATATATGTATACATATATATATATATATATATATACACACTATACTATACTATGTTATATTTGATCGAAATGCCTCCAATCAACTAGACTGCCATCCGACAACTTCAATTTCTTGGTACACCATGTTATCGTCTATGGTCCATGGATGAGAAAAAACGAGGAACAATGGCGGTGAAAAACAATATTGTATGCATAACACTTGTCAGATCTTAATTGGTAACAGTTCAAGAAATTCTAAATAAGAAGCATCGCCAAATAAGAATTTAGAATATAGTAGAGTCTTCTTGGACCATATGCGGAGGGACTACTGTCAAAATTTTCCGGCTCGATCAGCTAGCTGAACCTTACAGGTATCCTCAATTAGGTTTCATCACCAACTAATTGTCCATAAACCAACCTAAAATTTCATAAAGGGCCGGAGGTAGCGTGAAATTTCCGACTTACCAGATATTGGAGTTTGCCTCGTTCACTACCCTAGGGAAGTCCTTGGTACTGAAAATCGAACTTCTATAGCTCGGTTTTCATCTAGGATTTAAGTATGAGACTGGTACGCCAATAGACTTCCCAGCAGCTTGTTCGCAGCACAATCTTCAACAACTTCGTTGTTCTGATTATATACAATCCTAGCTGAAAGTTGTAGAAGTAATATATGACCTGCAAAGAACGAAAATAGCATCTTAGAAGTAACGAGAAGAGAAAAAGGCGAGAGACAAACAAACAAAAGAAAATCCGGACTACATTAGTAGTAAATTAAACAAGGAAACCAAAATTTGTTCAAAGATAATGAATGGACTGCCCCAGACAATATTCTTATCCGTTTGTGAAATGAAAGTCAAACTAGCTCGCTCCAAACTTGATGAATGGTTAAAAAAGAGTTTTCTGTGACTATCTTTCCTATGTATGACCACAACTACTACTCAAAAAGGTTGAGAAAAGATTGTTTAAGAGAAATCTAAATGGTTGTAAATGGGAGTAATAGTAACAATGGAAAAGAACTAGTGGCTGTTGCGTCTTCCCCAACACACCCCACCCCCCCCCCCCCCCCCCCCCCCTCTCCTTTTTTCTGCTTTTATAGTGGCTACCGACAACTCTTAATCTCACGAACTGAGGACTTTGGAGTTGCACCAATAAATTTAACGACCCTCAACTTCATTCAGCAATAAGGCAGTGAAGGATCAATTTCCTACCTGATTGACGAGTCTATTTGAGCTAAGCTCGTGCGAAAAGCGCGCAGCAATTTTCATTAAACATCTGATATGATGGTCCACAAGAGAGAGTGTTGCTACACCTGGTTTAACAGGTTTACCTGTAGCATATTTTCCTGCACGTGCTAAAACTAGTCAGAGGTCATCATGTTAACCAAAAACAAATGAATTATTGTAGTTGTTGGAAAATATATAGCTAAAAATAATGTCGACGTCAGACCTAAGAAATTATATCTTTTGGGACGAAAATAAGAAAATAAATAAACCACAGTTAGAACGCAAGGAATTGCAAGGGAATTTAGATCTGAAACTGAGCGATGCGGAACAAACATTGTTAGAGGATCGAATGACTGATTGTTAGCTATCTAATTATCCTAAGAGGTTGCAATATTTAATTCAGAACAACAGCCAATCCAATTGCCAGCATGTTTTACCGTACAACAGAGTTACCATTTTAATTTTTTCCACTCGATTATTTAATTTTTCAGACAACTAATCTGCAATAAAGGGTGGAAAGAAACTATGAAAAAACAGTTAACAAGAAGCCTAACCCTGCTACAGCTTCCTTGCCCTGCAAAGCTGCAAAATTTGCAAGTTCACTAATGGCCTCGAAATTCTTTTCAGCCATAGCCTCTTTATCAAAAATGGCATCTGATAAAACAACCGAGGATGCTCCCTTGGCTATGTAATCCCCAATCGAATCTGATCAGAAAAAGGTGGAAAAAAATCAATAACTTGGGTATTGATCCTAAGCATTGTCGAATTGATCTATTTCTTATAGCAGAATTTGTACTGCACCATGAAAAAAAAAGTCATCTATTTCGTATTTTTTTCACCTTTTTTTTTTTTTAAAGGATTGATAATGCAATGTTAAATACAAGTTAAGAATTGAGGTTGTTTGACAGCAATAAGCGAAAAGCACTCAAATATGTATCACACACACACATGCACACACGCACGCACACACATAAAGTAAGGACCAAAAACTTTGTGATACAATAAGACGCAAGCTTTCCTCCAAGTTAAACATTGCAAAAAAGAAAATATACCCTTTTTTTTTTTTTGTATATTTTATCTGCTTTGTATACACGAACTGTTAACTTTAAATAAGAATGATATGTGATAGAACGCACCCATAGTGATTCCTTGAGAAGCAACCATTGAGATGTGTGAAAAAGCCTTCTTGATTGCTGATATATAATTTACACCTCCTAATGCTGAAACAGGATAAACCTAATTCTCCGAATAATGTGAAAATTACAACTTTGGAACCATATTGATTACATCTGAATCTTAATATCAACGAATTTTAACAAAATGAACTTACAAAACTTACCTTGACCATTTTGGCACCAGCATCATGTGCATACAATATCTGCAAACAACGATAGGTGCTTATTCTCATGTTAATGGTAAAGTAATCAACAATCATAATGTCTAACAGAGTGTTGCGACACATAAAACTCTCAGATAAAACATACATAGATTTTTCAGTTGCAATGACAAGAGTAGAGACTCAAAAGATAAACATCACAACAAGTCACGCTAAACTGAAAGCCTGGTGAATTCTTAGAATATCTAACCTCTGTTGGAGTCATTGCACCAGGTATGTACAACACTTCACCATGCTGGAAACCATCCATAACATCCTGATGCATGGTTAAACATATTAAAGAAATGGAAATAAACATCCTAAAACTTCTTTTATTGGACTTTAACATGGAAAGTCGTGATAGCTGACAAGGAGATGGACAGAAACTGGCTAGACATCGAAGCTTGCCTTCACCATAGCAGGGCTCATAAGGAATTTGGCTCCAGTGCGTACTGCCTTTTTAGCATCCTCGACACTAAGAACAGTCCCTACCTGAAGAATACTTGGTCACTTGAGAAAATGTGAGGAAAACAATTCTAAGAAACATATCATTGGACCCAATGTCCAGAAATCTAAAAGCAAAAGAAAATTAATACTCCTAAGACTGTTGTAGGATAGTCATGAACCAGCTGCTGCAGAACCTGAAAAAAGAAAAAAAAAAAAAAATTTATAAACTATTGTACCGCGTTTTGAGAGAGATATAAGCAAATATGAGGACAGAAAAATAAGAGAGAAAAGAATAGCACAACAAGAAGAGAGAAGACCGTATTTTTAACAACCTCAAACACACCTGGGGTGGACACTACAATCTCCAGCTACACAAAAAAGAAAAAAGAGAAATAAAAACAAAATATTAGAAACCCATCAGTAGGAGATAGAGCATGAACATATACTTTTCCATGTGTCTCCAAAACCAACGCAAAGACTCGGTAACTATTTCGACACACCAACAGAAGTATGTTTCAACTTTACAAATTACAGGACGAGCAATGCAATGGAAAAGCCAATCAACAAGAACATGAATTTAAATGCAATTTTTTTTTTTTTTTTTTTTTTGGAGACATGTCATGTGGGATCGTAACTTCTTGAAAAAACACAACTAATTTGTCCGTCAAGTGCTCCAGTTATCCAATGTCATAGCAGTGTTCACATTTCAAAAGATGCAGCAAATTGTTGAGCCAGTGGTGCTTGATGTGTAAAATAACTTGCATTATTCTCTTTCTGCACAGACCAATAACTAAAAATTGACACGAATGATTAATCTATGAAGAGAACTCATAAGAAAAGACTCACAACTGAGATTCCACCAGAGAGCGCAGCACGTGCAGCTTCCATTGCCAACTCTGCGCTACAAAAAAAGAACCATACAATAAGCCAGTTTACAGCAACATCGTCGACTTGTGTTATAATTGCGCACTAATTTTGTTTTTTTCCAAAAGTAAATCTGCTAATTGATGAGAATTGCTTGAACAAAAAGTTGGGTTTTTTTCCCCCCCCCCAAACCCCCCCCCCCCCCCCCCCCCCCCCCCCCCCCAAAAAAAAAATCTAGGCCAAGCCAGGGCAAGCTTTCCTGAACTCAGAAGAACATCCGTTTTCCCAATATGAAAGGAGTCTGAAGTTTGCAACTGATTCTATCTCTACAGTTTTTTGGGATTTTATATGGAAAAGGGATAACGAAAAGAACAAGTCGGAAATATAGTCAGCTTCCCCTGCTCAAGATAGCAGCATTTTTTCTCAAGTTGCTTCTGTTACTACAAAATTTTAAATTTGACACGAACCTTTATTTTCTTCCTTACTAATGGTCTTAGACTCAGAAAATCATTTTGGCCAAATTTCTATGCCAATGCCAAAATTTGGCATTTGGATAAGAAAAAAAATTCTCCAATGCATTGGCATATCACATCCCAAATTTTGACATTGTGGTTGCTTATGTTGACAACATCCAAAAGACTGAAACTTTTTTTGTTCTGAATTTTCAAACTACTATCGCTGACTCCGATTTGCCGCCTCTACTTAAACAATAACCTTGTAGATTAACATGCCAACCTCGTTAAGACGGCCTAAACTTTCCCTACCTCGTTACTCCAAATGTATAGCTATAGAAAAAAAAAAAAAAAAAAAAGCAGCAAAATTGTGTATAGAAATGGTTTTGACTGTGTCGTTAATGCAATAACGAATAATAAACTCTCACCGGAACGAAACAAAGACAAACAAATATGGAGAAGAGCGAGAAGGGATAAAGTAAACCTATTGGAGCGAAGGCAAGCGATGACACCGGAGCTCTGAATTTGAGCCACGGTTTCGTCGACGAGTGACGAACAAGGGCGGCGAGCGACGCGACAGAAGCTTGGGGCTCGACGAGGAAGCGGCGGCAATGGCGGTGGCGGTGGCGGCGAGCTTCGAGGGAGGACCAGACACGGTGGAGGTGGAGGTGGAGGGCCTTTGTGGAGGCTCAAACTGAGAGTCGGAGTCACCATAGCCACGGCTTCGTCTCCAATTGCCAGAGGAGAGTAGGAGACAGTCCAAAGCTAGCTCAGTGTCTGAAAATGTGGTTTTTTTTTTTTTTTTTTTTTGGGGGAACAATGAAGTCTGAAAATGGAGGTTTACGTGTTAATTTAAGCGGGATTTTGTGTTCTGTCTGATGGGAAGTAGATATGGTTGTGTTTGTACGCTTGATGACTTTGAAAAGAAAAGAGAAAAAGGTAAATTGCTCCCCGCTGTTTTTACGAAATTACGATTTAATTTCTAATCTTTATTTATAATTAAAAAGGTTCTTAATTTTTTTTAATATTGTAATTTGATCCTTGTTACAGTTGCAAAATAAATAAATAAATAAATAAATAAAATGTTTTTAAGAGGCGTGAATTAAATTTAAAAAAAAAATTGAACTAAAACTACAACGGTAAAGTTTTTTGTCATTGTTTATTAATTTGCATTTTTAGATTTTTTTTTAATGAACTAAGTTTATAATAAATAATTTAATTTTAAAGTTCCAAATTAAAAAAAAAAGTAAATTTATATAGTGGTATATATGATTTTAAATCATTTGAGATACTAAATTTTAAATGTGAGTACTTAAAAATAAAAATAAAAAATTAGGTGAAATCTAAGTTATGCAAATGTAATAATTAAAAATTTTCAAGGGTAAATAAGGAATAAAATTGTAAAATATTTTGTCATAGAAGAAAAATTATGAGTCTTTGATTTTAGAAGCTAAAAATAGCATTTTTAAAAATCCCTGGGCGTCCCAACTCCCTCCGTCCCTGCTTTTTATTAATAAATATTAAAAAATAGATAATAGATTACATGTATATTGCATATAAGTTGAATTATATATATATATATATAAAAAAATTAATTATCTTTAAGTTGAATAATATTTTTATTTCTATAGTCGGTGAACATTGGCTTTGTTCAAGTGCTTTATAATGGGGGGAGAGACTTCAAAATATCTGTCCTCAAAAATCACATTACCCAATTCTCCTTTCCGAACAAAGCCAATAAAGATAGGTGGACCCCCTTAGTCCCAACAACACAAAAGTGCATTATTAAATTCCAAAAATTCTATATCAAAGAAAAAAATATATATCATAAAAATCCTAAAAATGCAGTTTTACATTACCCCAAAAAAAAAAAAAAAAAAAAAAAAAAAAAGCCAATTTATATTAGAGAAGAGATAAGAAAAGAGTAGCAAAGCAGACTAGCAGCGTATAAAGATAGGCTATGGCCATGGCTTTGAATCCATTTTTCTTACCAAATCCCTTTTCTTTTCCCAAAACTAAATCCATATTAATCTCCGATCACACATTTTTTCCCTCTTATTCAAACTCCACATTTCACTCCAAAACCAACGAGTCCAAGAAGGAATTACTAGTTCCAAGAGTCGCCTCAATCCCATACCAACCCCTCAACGTGGACTACTTGGAGGAAGAGTTCAGCGGCCACGGCGTCACCTTCCAAGGCATCGGCGACAGCTGCGTCGCTAAGATGCGGTTGGCGAACCGGAGCACGGCCATCCTGATGCTGCCAAGTGGCTTGATCACCTCCTACAAGACTGCCATGTGGCATGGAGGCACCGACGAGGTGCTGCACTCGTCGGTCAGCGAGGAGGACAATGGCGATGGACGTGGTGGTGCTGTTGTTCGTGGCGGGGTTTCTTTGGCGTTGGAGTTTTCGAGTGGTGATGGCGTTTCTTGGTCGCCAAGTAACTGGACTCTTCGGAGCATCGAGGGAAATTCTCAGGATAAGATTCGGGTGTGCTTTTGTTCTGTCTCTTTAAAGAAGGAAACTATGTTAATCTACAGTTTCTACTGGTTTCAACTATTTAGTTTTCAGATAAGTGCATTGGATTAGTTTTCAGATAAGTTTAGTTTATTGGTTTTAGGCGTTTTTGCCTCCTAAACTTTTAATTGCGGCGAATTACTTCCTAAATTTAATAATATGTTTGTAGAATGCCCCCAAATTGATGAATAGTGTTGAATTTGGAAAGTCACGTTCTCTCACACGTGACATGATATACTCCGATTGTCATATAAAGTTTCAGTCTTTTTCTTTAAACGAGCACACATGACGTGTATGAGAGGGTTTCCATCCAAATTTTAAAGTTGCAATCGATTTCGGGGTAAACTCTGCAATCTTTGTTACATTCTCTTGGCAATTTGGCAAAATTAAAGTGGCAAGTTATTTAAATTGGCCAAAACTTTCCAGTTCCTTTTCTGTTAAATTTCTTTGTTACTAGTTTTTTTCTTTTAAAAAAAAAAAAAAAAAAAAATTCACTTTTTTGATTTTGTGGCGATTTTTATGGTTATTTTATGTGATCCTGCTTACTAATTTAAGCCAATCTCTTTGAGAGGAAATAATTAATCTGTCGAATGCAGGTAGAACTTATCAGCACTGATTCGGGAGAGAAAGTGGAAATAAAATACATTGTGACTCTCAAAGAAGCCGAGTTAAGCTCAGATTTTGAGATCTCAAACTCTAGATCTGCCCCAATCCAACTTACTGGATGTATTTTAAGCCATCTGAGAGTAAGCACGCCAGATGCAACCTACGCAATAGGATTAGAACGATCGAACTTCTTTAACCGACCTCCATATTTGTCGAGCTTCAGTCTTCTTCCTCCAGACTTTGGACAGAAAAAGAAATCCGAACTTAGCCAGATGTTGGATAAGATGCTAATCTGGCAACCAAAAAATCGAAACAACGGTGAGGAAACAAAGAGTGGTAAAAAAGAGTCAGAAGAAGAAATGGAGGGTGAGGAAACCGACAACTACAAGCATTTAAGGGAGGAAATGAGTCGAATATACACCTTTGCACCCCGGAACGTGACAGTGATCGACAGGGTACTTATCTTATCCTATAGAAACTAAACTCTAAATCCCGATTTCAATTGCACACGACGCTTATACTGGAAATAATTGTGTTTAACAAATCTACCCCTTTTTGTTTTGTATCTAATCTTCACTCAGATTCTTTTACACTGGTTCACATTATCAGTCGACATTACATTATGGCTGCTGACTGCGACTGTTCCTAATCTTTCATATGCTAAAACAAAAGGGAAAAATGGAGTTTGATTCACCAAAAAATCTTTTCTTTTGTACATCACAACTCCTTTGCATAACTTGTTTGTTTCGTAACGAAAAACTTTCATTACAAACTTTGTACAGCCATTGACTGAGACTGGTCATTGACAGTTCTTTACTTTTTCTATTTTCATTGTAACAGGGTAGAAGAAATTCAATTATAGTGGGAAGAAAAGGATTCGATGAGTTATACATGTTGAGTCCCGGTTCGGATCATGAATATTATGGCAAGTATTCTTATATATCTGTTGGCCAATCAGCCATGATTAAACCATTGGTTGTGGGTGCTGAAGAAGTGTTACGCATTGGACAGGACTTGTACAATCCAAATCTCTAAGTTATGCTCAACGTTGAACTTTATGTCAAGTACGTTTTATGCGCACAAGTTTTGACTACAAGAGAGTAGAAAGACTAATATTTCTCATAACTTGTAAGCAAGAAAAGTTCTGTGTTATTTTTTTTTTATTTTTAACCTAAACAGAATAAATTATTTGTCTAACTTCGATATTGATTAAAGAATGTAGCATACAATTCCACCAGCAATGAAAACAGCAACCCTTTACATTTTTCAGTTCGTTAAACATCTCTGATCTGATGTTTTGCAGTACAGTTACATTGGTAAAGGCAAACTTACTTCCTCGGACTCCGAAATTTAGAAATATACTATCATATTGAAATCCTGATTTACAATATCAAAAGAATTTGACACACTAGAAACAAGAAGTTTAGGTTGGAACAAGATAACAACCTTCATCCTGATTACTCAACAAAAAGACGGGAGTAAATGCAGCCAGTAGTGCAAACGATAGTCCACAGACGAACTTTAGAACAGCCTTTGGACGATCGGATTTCATCTCAGGAATCATCTGATGAGGAACTTGTAAATGAGGATCTATAGGAATGTCTTCGGTTGATGACACGGATTCAATGTCATCTTGGAACTGCTCAACATCAGCATATAAGCTTTCGTTCTCTCCGTCTCCGCATTCGTATTCATCGGGTGAAATACACTTTGGGTCACATCCAGAAACTGGGCTCCACTCAAAATCACTGAGGGAGTGATATCTGGACCTCACTTGTTTCTCAGGATATTTGGGGTTGATATTATTCAGATCCTGAAGAGAGTGAACAAGCTTCCTTGGAGTTCTGTAGGTATCGTTGTCCGTATTAATTGGATTGCGTGACCTCTAATGCACAAGAGTAGAAAGTACAATATTAGTCGTAAAAAGAAGGATGAAACTAGTTGTACACAATGAAAATGACATAGTTTCAGAAAAATAAGCTTCAGATATTGCCCCAAAAAATAAAGCAAGACCTTACTAAGAAGTTCAATCAGTAGGGTCGCCTAGTTTATAAGTACAGATAAATTGCCGAAAAGAAAAGCAAAAACAAAACAATCAGGTATCTTAGGGATCATAGTTTATGTTCTATAAATGGAATCCCCAGCAAGCAATATTTTCGTGTCAATGTTTCGAATTATTGCTTTTCAATTTAAATTTTGAATTACGTCAGATAACCGATGTAGCGACAGGTTCTAAAGCAATTTGTTTTTAGATCAGAAAAAGTAAGCCGTAAAGATATATGCAACTTACTAGGGGACTCGATGCAGCGCTTCTAGAGATTCCATGTCTAGGAGTGTTCCGTGAGAATGCCAAGACTTCTTCTTCACTGTTCCCTTTGGTTTTAAAAAATCTTTTGTTGTTAGATTGTTCGAAGAACGAGTCCGAGACACCCCTTGGACTAGCAATCTCTGAGAAGAAACCTTCCTTGAAAGACACACCAACTCCACCATTCTCAAAACTCCATAGCTTTTGCTCAACACTCCTGCAGTCACTATCCAAGTATTGAATGTCCTGCCTTGTTAAAATCGGCGAATCGATCAACGAGTCATATTCATCAAAGGAGTAAAGGAAATGTGAACCAGGTGATGCAGATGCAGGAGATTGATAGCCAGCGCCCGATAAAGTCCTCAGGCCGTTGTCCCTCCTACTAAAATTAGATCCAGTCACCGAGCCTTGACCTTTATGGGATTTGGACCCACTTTCTGAAGCTATTCTCTTTGCAATTTGTAATGCTTCAAAAGCAGCCCCTTTAATATATGGCAGCTGATCAAATTGACACTTTTCCATCTCCTCGATTATTGACTGAAGCTCGGAGCGTATGCTCCATGGGTCCAAACACTTCATTAAAAATTTAACCATTTGAACAGCAGACAGTCGTTTCTGAGAATTACCTTGTTCTATCCCAGAATTTAGGATCCTTAATCCAGATTGTACCAGTAACCTACCATACGGTTCAACAGCCACAGCATTGCGTTTTGCTAGATCCATAACAAGACCCATGTGTGCATTCGTCTGTGCAAAATTTTCCTCTAGAGCCCCGGCCACGTTCTGACAAACCTTGTTAACCATCTCATACGACGCGAATCGCCAATTGTCATTTTCCACAAGAGCCTTTAAGCAAAGGGCAGCTCCTGAAGTGATACTCTCTTGAGAACCCAAGAGAGAATCCGCAAGAGGATTGCAGAGTGAATGAACTATATATCTCTTTCTCTCTTCGGGAGTGCTTGCGTCAATACCATATCTGGCAATCGCGGGAACCACCCTTGAGCATGCATTCTGTAGGGGAAAAGACCCTCCGCTCGAAGCCAAGGTCTTGATTATAGAGTCCATGATGTCATCTATCAAAGGCACTATTTTGGGGCCGTGAACACGAGCAAGAACTTCATAAAGAGAAATTGTGCATTCTCCGGACAAAGAACCAGCTTCTTTATTTCGAGAAACTTCAGCAAGAAAGAGAGGGATTGCTTTTGAGTCCATATCTTTCACAAAGGAGTGGAGTGCCTTCATTGCTGCTCTGCGACTATCAGCATCTTTGTCAAAATTTTTTAGCTCTTGCTGTAGTATTGGGTTTAGATTCTTGCCCATAGGTGACCTTAAAACACCAAAGAAAAACGAATTATTCACTGCGAAGTTGATAAAGTTGCAACAAAAACTGATCTACTTACACAACTATAAATTCCGAAAACCACATAAACTAAACTCTGAAAAAACGAACTCAATTCGTCAAACTTCAGAAAATAAAACGAACCGCCAACAACATGAATATGGAGAATCATAAACCTTCCTTCACCAACTAAAAAAATAAAAATAAAAAATAAAAAATAAAAAATCATAAAACCAGAAAATCAGTCACCATTGACCCGGGACGGAAACTAAAATCAGAAGGAAAATTTTCCCAATAAAATAGATTACAAAGCACCAAATTGCAAATTATGAAATCCATTTCAAAAGAATCAAAGTAGCACCTCATTTTTTGCAACCACTACGAGATTTTAGTGAAAAATCTCAGATTTTGAATTGGGTTTCCTGCTTGTACAACAAACGAAAATATGAACCTAACCCAAAAGTTTCAATTTTTTCCCCCAAATCTGATTTACAAAAACCAAAAATACCATATGATTTTCGATTCCCAAATCGGGAGAATTTAAACTCAAATTAGCAAATGGGTATCTCGGATCTTGCAATAAATGACGCAAATTGAACAAAAAAATTTCTGCAAAAGAAAAAAAACAAAAACAAAAACAAAACAAAGAACTTGTTTCGTTTGATTCAAGAACTCAGAAATACCTGAAAGCTCTCTTGTTTTCTTTGTCTTGTCGTTGTTGTAGAGGGAGTGTTCTGGGAAGAAAGAGAAAGAGAGTAAAGTAACGTTCAGCTGAGTTGGGATTTTTGATTTGAGGATGAATTCCCGCGGAGATTTCGGGGGTGATTGTCTGCCTGGAAAATGGATGGAGATTTTCTTTTCCTGTGTATTCAGTGGAGCCTGTTCCTTTTCATTTCAAAATCTTTTCTTCAAATTCCACCGCCATCCTTTCCATGCGGGTCCCTCTATGCCTTTGATCTTCTTGGACGATAGTACCCCTCTTCTTAAAGGAATTGACTCATATATCCTTTTATTTGTGTCTCTTTTCGTGTCCCCAATGAACTCATATTTACTAACATTACTTTTATAATAATATAATTAAAAAAACTATTTTTTTTAGAACAAAAAACTAATTTTATTGACGTATTATGATATTATTGGAGAGATGTGAATAAGTAGGGGTGGCAATACGGGTCGCGACACGACGACACAACTCGAAAACGACACGAATTTCACGGGTTTGGGTTAGGAAAAATAAGGGGCGGGTCGTGTTCGTGTCACGGTTTCGTGTCGTGTTCGTGTCGCGGGTCGTGTTCGGGTTGGACACGTTTTTTTCGTGTCAATTTCGTGTCACTTTTCATGTCAATTTCGTGTCAATTTCGGGTCAATTTCGTGTCACTTTTCGTGTCAATTTCGTGTCACTTTCGGGTCGTGTGTCAATTTCGTGTCAATTTCGGGTCAATTTCGTGTCGCGGGTCAGTTTCGTGTCGCGGGTTAATTTCGTGTCACGGGTCAGTTTCGTGTCGCGGGTCAATTTCGGTTCGTGTCGTGTCAACCCATGACGGGTTCGTGTCGTGTTCGTGTCACGGTTTCGTGTCGTGTTCGTGTCGCGGGTCGTGTCGCGGGTCGGAGAAGAAAAAAATCGACACGGCTCTAACACGACACGAACACGACACGTGACACGAATTGCCACCCCTATGAATAAGTAACGTATGAGTTGAATCCTTAAAGTAAAGAATAGTACTAGGAACACCAAGTTTTATCTCAATTTTTTTAAGCACTAACTCACGTGTCATATTTTCATTGGTAGATGCAATCAACTGATGTGGTAATACTTTAAACACCTATCAATTAAAAAATAACAACTCATATGTTACATACATTGATGATTAAAAGTTAAGAATAGAGTTGGTGTCCTTAGTATTTTTCTTAAGTAAATTGTTTGGAATTTTCACATACTTTTAAGCTCCTTCTAATCTATTTTAACTATAATTTCTCTCTCTCTAAAGCTACGTTTGGTAGAGCCGAAAAGTGGGAGAAAAAAGAAGAGTGTAATAATTTTTAAAGAGAAAATAGGATTTTATGTTGTTTGGTAGAAGAGAAAAGCGAAGAGAAAAAATAACCTATGAGTTCCATCATTTTTATCTCTCAAAAAATGGAGAGATTAATTGGGGAAAAACTTAATTAACATGTATAAATAGTTAAAAATTATCATTTTATCATTATTTTTTTAAACTAAATTAACATTAAATAATTAAGAAAATGTCATTTAGTTTATCAATATTTTATTTCCTCGTATCATACTAAACAAGAACGAAAACAATGATTTTGTTTTTCTCCTTTCTATATAATTTATAGATTTGTAATTGTTGTTTAGTTTTCTTACGATAAAATATAGAAGATTCCGTAATCACCTGGTATCTTGCTGGAGGAGGTGGTAATCAATTGGTAACCAATTGCTATACGACCGGAGGTGGTAGTTATCAGTTGGTAAATGTTTGGTAACCAATTGGAAACTATATGGTATCCCACCGGAGGTAGTGGTTAACGATTGGTTGCCATTCGATAACCATTTGGTATCCCGCCAAAGGTGACGGTGGGATCGTTTTCACTTTATCTCCTGAAATTTAAAAACTCTCACATTGTCTCTAAACTTCGAGTACCTTTTCTATCTTAATTTCAATTAAAAATAGATGGCAAAATAAAAGGGATTTATAATAAAAACAAACAGAAAAAACCACATGATTACATTTAACTCATGTTTTCCATCTGTTTTTAACTAAAATTTTAATAAAAGGATAAAGTGGATTAAATTCAAGGTTGAATAAGTAAAGTGGGTTTTTTTTTTTTTTTTTTTTTTTTTTTTTAAGTTCAAGCGACAAACTGAGAAGTACCCCAAAATTTAGGGGTATAAATAGGAATAATCCAAAGAAAAATCAATTCATTTTATCCCATTCACATTTTCTCTTCGTTATGCATTTTATCTCCTTCCTCTTTTCTTTCCCTCTTACCAAACGAAGCTAAAATAGAGGAAGCCTATGGATGCCAAAGAAGATCTTACCGGATTATACACTATCGTAAAGCTACTTTGAAAAAGGGAATTTTGTTCAAAAAGGGTACTAATTTAAGTCTTAAGAGTCATACCAATTTTGATTACGCTGAATCAATCATGGATAAGAGATCAACGACAACCACTTGTATTAATGTAGGAGGGAATTTGGTGCCATAGAGGAGTAAGAACTATAGTTGTGAGATCTAATGGAGAGGCCGAATTTAGAGCAATGACACATGGTCAACTTGCAATAACAAGTGGGCATGTTACATCTTGAAGATCTTAAGATTAAGTGAGCATAGCCAATAAGGCTTTACTGCGAAAATAAATCAGACAATAATATTGTTCATAATCCATTTCAACACGACAGGATTAAGCATGAGAGAAATTGGAAAGTCGTTTGATTTGCACTCTATATGTTTCTTCAAATGGTCAACTGATGGCCTAAAAAAGGATTGGGTAATTTTAACATTCTAGGCAATCATAAGGAAGATGGAGATGGATTTTCACTAGCTTGAGGGAATATTTATTATTTTACACTCACTTTGGTAGTTTATAATTGTTAAAATAAGCTCCTAATACATTATGTTGAAATACGTTTTCAATTTGGCTGTAAATAGATAGTCAGTCAATGAGGGTATCAAAAAGTTATCTTGATAGTCGACGGGGTATCAAGAGGTTATCTACTAGACTCGTATGAATAGGTTTTCTATGGGTATCTATTATAAGCTTAAATGATCCTACATATAGTTTCCATGGCTCCTATTGTACTGTATATAAATAGTTATACAACATTATAACCTCCAAAACTTACCCCTAAACTTCTAATTTTATTAATGTACCCTCTTAAAACTTTATAAATTATTACAATGTACTTCTTTGACTTAATTTTTCATTAAATTAACCACGAAAAGCCTAAATTCATCTTATATGAGCAAGAAAAACCTCATTTCCAACTAAAAATTTCCAAATATAGTACTAGTCAAATATTTAATTAATTAAAGTCAACAAAAGGAGAATTATTGCAACGATTTAAAAACTAAGGGGAGCAAATTGCCAAAATTAACAATTCAGGAGGTAAATTATCAAATGATAAAAGTTAAAGGGGCAACAATATCATGTGCACTATAAAAACCAATGTCTTCTTTTTGTTAATTAATGTAATTTTTCATAATACCACATTTACTATCGAGAGATAATTCAATTAAAACAATGATGATTACGAGATCTTCAATTAAAGCAAAGCTCTTCCACCCCCCCCACCCAATATTTACTTTGTACCATCAATATCCTTGATTCATTGTTATACAAATGACTGCAACGTACAAAGTTATGGACATTTTTTGGATTATTTAACGAAATAAACAATTAAAATGTTGCATGTACAAGCCGGCAAAAGAATATATATCCTTTTGGATTGTTTCTTCAGTCTCCCATGTTCTCCATATGCCAAAAAAAAAAAAAAATTGATGAAGAAGAAGAAGAAAATCTAAAAAAGGAAAAGGAAAACAGTCATCAAGTTCTGAATTTTGAAGATAGAAGATTCCTGATAAAATCTAAAATCCAGGCAAAACTGAGAGATCCGCTACGCCTCTCGGAAGGTCAGCAATCTTCTTCAGCAGCGCAAGCCTGTTGTTCCGAATTCTTTCTTCTTCCTAAACATAGGCATAGACAATTATTTGCAGTCTATAATTTTCACTTTAGAGCCTCTGGTAAGTAAACTTTACAGAGAACCAATTTCTTTCAAATAGATTGTCTAAATTTACTCTTTTTAATGCTTGTTATGTCAATCCAGTATAACTAGTAACCGGATAGATGACTTTTCTAACTCTAATATTGCACGCAAGGTACCACAACAGGTGAATATGGTTACGTTTATGAACAATCATACCTTTTAATTATATTTTCTAAAATCCATAAATACAAACACAATATGCAAGTATCTAAGCATTGAAAATTCAGGAGGTTTTAAAAAGGGGTGTAAATTTCCCCATCCCTTTCTCGAGATAAAATTTTTATTATTCTTATTTTTTAAACGAACAAGAGAGAGCAATGAACATCAGAGCACTCTAGTACATCCGAACTAAGTTGACACATACTTGGGGACAGAGATTTTCATTAAACTTCATTTTGTTTTTATTTCATAAAGGAATTACGTGACATTCTAGATTAATTCCTTATAGAAAGTTTATCTTTAGTGTCCCTGTGCCAACAGTGTGGTTTGGATGGGGGGTGATGAAAACGTCTACAGTGCCTAGGAGCAAATTCTCAATCCTTTTGGGCCTGAGTCGGAGCCGCACATGGGTGGCATCTAGATGGCGCGCTGCTAGCCCCGACAATTTGGCCAATATTAATTTTCCAATGACTGTTTTTAAATTATCGGATTAGTGTCATTATTAATCTCATTATATCTCTTTAATTCAATCTGAGAGATTTTTTTCTTAATGCTATTTTAAATGAACTATTTATAGTGGGCAGCAAGCAAGGGAGACATACCACCATTACAAAGACGGAATCAAAGAAATCCTCAAGTGGTTGTAGCAGTTCCGCCGATGCATCAAAAAACTCATCAACCTCAATACCTGTTGGAAAAGCAATATCAAGCAAAATTTCCAGACTTCTTATATTGCTTAATTGTTTTTGGGAGATGTGCAAAAAAAAATGTTTGTAAAGCATACTTTTAGTAAATGACCCTGAAGAAAATACCTTTCCTAAAAAACAGGTAAATCCCTAATCAACTTTGGTGGTAAATCATAGATTGACATCGGAAAATTAGGGATTAATCCATATCAATTGGCTGAGAGTTGGGAATACTATCATATAAACGCAAAGCTGAACTTACCTAAATATATTTTGCTCTTCACTGACAAGAAAGAACTCCACAAAGCTTTCTCTTCTTTTGTCTCAAACAGAGCCTCATCGACCTGTTCGGATTATTTGCAATCAATGTGAGGAGACACTTTCAATTATAGAATTTTGAAAGAACTTTTTGGTTATTGTACTTATAGTGTTTGTATGATGAGTTAGAGTGGCAGCACAGTTCATTTAACAAAAACAGTTATTCCAATAGTCATTGGTTGATTAATCATAGGGATACAAAATCAGCGGGGATGTTCTTTAAATGGCAGACTACATATCAGTCCTTTCAATCACATGCACTAAATGACATATAATTATAGTAGACTGCTTGCGTTTATACAGTTGACATATTTGTACAAAACGTACAATATCTCTTGAGAATAAAATAGTTAAATTTCTTCATTCAGAAGAAACTATGAAGCAAATGAAGGAGAAGCTAAAGAATGTGCAACAACATATTTTTAAGCTAAAAAGAAGAGGAATTTATTGTCATCTAATGAAAAAGGTACCTCGATATCAGGTTTTACATCCTTTCCACGAACAATTCTGGTTGGACGAGAATATGCTTCCATTACCTTAGGGAAAAGCATGCCTTTCGACAAAGTATCCATCTACAATAAAAAATTGTGAACCGTATAAAAATCAATTATCCAAGAACAGAAGAAAATAGATAAACTTTTCTTATAAGAAGCAGAGTAAACAAATGTTCCAAAAAAACAGAAAAGAGAACTAGTAATCGGCAACCTTCAAACTTCAAAAAGTAAATCAAATGAAGTATCTTTAATTTAATGCTCCATTATAGTAGATAAAATATTAGTTATTCAATCATCGGATAAGTGTGCATGGGGTCATGGAAAAAGTCAAAAAGTAGTCTACATCTGCCTGCAGACGTTATTATATCATACGGCAATAATGCAGTTATGAATATCATCTAAGATTCTCAACTGAGATTCTATCATTATGTGTGTTCAGTTGTCTGGTGATGTTATACATTATGGGCAACTCTAATCTATATCAATATCATTACAGGCAAACCTGCACCTCTATGCGGAACTTGCATGGGAGAGTAAAGATAATAAACTCTGGGGAGATTTTACAGTGCTCACTTGAGTACTTTCCAACATAATATTGTTGCAGAAAATGAGTGCATAAATTACTGGATAACAGAAAACTTATTTGCTAGAAAATTCTCTAGAGATAACAAGACAGGTTATTTCAACAAATGCTTTTGTAGGCAAAAAAGTTGAGGGGGAAAAAAAAAATAGCAGTACTTAGCAAATAACCTACCTTATGTGCAGACTTTGCTGCTAGAGATGGCATGTTGGCACGCTCCTTGAGAACGGAACGAACCACTTCAGAATTTATTCCCTTATCAACCTGTATCCAGAAGGTAACCAACTCATATGAAAGCATTTCATCTTTGAGTACTATATGCCATGCCTACATAGCATCCATGAACATGGAAACTTGAAGAACATATAGATGCCCACTTTCCAGTCAAGAAAATTATAATGTGATGATTACTTTAGGCTTTGTATCACCACTATTACAAATTTCTGGAAAAGAAAAATCAGATGAAGGTTAATGGAATATGATGATTCTACTCTTTAATAGCATGCATATTTCCAGCCAAAAAAAAAAAAAAAAAGCAGAAGTAGTATATAACTTTTTTGATGTATGAAGTATCTGCATTGGAGAAACATGGATTATTCTTCGCAACTCATTTCATTGATTGACCCGAACTTCACAGCAAATGACTACGGCTGCTTTTTATCTTTATAGCCTTGTAGAAAACCTACAAACTAGATCCATGCTTTTGTTGCAACTCAAAAATTCCAGCTGCCTAATGCTTCCAAATGTAGCACTCAGTTGGCTTATTCTTACCTATTTGAACCTTAAATCTTTCCCTCCACAATTAAAAAAAAAACAAAAGAAAAAGAAAATGCTATTTCTAATACAAAAAACAGAAAATAAGCAGTATCAGGCAGCTCTTGAGAGCTCTATGATGGAAAACAACCCATATCAGAAAGAAATATTCAAGACACATTCTTTAAAGAAAGGAGGAACTGTGAGTGAAAGTTATGCATACCAAAAATTGCTCTAACCTCCGAGTGACAAATTGATGTACCTAAGAAGGAAACCAGGAAAATAAATAAACAACCATGATAAATCAAACATATGTAACAACAGTTAAAAATAAAAAATAAAATTGAAAACCAGAGCAGAGCTTAACAAATGGAAGGGCTGAAGTTCATGGGATTGGTTTTCTCCAAATGAATTTCCAGTTCCTTGATAAGGGAAACTATCTCCCGACTCCTACTTATGGAATTAATTCCTTGTCTTTAAAAATGGGCACTAACTAACATCTTATCAAATGCACCTTTTAATTTAATTATTCACTTCACATAAGGATATAATAATACTTACTTTATTCCAGGTCCTTCTAATTCTTTAGCAAAGTAAATAGTAGAATAGGAATTTAATTCCAATGATAACTTACTTAACAGATAAATGAACAAATTAATGGAATTTTGGAATTTAATTATATGGAACTTCATTGCTTTTTTCCTTTAACGTATTTCCTAATCTTTTTTTATTATTTTTTTAATTTTTTTTAAGAAACAGTTACTTTATTGATGATAAAAAAATTTCAAAAACGTTTGGAAAAAAAAAAAAAAAAGTTTCAAAAATGGAGAGGACGAGGGATCCTCTACAAAAGAAACAATGCATAAATGATGTAGAAACAACAAAGTTTATCTATAAAACTACAAAAAACATACCCCGACTTCTAACTACATGTGTGCCCTCATAAAACTGCTCCAATCATAGTCCTAATCTTAGTAAACGCACCCTGAGATAAAAAGAAGGTCTATGTGGCAAATGACCTCTCTGCTGCTCTCTCCCTTCCACTGTACTCCCCTACTCCTAAACTATGTCTTAATGTCGAAAGAAGAAATTATAACTGTCTTAATGTTTTTGAATAAATATGAAAGGATTGTGATCTTACATTATCTATAGTACTGCCTTCTACTTTTACGGGCTGGACATCAGCGGTAAGCTGCAAAGCTTGTTTCAAGTCCAGATCTTTATTTCTTTCCACCAACACTTGGACCTAGAGCAAACAAAATAAGGATCATCAGGCTTCATAAGACGATTACTAAAACATAAGAAGATTATAGTACTTACAAGACCATATGAGATTCTTCGCAGGCCAAACGGGTCATTGGTAGAACTAGGCTGACAACCAGCAGCAAATAAGCCAACAAGGCTATCTAACCTGTAGAAATTTTATTACATGAACATTAGCAAGCATCACCGTGGGTTCAAAAAGTAACCCATAGACAGTTGACAAGTAAAAAAAGGGAGATGGAATTAAAAAATAAATAAAAAGCCCATGCATGCACTAAAATTAAGTACTCCATACATAAAATAGGTAGGGGGAATAAGCCCCGTTCTCCGTCTTTGATCCTTCATGTGAATAAGGTATCTAAAGTTGATAGGAGGTTTAGTGCCTTAACTTTTATCATTCAACCAATGCCAATAATGACAAAACAAGTTTAAATTTAACCTCATTTTATAAGCAAATTGTACCACTTCACAGTGTTCAATTACAGTCTTCTTTAGACTAAACAATGAGCCCATTGAAACAGATTTATCTTATAGGCAATATGGCAATTCCCTAAGATAAACTATAAGAAAGGAGAACAGGCAAGCACAAATAGAACAATTACATTAAGAATTAATAATAGCATCAGCAATAAATTAACGATACGAGATATATTTGGCAAACAAGGAACATTAAGGATTGAATAAGGAACTGAGCTGACTTAATCATCACCTGTCACCAATAGACAAAACTATTCCTGCATCAGTTTTCGGTAGTATATCTCCTGAGTATCTAGGAAGAGTGATCTCAAATATGGCCTCTGCTATCTGCAATGTACGAAATGCAAAAGAAAAGAGAAATCCTAAATACAACAGAAACAGAATAATGCAAACAAACAATTAACGGATTGACAATGTGTTTATCCTGCAAGGGATTTTAATTTTACATGTTTAGAGAAGCAAGAACAAATAACAGGATACACAACCTGCACCGAATAGCCATCTCTAAGAGCATAATGACGAGCCATAATTCCAGAAAGTGATGTGAATTCTGTAACAACTGCAGTAGCAAGATCTGACATGGCAAGTGATGCTGCATCTTGGACGATTTGATGTGTATTCTCATCAACTCTTAGGGCTGAGCTTAGTTTGCTAACCATACTTTCCACGCGTATCATTTTGTCCAGCATTGTTCCCAGCTTCTCCTATTTTATGTCGGACAAATAACAATAGAATATGAGAGATTGGACCAATTTATCCATATATCTACACTTCTTTAAAATATATATCATATGGCAGGAGTCCATTGTCTATGTTTCATTAGCACCGTTTGATATTATGTTACTTATTCAACCATGAAACTGAAAAAAAATATATACATATTTCCTCTAGAAAGATAAAATAAGTTACATGAAAAAGGATCCCATTGAGTTGGCTTCGGAATTCTGAAAACCTTTTCCCTGTATCCAGCTCGTAGAAAAATTTTGCATCCTCATAACGTGCTCTGCACATATTGAAAAGATTTGGTCCGTCAGTGAAACTTTAAAGAAGAAAAAAAATAAGAGGAGCATTTGCAGGCTCTGAGTCCTTAAAGCACCCACATAAAGCAAGAATGTTGCAGCTCAGGACTACAGCTAATTGTCCAAAAAAAAAAAAAAAACATAGAAATAAAAGCCAGGCAGAGAGATCTTAAGATGCATCGTCACCTTAGTACAGCTTCATTTCCTTTCTTTACCACCATCTCATCAATTACTCCATTTGCCACCTGAGGATAAATTAGTAAGCTTTTGCCACTACTAAGGGAACATTATGGTCAGGACTACTCCATAACTGCGTCTTACAGCAATAAAGTATGGCAACAGCACTCCATTTTCATCAGTCAACGCAAAATACTTTTGATGCTTCTGCATAACCTGCATGCATAGTTTAAAAGTCAAATTATTTGTAAAACTCGCAGAGTTATGTTACAAGTCCTTGCCACATAGAAACTAGTAAACCGTAAGTCTGTAACTAGAATGTAATGTAGCACGAAGAACCATCATATGTTCGCCAGGATTCAAGGGAAAAACGTAGGCTCATGGCTTGAAATAAATAAGTAATATTGATTAACACCTATCTATCGAATAACAACAACAACAAAAACCCTTAAAACTTGCATCTTTAAAGACATCAAACTAAAGCACAGGTCATCATGCATCATCTAGACAAGTATAAATCTTTTGGAAGAGCTTGGTGAATTGGGACATAGTGATCAAAGCAACGAGAAAGGAGGTTTGGGACCTGGCAATTAGAGATCGAAAAATGTGGCATTGTCGGGAAAATGGATATGGAGATTTCCTTCGGAACAACATTCCTTGTGGGCAACGGTTATCACGAGTAAGTATGGGTTTTGTTCCAATGGTTGGGATCTGAACTCTGTGACTAGGGGCTCATTTAGGAACCCATGGAATTTCATGTCTCAAGGGATAAATGTTTTTCTTCAAAAAACAAGATTGAAAACGGGATAGGTAAATAGATTATCTTTATGGAAGGATGTGTGGGGTGGTGAATAATCTTTGGGATAGGTAAATAGATTATCTTTATGGAAGGATGTGTGGGGTGGTGAATAATCTTTCTCAAAACCAATCAGCGCCCATAGCTGGCATTCTCTCTTTCACAAAACAGTAAGCTTAGGAGAAATCTCAATGTTAGACAAGTAGAGGATTTGAATTCTCTAACCATTTGTCCCCGACTCTAGGGTTTGGTCTTCTAATTCCTCGGGCTTGTTTTGTAAATCATTCTTTCATTCACTTGTTAATGAAGAGTAGATTTCTATTTTTGAACCTTTCTAACTTTATTTGGAAATTTAGTGTTGCCCAGAGGATAAAGGTTTTCACTTGGCCAGTTTTGCTTGGAAAATTGACCTTTTACCTTAATTCCACTTAACACCTATGAAGTCAAACTACAAGTAGCTTTATATATCCTAAACAATAAAACTCAGTTTGGAACAATGTCATTTTGAAATTGCGCCCAAACAAACCCATAATTTCTTCTCTCATATGACTATCACAACAATGTGCGAATATTTTAATCTTTATGGCCAAAAATTGATGGAATCTTCCACGTTCTTTCTCAAACAAACATTTTCATCAGTGTACTAACATGTGCAGCAACATATAGAGATACAGATAACAACTTACTAATAGAACAAGCAAAGTTTGATAAGAACACACACCAGCCAGCCTTCACAAATTAATTCAAGAAGGTTAAACACCTTACCATCGTCAGAAGATCATTTGGAAGTTCTAAGAAGGATTCATTGAACTCTCCAAGAACAGGAACAGGGGCCTCAACCAGATTTGCAACCTATATGTAAATATATACTTTGGTTAATTTAATAGTACTTATTATTTACAAACAAATTTCTAAGACCAAACAAATTCCACCATAATAATAATAATAATAATAACTACACCTACCTCATTAAGTAATCCCTCCTGAATAACAACATTTGCCTTTACTCTCTTCGCTACTGCATTGGACTGCTCCAAAATTCTTCTCTTCCGCTCCTGTTTGAAAATGTCTTGTCAAAAATAGTTATGGGAAAATGGTTATAAAAAAACAAGGATAAGAGTCCCACATTACTTTATGATACCTCAATGTCGATATTAATCCTGGCATTCCTCATCTGACCAGCATAAGACTCTGCAGTCTCTACCTGTAATGAATGCAAATTAGAAGAAGAAACAGAAACTTTATTGATAATCAAAATGTCATAAGACAAAAAGACGAAGACAGACTGTGAAACACATGAGAAATATACATTCACTAAATGGGAAATGAACTACTTGGTACATATATATTTTGTGGAGCTATCGACAAGTGCTGTACTGAAAACTAAATATACAAACATAAGTACTATTTACAGTTTCCAACAGGTAGAATTACTATTGGATTTGTGGGAAAACACGATTATTCGAAATATTTTACTATACTTTTTTTATTTTTTGGGTCTCAACAAAAGATTAATTGTTTCTTAAAAAAAAAAACAAAAAAACTCAACTACAAGATAATAGTAAGGGAAGTTGAATTTGGTATTTGACAATAACAAAGGTTCTGTCACGTACCATAAATGTAGCTGAATGAGTGTTACGAAGGCCATAGGACTTGTTCCCACTACCAAAGGAAAGAAGGTTTTTAATTTAGTCAATACACTTAAAACTGAGAAAGAAAAATTGCAGACATGAACGTTTTAGCAGTAATTCATACGCCGATGTAAATACCTTAAAAAGAACACACAAGCAGTTTTATCTGTTCTGAGCCGAAAACTTGTCAATTTACAAGAAATAAAAGACATTGTGGCACACTTTGATTAGGTATATGTGTGCCTTCATCATAAATTGAGTAGAAAAGAGACAACAACAAAGACTTGGTGGATAAGAAAACAGCAGCTTAGACATAATTTCACGTGGCTACATTAAAAATAATCTTTAAACATCTTGTTACTTTATTACCTTAAAATTCCAGCAAACGTAAATGGCAGAACTACATCTCCATGGAGGGCCAATATCCAACGAATGGGTCTGCTAAACATAACCTACATTAGAACAATAGGTCAAACAAGATAAGCATTTTGTTTCTAAAAGCTAATACAAGGAGAGAGTCGAGAATGCACTGCAAAGGGAAAAAATGTATTCCTCGTTAATTCTAATTACAATCAGTCACTTTTGTTTTATAGTGACTAGAAGTACATCATGTGTGTTTAGGGTTAGTTACATAATTTGAATTTTAAAACTATAGAGGACTAATTCCCATATCAGATACATTCCTAGAAATTAGGAAAAAATCTAAACCAAACTCTTCGACACTCCCCCTCAAGCTAGGCTGTACAGATTGTACATTCCCAGCTTGTCAACTAGTTTCTCAAACATCAGTCTAAAAAGTCCCTTGGTAAGAATATCGGCTATTTGCTCAGATGTTGGCACGTACACCACACAGATCGTCCCCTCTTCTATTTTCTCTTTGATAAAATGTCAGTCCACTTCAACGTGTTTGGTCCGATCATGATGCAGGGGATTGTGAGATATGTTGATGGCTACTTTGTTGTCACAATAAATCTTGATAGATGTCTCTGTCATTGTCTTAAATTCCTCTAGTAACAT
This sequence comes from Ficus carica, assembly GCA_009761775.1. Lineage (NCBI taxonomy): Eukaryota > Viridiplantae > Streptophyta > Magnoliopsida > Rosales > Moraceae > Ficus > Ficus carica. The sequence goes on along the minus strand of CM019742.1, from coordinate 14,354,463 downwards.
TTTTAACCACAGAGCTTCACAAACACCATGGGCTATTGATCTAAGCTCGGCCTCTGCACTACTTCGGGCCATTACCACCTGTTTCTTGCTCCTCCATGTCACTAGATTGCCCCAAACAAAGGTGCAAAATCCTGATGTTGATCTCCTATCACTGATAGATCCTGCCCAGTCCGCATCCGTGAAAACTTCAATATCTATTTCTTCACCTTCTTAAAAAATAGACCTTTCCCCGAAGTACTTTCAAGTATCTCAAAATCCGAACCACTGCCTCCATATGTTCCTCTGATGGTGCATGCATAAACTGGCTAACACAGTTTACTAGGAAAGCTATATCAGGTCTTGTATGTGAGAGGTAGATCAATTTTCCCACTAAGCGTTTATATCTTCCCTTGTCAACTGGTTTACTGCTAGTAGACAACCCCAGCTTTGAGCCTGGATCCATTGGTGTATCAATCAGTTTGCAGCCTAGCATCCCTGTTTCGTTCAACAGATCCAGTATATATTTCCGCTGTATAACTGAGATCCCAGTTTTGTTTCTAGCCACCTCCATTCCAAGGAAATATCTCAAATTTCCCAAATTCTTCATTTCAAACTCCAAAGCAAGCCTCTTTTTCAGTCTTTCCATCTCCTATATATCATCTCCGGTAAGAATGATGTCATCGACATAGACAATTAGAATTGTGATCTTCCCATTCCTATGTCTATAAAACATCGTTTGGTCAGCATATGCTCACACATAATCTTGTTGTCAAACAGCTTTGGTAAATTTGTCGAACCAAGCTCTCAATGACTGCTTTAATCCATACAAGGATTTGTTCAATTTGCAGACTTTGTCGTTTTTCCCTTCCTTGTCAAATCCCGGTGGTAACTTCATGAATACTTCCTCCTTGAGGTCTCCATTTAAGAAAGCATTTTTCACATCTAGTTGTTGGAGAGGCCAATCTTGATTGGTTGCCAGAGAGAGAAGAACTCGAACTGTATTCATCTTTGCAACCGGAGCAAGTCTCCTGATAATCCATTCCATAAGTTTGTGCATATCCTTTTGCTACCTTGTTTTATACCTTTCAACCGAACCATCTGCTTTATACTTAACTGTAAATACCCATTTACACCCAACCGGCACCTTGTCTCTCAGTTTCTGAACAATCTTCCATGTTTCATTCTTCTCGAAAGCCTGCATCTCTTCCATTATCGCCTTCTTCCACCTCAGATCTTCCCAAGCTTCTTGTATGGAATTTCGAATTTCTTCGGTTGACAGATTGGTAGCAAGAGCTTGTAGTGGCTTTGAAAGATGTTCATAAGTAACAAAATTCGAGATTGGATGCTGCGTACAACCTCTAGTTCCTTTCCGTTTGGCAATAGGAATGTCGGCATCAAATTGGTCTATTGCTTTTCCTGACACAGAGTCCGAGTCAGAGTTTTGGCAAGTAAGGTTGTGAATGGATTCTTTTTTACCTTTGGGATTCTTCTTCCGTATGTAAGTCAGTAGTGGCAACGGCTCTAGTCCCTCTCCCCCTGCCGTTGATTTTTCCTTATTCGTAGGCATAGGTTGAGGCAAGATATTTTTAGGAGAGAGCGGACAGATTAAGAGTGGTTGTTACAGAAGGAGAATCCGCAGGGAAGGATTGTGGGGGAATTTCGGTTGGTGGAGATGAGAAAGGATCTGGATCAGAGAGATAAGGAGATTCTAGATTTGAATGTGGTGGAATGAGAGGATTTTGTGGAGAATCTGTGGAGGTGGAAATCGGATTGGATACTGGTAGAAGGAGAGAATTTTGTGGAATTGTTGGGACACAATCCAAATTAGAAGGGAAAGTTAGAGTGGGGTTCGAATTTAGTGGAGGAAAGATATCAGAATTATGTGTGAAAGATTTTGAAGGATAAAATTCCCAAAAATTTTCTCACAAATTCGAATTGGAAGATCTATTTTCAGTTTTAAAAATTCGAATTTTGAAGAATTCAATCAGTAAAATCCGAATTTCCTTAAAGGGGAGGATCTGAACGCATACTATTTTATGGAAAATAGGATTGGGTTTCAACAAACGTTACATCTCTGGAAATAAAATATTTTTTCTTTTCGGGAGAATAACATCAAAAATCCTTTTGAGTGGAGGAATAACCTAAGAAAATACACTTATGAGACCTAGGATCAAGTTTAGACCTATTGTGATCAAGAATGTGGACAAATGCAGAACAACCGAAAATCCTAAAATCTAGAGAAGAGAACGTTCTATTTTAAGGATAAAATTGAGAAAGACAATATAATGGAATTTTATACTCTAGAACACGAGACGGCAACCTATTTATGAGATAACATGCTATAAGAATGGCATCCCCCCAAAAACACTTTGGAACATTGGATGTAAACAATAATGATTGAGCTACTTCTAAGAAATGGCGATTTTTTTCTTTCGGAAATCCCATTCTATTGAGGAGTACTTATACAAGAACTTTGATGAATAAGGCCATTTGATGATAAAAATTGTTCAAGAATTGAATTAAAATACTCCGTTCCATTATCAGTTCGCAAAATTTGAACATTTTCATTAAATTGCGTTTTGATCATGGAATATAAATTTTTAAACGTCTGTGTAGCCTCAGATTTGCCCCGTAAAAGATAAACCCAACAAACTCTTGTATGATCATCCACGAAAGAAATAAACCACCATTTGTTAGACAATGTACGGACACGAGAAGGACCCCAAATGTCACTATGAATTAACGCGAAACGTTTTGAAGTTTGATAGGGTTGTGAAGGAAAAAAAGCACGAGTATGCTTGGCTAATTGACAAATATCACAATGAAAGGAGTTTTTATTACGAAATAGGGATGGAAACAAATGTTTCAAGTACAGAAAACTTGGATGTCCAGCCTACAATGCAAAAGCATAATTTTTTGTTTTTTTGGAAAAGGAAGTCACTGACAACCGTTCGAACATGACTATTCACGGAAGAATCCTCTTCAAAGTAGTAAAGACCCGGTACGTCCTTAGCATTGCCAATCCTCCTCCCCGAAATGCGGTCCTGAAAAACACATATAAACGGTTTAAATCTTTTGTAAGCTTACTGATAGACAAAAGATTGCAAGAGAGATTTGGGACATGAAGGACACCCTGGAGGGTAATAGCTGGGCTGATCCGGATATCACCAAACCCGACTACATTAATGAAAGCGACATCCGCTATTTGGATTTTCCGATTACCAGGACTAGGAACATTAGATGAAAAACATTTTTCACAACCTGTCATATGATCCGAGGCCTCGGAATCAATGATCCATGGCTCACCTTGAGTCGTAAGGCCACTAAATGCAGTCACCGAGCTACTTGTGGTCGCCATGTTTGAACTGGATGGCTGTGAGGTGGAGAGGAGTTTGCAGAGATGCTCCATCTGAGTTTTGGAGAAGGCAACTTGTGGGTCCGGAGTGGTGGAATCAGAAGAAGTAGTCAATTAGAGTCCTTTACCATCCAGATTGCAAAGACAGTTTGGAACCCAATTAGCAGGTTTACCATAAAGCTTCCAGCACATATCCTTGGTCTCTTGCAGTGATCACACCAAGCTTGGTTCCTCTTCTAGGGTCGGCCATCATTCTGAGTGTCGGAGCCTCGAGCAATCAAAGCAGAGGTGTCATTCAGGAGAGATGGAGATGGAGATGGAGATGGAGACTCGGTAAGCATCACCTTCCTCCGAGTTTCTTCACGGCGAACAGCATCAAAGACCTCATCAATTACAGGCAACGGTTTTAGACCAAGAATACGGCCAAAAACCTCATCAAGCTCTCGGTGCTATCCGGCCAAGAAGTCATACACCCACTTTTTTGCAATGAACCGGCGATATAAAGCACCATCCTCCGAATGTTTCCACGCACAAACAGTGAAAAGATCCAACTCTTGGCAAAGTTTCTTCAAGGTGTTGAAGTATTGAGTGACAGATTGCTCCCCTTGACGAAGATTGCGAGTACAGTTACGTAACTCGAAGACTTGGGAGGAATCCTCAAGGTCAGAATATGCCAAGGACACGACATCCCAAATATCCTTAGCCGTGGTGTGAAACAGATAAGTTTCACCAATACTCTCATCCATGGAGTGAATAAGCCATGCCATGGCCATAGAATTCTGAACATCCCAAGACAGGTACGAGGAATCAGTTGGGCTTGGTTTCAGAATGGAACCATCAATATATCCAAACTTCCCTTTACCACGAATGACAAGTTCAGAACGAGACCATTGCAGGTATTTGTTTCCGGTGAGTTTGTAGTTAGTAATTTGGAGAGAAGTGGGTTCAAAAGATGCAATGGGAGTAATTTTAGAAACTGGTTGGATCGTTTCCGAAGAAAGCTCTGATCCATCTTAGCTTACTCCAAAATCAGTCATGATGACTTTCGTCTCTCTCAACCAATATTAGCCTTTCCCGCTCTAATGCCATAAAAGCAAATACAAGGAGAGAGTCAATAATGCACTACGAAGGGAAAAAATGTACTCCTCGTTAATTCTTATTACAATCAGTCACTTTTGTTTTATAGTGACTAGAAGTACATCACGTGTGTTTAGGGTTAGTTACATCATTTGAATTTTAAACTATAGAGGACTGATTCCCATATCAGATACATTCCTAGAAATTAGGAAAAAAATATAAATCAAACTCTTCGACAGTTTCCAATTAAAGGGGGAAAAATTAGCCAATGTCCTCAACCCTAGACAAACCCAATAAAAAGTGGAAAAACAAAATCACTGGGTAGGACATAAGAAGAGTTTAGTAAATTGATCTACATGTTTACATCTAGATTACAACTCCTCATGTCATTCTTAACAAAATAGGAAAGATTATTGAAATGATTTAGTGGAATTAGATATATGATAGGCAACTCTAACAGCAACGTTAACTAGTTCCTTGCAATTGCAATAGAAAGTCCTTTTTTTTAAAATAAATAAATAAAAAGGAACCTATACATCCACATCCAAGTTTCAACACATTAAATTGAAATTTTCAAATTGTACAAACCTGAGAGTTCCACCGCATTGACTTTGGGAATGATATTTTAGCAAGGGTATTGGGCAAATCCTCAGACAAAACCTATAATCAGAGGAGAGACATGGATGGACGGAGGAGAGAAGAAGGGAGAAATGAAACCTTCATGAACAGACTAACATAAAGCCATGTCATATGAAATTCCTTTGGTAAAAACTTTCTAAACTTTTAAGTTCCAAGATAACATGTTTACTGTGACAAAGACCAAGCAAAAGAGTATTAACAAGGGATTGAACCAACTTCAGCTCATAAGAAAAGTAGAGGACGCATGCATAACATTATTTAGAAATACTGTGAATAGTCTTTGGAAATGGCAGATATTTTGTCCTATTTATAGCCTGCAAATATGTTTTCTTTGCAACTATGTACTTTCAAAATTAACAATAAAAGCTAGGAACCTAACTATTTTCTTCATCAGCTTTCAACTCTTTCTTTAGATGTTTACTGTTTGTTATCATAAGCACTAGTGCTTAAGCAGAAATCGAACTTTAACAATAGAACTTTCAAAGAGAAAAGCATCAAGACCTCCAAGGCTAGTCGCGAAGACTCCTTAATCTGAGCATAAATATATTCCGTTTTTCCTGCAGTAGAAAAAAACCTCCTGAAATCTCATTATCAAGCTTTGACATATGGCAATTTAAGAAATGTAAATCATGACTGATAAAAAAGTAAGATTGCAACAGTTTAATGGAAACTTTCATGCTAATAACGATAATAATAATTTTGATATAACAAAGACCCTGATTTTGTTTACTACAAGACACATTGGCATAGCATTCCATTTGATCTTTGGAGGAATTTTTCTTCTGGCTGCCAACTTTAAAGGATGAATATTTACTATCTGGCAAAGTCATGGAGCTAAGGTGGAAAAGTACAATAACTTTGAACACAAAACCATGTAGGAATACTCACCATCAATCTTTTTATATAGCGAGTTCAGTGGTACAGAATACCTTCGACAAAAACCCTCCCCAGCCTGATATTAAACATTAGGTTAAATTTAGCGGCTATTCAGTAAAACTAACATAAAAAGATAACTATTATATCACACTGCATGTGAAAAACAATATAAAATAATCTAGTTAGTTGTGAAGCATTTATTAGCTGTAAAGAAATAGACGTGTGTGTGGGTCAGAATATTGATACATATTCATTGCATTTTTTGATGGAACCAATCACTTCTTACAGAAGCAGTGAACCAACTGCAGTAGTCAAATTGTTGGACGAATAAAAAATCCTATTGAGCACAAATCCCAGGAAGAAAGAAATAAATCTGAAGGCGAAAACCTTTGTAGGATTTCCTTGATCATCAAATGCTTTTGAAGCAGGAGGTCCTCGTACCTCAACCTCATTCTCCTCTTGTTTAGCGCATAGGTTCTCAACGAAGACCTGGAAAATTGGTAATAGTTGTCATAGTAATACAACACTTGACAGATGAAGTATCCCAACAAATTAAAACACCGAATGACATTATGCAGGACATGGACAACTACAACCACATTTCAAGAGAAGTATAATATTTGTTGGAGAGTATAGGCGTGTAGGGTAATTTAGGTGTGATTATTTAGGAATGGGGATGTTTCTGTTTTTGTACTGATTATAGGCTGATTTGGGTAACTCTCTAATTTGGGTAACTTTCTGGTTTGGGTAAATTCTAGTCTTTGGGACATGGTTGATCTTTCCCGATCTCCTATTGGTTTCCTAGTTGTGTTCTGGTGTATTAGCCTATAAAGTCTGGCTGTTTGTATTGTAAAATTATGAAAATACAATTTTTCTTTATTCCCAATATTTGTGATATGGTATCAGAGCCCTAGGCTTTTTTCTTGGGAAAAATATTTCATCACAGATTTCTTAGCGCTGCTCGTAGTACGTTTCTGGAAAAAGAAGAATCACGATGTCAGAGGTATCACAGACCAGTACACAACCGGAGGAGCTCACAGTCCAAACAACTCCTGGAGATCTACAGAATATTCAGCCAGTGTTTAGACTGAATGGAACGAACTACTTGAAGTGGTCTCAATTTGTTCGGACGTTTTTGAAAGGAAAAGGCAAGCTCGGCCATCTTCTTGGATCAGGTCCTGAAAAGGAAGATCCAAAGTTTACTGCTTGGGACGAAGAAGACTCCATGGTTATGTCGTGGCTTTGGAATGCTATGGTGCCGGAGATAAGTGACACTGTTATGTTTTTATCTACTGCTCAGGAGATATGGGAAGCAATTAGACAAACCTATTCAAAGGTTGATGATGCAGCCCAGGTGTTTGAAATCAAGACAAAGCTTGCTGCAACAAAACAAGGAAGCAGATCGGTGACAGAGTATGCGAATCTTCTGAAGAATTTATGGCACGAGTTGGACTACTACCAGGTTCTGGAGATGAAAAACAGTGAGGATGCTGCTGTTTTAAAGACGTTCATTGAGAAGGATAGGACATACGATTTTTTGGCAGGTCTTAACGCGGAATTTGATCCTGTAAGGGTTCAGATTTTGGGAAAAGGAATATCGTCATTAAATGAAGCAATTGCTGTCATCCGGGCTGAAGAAAGCAGAAGAGGAGTCATGTTGGACGTGCAATCATTGGATGGATCTGCACTACTCACAACCGGTGCGAATGAACAAGCCTCAGAGAAGAGTTTAACGGCTGCTGCTACTACAGAGAGCAAACGTCCTGACTTGAAAGGGACAGTTAAAGGTAATCTCATATGCAACTACTGCAAGAAGATTGGTCATACAAAGGAGAACTGCTGGAAATTGCATGGGAGACCACAAAATCCTAATCAGCCCAACCGGAATTGGGGAGGAAAGAACTGGCAGCAAAAGAGACAAGCTTATGCCACACAGACCAACACCAATAATGCCACAGATCAACCAAATTCTGGTAGGAGAGAGTTCAACAAGGAAGATATTGATCGGCTCAGGTTCCTTCTTAACTCACTTGAGAAGCCTTCAGGTGCTTGTTCATTGGCGCTTTCTGGTATGTTTTTTGACTCACATGCTCTTAGTGTCTCAGATACTGTTTCTGTTCACTCTTGGATTATTGATTCAGGAGCAACTGATCACATGACCTGTTCTTCCCATAATTTTTCCACCTATAGCCCTTGCCCTAGTAACAAAAAAATTACCTTAGCTGATGGATCATCGATCACTGTAGCAGGCCAGGGAGATATACTTCTAGGACCATCCTTAATTTTGAAAAAATGTCCTACATGTGCCCAAGTTGACAACCAATCTTATTTCTGTCAAACAAGCTATTAAAACCTTGAACTGTAACCTTATTTTCTCAAAAAACTCTTGTGTATTTCAGGACCAAGCAACGGGGAAGATGATTAGGCATGCTAAAGAGAAGGATGGGCTCTACTACTTCAAGCTTGAGAGTGGGAAAGTGAATGCTAGGATCGGTTATCCATCTCTTTTACTGTCAGATTCATCCACAAATAAAGACCAAATTATTCTTCACCATTTGCAGCTAGGTCATCCTTCCTTTAGGACCCTTAGTTTGATGTTCCCTTCCTTGTTTAAGAAAGTTGATTTGAAACATCTTCATTGTGATATTTGTGAACTTGCTAAACACAAACGTGTTTCTTTTTCTCCAAGTAATAATAAATCTTTGTTTCCTTTCCATTTGATGCATAGTGATGTTTGGGGTCCATCAAGGGTTACTAATCTTTCTGGGGCACGTTGGTTTGTCACATTTATTGATGATTGTACTAGGGTTACTTGGGTTTTTCTCATGAAACAAAAATCTGATGTGGCCCATATTTTTCCAAGCTTTCATAATATGATAAAAACACAATTTGGAGTGAGAATTAAAAGAGTGAGAACAGACAATGGGAGAGAGTATTTTAACCAAATTTTGTCACCAGTTCTTCACAAGGAAGGAATAATTCATGAATCTTCTTGCATTGACACACCCCAACAAAACGGAGTGGCAGAACGAAAAAATAGGCATATTCTTGAGACTACCCGTGCACTGCTCTTTCAAAGAAATGTTCCTAAACATTATTGGGGGGAAGCCGTACTCACTGCCACACATCTAATTAATAGATTACCTTCTAGAGTATTAGGCTTTAAAAGTCCTTGGGAAACACTTTCACACCACTTTCCAGACTTCAAAACACCAAATAGATTACCACCTCGGGTATTTGGGTGTGTGGCCTTTACTCATATTCATGTTCACAGTAGAAGCAAGCTTGATCCCCGGGCACTTAAGTGTGTATTCATAGGATACTCCTCCACTCAAAAAGGTTACAAATGTTATCACCCACCTACTCGAAAAACTTACACTTCCATTGATGTCACCTTTGTTGAACATGAAAGTTTTTTCCATCAGGGGGAGACAACTTGTGATGAGAGTGCTGCTGCCCTAGATAATGTCCATATCCTAGACTTTGTGCCTGATCTTCCACGGCCCCAGAATCAAGAACCTAAACAATTATCACCATCACCTCTGATCCCTCTCCCTCAACCAGTTGTAAGTCCCTTAATCGTGTCTTCTGAGCCACATCAACCACAGTCACCTCCTAAAACTCCAAGACCGGCTGATCCAACCGTCACTAAACCACTCCAAGTCTACTCGAGAAGGAAGGAGACCAGGACTGATCTAAGGCAAGCCCAAGAGTCAGAAACGGTGCTTGGAAAGGAAATTATTCAAGAAAAAGCCACCAGCCAGGTAAATACACCTAACCCTCTGTTTGATAAAAATGATTTAAACTTACCCATTGCAATTAGGAAAGGTACTCGACAATGTACACAACACCCACTTTCACACTTTGTTTCTTTTGAAAAAATTTCTCCTTCACATACTGCCTTTCTTACTCACCTAAACTCAATAGCCATACCTAAAACACTATCTGAGGCATTAAGCAGTAGAGAGTGGAAACATGCTATGAGAGTTGAGATGGACGCACTTGAAAAGAACAAGACTTGGGAGATGGTTGAGTTACCAAGAGGGAAGAGACCGGTAGGGTGCAAATGGGTGTTCTCGGTAAAATATAATGCAGATGGAACTCTTGAGCGGTATAAGGCGAGACTGGTAGCGAAGGGGTACACTCAGACTTTTGGTGTTGACTATCAAGAAACCTTTGCCCCAGTGGCAAAGATGAACACTGTAAGGGTTCTTTTGTCTTTGGCTGCTAATTTTGAGTGGTCTTTGCAGCAATTTGACGTCAAGAATGCTTTTCTGCATGGAGATCTCGAAGAAGAAATCTATATGGAATCCCCTCCAGGATTTAGTACCACGAAGAGGAATATGGTCTGCAAACTAAGGAAAGCATTGTATGGACTGAAGCAGTCGCCCAGAGCTTGGTTTGGTAGGTTCGCAAGAGCAATGTTAGCAATGGACTACAAACAAAGCCAAGGTGATCACACTCTGTTTATAAAATACTCTGCTTCAGGGGGAGTCACGGCACTTATTGTATATGTAGATGACATCATAGTCACTGGCAATGATCAAGAAGAAAGGGAGATACTTAAAGCTAAGTTGGCCAAGGAATTCGAAATGAAGGATCTTGGGAAGCTAAAGTACTTTCTAGGAATTGAAGTTGCTCGCTCAAAGGATGGGATATTCATCTCACAACAAAAGTATGTGATTGACCTATTGAAGGAGACAGGGAAAACAGGTTGCAGACCGATGGAGACACCAATTGAGGCGAATCACAAGCTTGGAGAAGCAAGTGATGATGAACCGGTGGACAAAGGAATGTACCAAAGACTTGTTGGAAGGTTAATCTACCTATCCCATACCAGGCCTGACATAGCTTATGCAGTTGGCGTTGTAAGCCAATTCATGCACAACCCGAAAGAAGCTCATCTCCAAGCAGTGTATAGAATCCTGCAATATCTCAAGTCATGTCCGGGACGAGGGTTACTCTTCAAAAGGGGATCATGTATGAGCTTAGAAGTGTATACAGATTCAGACTATGCTGGATCGGTTTCTGACAGAAGGTCAACCTCGGGGTATTGTGCCTTTCTTGGGGGGAATCTGGTGACATGGAGGAGCAAGAAACAGCCTGTAGTTGCAAGATCAAGTGCGGAAGCGGAGTTTCGTGCTATGGCACTAGGAATTTGTGAGCTATTATGGTTAGAAATAATTCTAAATGATCTCAAGATTCCTGTAGAGAAGCCAATGAAGCTGTATTGTGATAACAAGTCAGCCATTAATATTGCGCATAATCCAGTGCAGCATGATCGCACCAAGCATGTGGATATAGATCGTCACTTCATAAAGGAAAAACTCGATAGTGGACTAATTTGCACGCCATACGTCTCAACAGAAGGACAGTTAGCCGATGTGCTAACAAAAGGGTTAGCTGGTCACACGTTCCAGAGGATTGTTGGCAAGCTGGGGATGGAGAATATTTACTCCCCAGCTTGAGGGGGAGTGTTGGAGAGTATAGGCGTGTAGGGTAATTTAGGTATGATTATTTAGGAATGGGGATGTTTATGTTTTTGTACTGATTATAGGCTGATTTGGGTAACTCTCTAATTTGGGTAACTTTCTGGTTTGGGTAAATTCTAGTCTTTGGGACATGGTTGATCTTTCCCGATCTCCTATTGGTTTCCTAGTTGTGTTCTGGTGTATTAGCCTATAAAGTCTGGCTGTTTGTATTGTAAAATTATGAAAATACAATTTTTCTTTATTCCCAATATTTGTGATAATATTGAAAGAGTGTCATCACAAAAAGCTAAACCTAGCACAGGACTTGAAGCTAATGCATATTAACCCAGAAGTGTGATTGCAACAAGTTATAACCATACCACCAGTCTACGAGGTGTGCCAAAAGCTTGTACTTCTCCATGGCTCAATCTTTGCTTATCCAATAGCTGCAGCATCAAGTCTTTCAGCTGCAATGAGCAACTCAGCGCAGTTAGAGAACATCTACAAAAGAAAAGACACATAAAACCAATAACGCTCAACATATCATCGTCATTATATTACTTGTTTTTCCATGAAAATAATACATCTCCTTCAATTTCTTGTCATGAAAAGAGGGTAAATAGAACACACACCTAATATATAATTTAAAAAGTGAGGAGAGGGAAAGGAAGAGAAGGAAAAAGAATACAGGTTATTTATTATAAAAAAAAAGGTAATAACAAGTACTTTTGGGCTGTAATGAGCAGTTGCTGATCACAATTTCCCATATTTTAAAAGATGGCAAACTTCACACCCTGTAAGTGAAAGTGCTTTGACAACTAAGCTATGCATCAATCTAAATACAATATAAATAAAGGAGGAAAAATCTGTCCTGGGGAAAATTAAGGCACCTAAAATCAGCTTCTACTTTTGATTCCGAGCAATTTTTTCAATGACCCACGTGTCAGTCCTGACCTACAGCTCTACCACATGAGTAAAGAGCCCATGACCTAGGACTTCTCGATCTTTTTGCACTCGTTTAATATAAAGAAACAACACAGGATAAGAATATGAGATTTCTTAATAAGAGAATGAGTTGTACTTGCTGGCTTGCATCAACAACATCTTGAGGAGGTATCTCTTCTGTCCCAATTTCAAGAACAAATAATCTTGAGTCATCACGGACCTGGGACACAAGTCAACCACAAAACAGAAACTGAACAACAAGCAAAAATAAAGCAAAGTGAAATCTCAACTATCAAAAAAGTATTGAGCACAATTTTGACATGACTAACCAGGAAATCTTAGTTGACAATTAGCATCAACACGTTAAGAACACAACGCAATACTATTCATATTTTACAATGAAAGGTCCAACCAAAATGCAAAAAGTACTTATGTGAGAGACTGCACAAGCATGGACAGATACACAATTGTAGTACATAGACACATATAACCACAATGTCAATCCATATATTTGTTTGGCCTGTAAAAACATTCATCCAAAGGTGTTCCTTTTTTAGCTAAACATTCTACAATAATAAGTTTAAATATCAGATATCTAAATTAGGGTTCTAGCAGAGACCGCTAAAACTCATGTTTTAATGCATGCCGTACTGTACTGCTGCATGTAGGAAGGACTTTGCCGGGTGTAATGGAATGCATTACCTATTTTGTGATAGGAATTGATAGTTGGTTAAGTTAATGGATGCTTGCACTATGCCTTTGAATGCTTAACAGAGAAAACCTCAGAAAATAAGGATGAGCCTTATCGGCCTAAGATAGTTGTTGTAGGATACAACAGAAAACTGAAAGTTGAGTAATCGATGTAAGAAAACTGACCCTTTTGGCGGCTGCCTCCACAAGCTCTTTGGGACACACAAGATTACCGGGTTCAGAAACAATGCCTAGTGGATGCCCAAGGGACTCCCTTGTTTTTAACCAAAGCTGCGCACATTGACGAGCTAAACTGATAGCAACAAGAAGATTAAGCATGAGCATAAAGATGGAGAGCATTAATCCTATTGCAACCACTTGCCCTACCGTCGTCCATGAGTTGTAGAAAAAAAACATATAGATCACTGAAACTTAAAAATTAAAAATAAAATAAAATTTATTGTCGGTTATTGTGTCATGTAATGAGCACAGAAATTGCTTCATTTTTCTAGATTAAAACCCTTATAACGTATCATATCAAAACAAAGATAAGTCCCAGACTCCTTACAAAATATTATATTGAGCTCAGCAAATAGAGCATATAATATCTTTCTGGGCTTTAAATAGGGAAATCCAACTTACCTACGCATCCGACCAAAATATCGAGCACGCTCTGTCACCCCGACAAAGCCTCTTGAGTCTAGGATGTTAAAAGTATGCGATGTTTTGAGAAGCTGATCATACCTAGCATGTAATGAAGACGGTACTTAACCAACAGGAAACAGGAGGGGAAAGGAATGAGAAGTGAGTAAAATATTAAACTTACGCAGGGATTGCTAGACCAGAAGCAAGCAAGGAGCGAGATTCTTCCTCAAAAAATCAAAGTGTTTTTGAAGATGATCCACACTGGCATGCTCTAGATAATAGGCGCTCATTTCCTTTCTGGAACAGATATAAACATATACAGTCATATATCCTTCACGACTAGATAGTCCTATGTTCAATCTTGAAAGCTAGCGAGAAAAAAGTGAAAATAACCACTAAAAGGGAGAATGAAGATGTGATATAAAAAATTTCTGAAGATGACACACACTTGCATGCTCAAGATGCGTTCATTTCTCCCATCTACCACAACCAGATATAGCAAACATTATATCATCTATTCTCCCTGACTAGAAAGTCCAATGTTCTATCTTGAGAACTAAATTACTAACAAAGAAGTTAAATAATAACTAAGAGGGAGAATCAAGAAGGAATAAATAAATATGAACCCAGGTATTCAAGAAGGTTCCATCATATAATTCTTTGCATTGAGCTTAATTGAAAAGGAATAATTAAATATAAATAGATCAAGGCATTAGCTTAATTGCATTGCAGATCTTTTTATTATACAATGCACATTGAGAATCCCTAAAAAAGCTCAGATGAACGTAAGATATCAGCCAAAAAGAAAGACTTGTAACTTTAGCTAATTTACTTGCCACTTTTGGGCTTGCTCAATGGGTGGGAAGGGACGTTTCAGGGTCTTAGGTCCCAGGTTCGAAACTTGGAAAATGGCTACCCGTGAGCCCCATAAAAATTAAAAACAATAAAAAATAATTAAATAGAAAAAAAAATGTAGCTACTTTACTCGTTTTCCATGAACAACTCCCCATAAGTAATTCCATCAGCATACTGAATTTTCTTAAAATGGTCAACTCCCTGCAATTGGAGTAAGGTTTGGTCAACTGCATGGCAGAGAAGGAACAATGAGAGAGGAGCTAACAGAACAAACCTGCAGTAACATCAGGATACGCTCAAGACCATAGGTGATTTCAACAGATATTGGCGACAATTGAAGACTTCCAGCCTACAGAGAGAAAGAGAGAGAGAGAGATGTAAAAGTGTGGGAACTAAATAGATAGCAAATAGCACATAAATGCTAGAATAATATGTAGCAATAATTTGTATAGTCTAGAAGAAGGAACCTGCTGGAAGTAGGTAAATTGGGTAATTTCCATTCCGTCCATCCAAATTTCCCACCCCAGACCCCAAGCACCAAGCACCTAAAAGAATTTTTTCATCAGCATAAGAAAAGCCGCCTAGCTAAACAATCCAGAGTATGTATCAGTATAACTTCAGGTAAAATAATTCTTTTTTACTAAAAGAAAATTTGTGCCTGAGGTTTGCATTCACCAAAAATAAAAACTAAAGACTAAACTACTTCAAAAAATTAACAAGTCTAAATTCCATCTCATAAGGCTCTAATCAGTCAACATAGAAATACAGACTACAAGATATTACCGGGCTCTCCCAGTTGTCCTCCACAAACCTTATATCATGTGCGCTAACATCAATACCTGTCATTCAAATAAGATTTCAATGCCAGAAGTTATATTGGTAAATGACACGGAAATACATTGTATACACTTCGACATATATTCAATATAAACCACAATAGGAACATCTTATCAGAAAATTATTACAGGGTTCAGCATTTCATTTGATTTTAGTAATTATGGACCACAACAGGAACATCTTATCAGAAAATTGTAAAGGGCTCAGCGTTAGTTTCTGAAGATCATTTAATCTTAATTGTTGTAGTATTACTCTCTGAAAGTTCTCAAATCATACATTCTCCAAAGGAACATTTTGCAGAATCTCATGACTAGCATTACATATTATCCGAGACTGCATGAGTTTCTATCAGTGAATCTATGATAACTAATTCTCTTTTTTGTTTCCTGAGGTATACTAATACTCATATTTGACAAGTAAGGATATGAGTAAAGGGCTCAAAGAAATAGAGGGCGTTACAAAAAGAATATCTGTTAATAGCCCTTAAGCTCTGTTGAGAATTTTATAATATAGATAAAGACTGTATGCATAATGTCCAGAAGTTAATTAAGCAAACTCATTTTCTCTCGTGTAATTCTTTTCCCTCTTTCCCTGTAACAAAGTTACAATAATTATATCACATCTAGCCTAAAGCTCTTAACAGGGTTAATAGACAGCCAAGAACATACAAATAATGCCTCCATCGGCTCATTATTAGAAAATAAGGGGGAAAAAAACTATGTCGAATGACTGCCTACTAAGAAGTTGAAAAAAGATACATGGATTTAGATTCTTTTCTCAGTCACTTAAATAAGGTACTTAAAACATTAATGCCCTTTTCCAGTTCAAGAAGCAATTAGGAAAGTGACAGATTCACTTAGCCATCACCAAAAAGTTGCAAAATCAACGCCAAAAATTTCCAAAAAGTTGCTTAGGCACAAAGGACAATAGATGACAACAAAGTCCTTACAAAAACAGACAGATAAATAAAGATATATAACAATGAAATATATAATTTCAAATATTCAACAAATAAAAAAAATCGAGTCACAACCTAATGCTGATAGGCTGCCGATGAAAAGGTCTTGTGAATTTCCTGGATCGGGCTTTAATATAACCTGAGATAGATACAGATGTGGAGAAACTCAAAGTAGAATTTCCACAAAGTTCCATGTATCACTAAAATTAGTCAAAACATGAAGTTAAAGTTACCTGAAATTGAGTGTGCCTTTGAAGCCTATTGGGGTTTTCACCATAACGACTATCGTCTGGCCGGATACTAGGCTCCACATACCTGCAATCAAACGTTCACCGTAGCACTTAACCACTTACACTAGTATCTTTCTAAGGGCCCAGCAACTCCATCAATGCAATCGTCAACTTGAAGGAAAAAGAAAAAGACAAACATTGTCTTTTTTCCATTTAGATAAGAAACAATAGTTCATTGAAACATGCAGCAATTAAATTCCAATTCAAAAAAGTTTGATTGTGCGGCTAATATTGATCTTCAGTCATAGTTAATTTTTTGAGTGCAACATGTTTCTACGTACATGTAAAGTACTGCTTTGTTGGAGGCAAAACATATGAACTGCAAAAGGTGGTCGCACTAGCTTTCAAGGAAATCGATTCATTTTAAATAAATCTTAACCCATGTATTAGTAACTACAAACTTACGCATACTTACGCAACATTCCACGGTTCTGGACCAAGAACCCTTAGGTATGTCAAAGGATTCATAGTCCCTGCACCAACCTGATCAATATAACCAAGTTAGTGACGCAAAAAAGTCATGGACATTATACGATATAAGTAGCAAAGAAATTAAAATATTGATAACACGCCAAGTACAAATTTTGAACATAAATGACTAAAAACAACAGCTGAGTAGAAACAACATAGACATGAAGTTACTTGATTTCCAATACGCAACAACATGAACCCTTTTCTATATAATTAAGATATGATACCATCCCTCCACATTGTTGTGGAAATATTTTCAATCATGTTACAAAATGGATTTATCATAGCATTCGTATATAATCAAGAATGACGTTTACCTCGGTGTTGC
Organism: Ficus carica; assembly: GCA_009761775.1. Classification (NCBI taxonomy): domain Eukaryota; kingdom Viridiplantae; phylum Streptophyta; class Magnoliopsida; order Rosales; family Moraceae; genus Ficus; species Ficus carica. The sequence continues at coordinate 14,337,047 of CM019742.1, read as the reverse complement.
TACATTGCATTATGGCACATCCTACTGAAGCCCAATATTCCTGTATCATCATTGGTTTAGCATTCAACAACAACCCAAATATTTAAAAAAAAAAAAACAAAAAACAAAAAGGTTGTGTTCCGTCTATTGCTATAATTTGAAACATAAAGAAACCAAGAATAACCAAAAGCAAATGCCATAACCATTTTTTTTTTTTTTAATCAACAACAAGCCTTCATTTTACTATATCGAAGCAGTCCATTTAACAGATTCATGTACCTATCATTGTTATTATTACATCTATAAACGAAACTAATTTACACGGATAAGGATATTTAGTTATAAATATCAAAATACATATACATACATATACATATATGTGTATACATATATTTGGCCAACCTCCATCTACCAGAAAACTTGACATTTTCTCATTATATCACCCCAAGTAATTCAAAATTTTAGCTAAAAAAATGCTAAATTTCATCAAATTAACTTGATACATTACTATATTATACAATTCCAGTCAAAATACAATTCGCTATCAACAAAGGAGCCGAACTCAGAGCTCAGCTCAAACAGAGAAAACTATTCTTACATACACATTTCTATGGATAAAAACACACGTATATATGCATACATACACACACATACATATGTGTGTGTGTGTATGTGAAGGTCCATTTTGAGCAACAGTTGAAGCGAAGAGTAGGAGAGCTATGGTAGAAGAGGACCTGGAGACGTTGAATTGCTTGTTGGAAAGTAAGAACAGAGGGATTCTGAGGTCGGAATTTGAATCCTTGGAGGAATGCTGTGGAGCGGCGGAGGGGTACTAATTGCAGAGACGGAAGTTCCGGCGAACCGGCGGCGGAGGGCGGCGCGGAGGTGGCGGTGGAGTCGGAAGCGGCTACGGTGGCAGAAGGAAAGACGAGAGGGCTGCGGTCTCAGAACAGATACGACTAAGGGAACGCGAGCATCGCCATGGCTGCCTCTCTCGCTCTTCTTTTGAAGCTTTACGGAGAGGAGAGAGAGAGAGAGAGAGAGTGAAGTGAAAATGAAAACCAACCTTAGCCGGTTTGGGTTTTTTCCAGAGGAAGAATTCGGAGGGACTCATCCATTCATATCCGGGAAAACTATAATAAATATCATTTTAACTGTAATATTATGGTAAGGCTTTAAAAATATTTTGATCTTAAAAAATATTTTTATTGATAAAATTAAAATTAATAGTTAAAATATATAATAGCTAAAATCCTACTAAGAACATTTTAAAGCTAAAAATATAAAATAACTAAAATCCTACATAGAACATCTTAAAATCAAGTAAAATTGATGGAAAAAAAAACTTTAAAATATTTAACGTCAATGAATTTTTATTTTAACAAAAGTACATATAAAATTTACTTGTAATAAATATATGACTTGTAAAAAAATTTTTTATTTTAACAAAGTAAATATAAAATTTACTTGTAATAAATAGATGACTTTTTATTACTATTCAGAGTAATGACCAAAATAGTTGGTTTTTTTTTTTTTTTTTTTTACTGTGATAACTCTAAATTCTTATTTTCTTGCAATTAACGTCCATTTTCATCTGATTTCGTCAAAAACCTCACAGAATGATCACGTGAGAAGCACGTTTAATGCTTCTTGAAGATCATTTCGGCAATTTCTTATGTGAGTTGAAATTGGGACTACATTTGGAGGTTTTCTAAGTGGGTATTTAATGTTTCTGGAGAAAAAAAAAAAAAAAAAGCCGATATTTTGAATATTGTGGGGATGCAATGTGTTTTTGTTTGTTTTACAAAAGAGACAATTAAAAAAGAAAAAGAAAAAAACCGAAATATTAACCTATTTTTATTAAATTGTTAAGAGTATTGATTGATTTATGGTTATTAGAATTATTAGTATTGTTTCGAATCTTCATCAGGTTCAAAGACGCTATTGCTATGGTTTTTTTGATTGAAAGGATCCTGGCATGTGTGAAAGATCAAAGATGAAAATACCTGATTTACTAAAAAGGCTAATGATTTGGAGGCTCAAGTTGTTGAAACTGAAAAAAAAAAAAAAAAAAAAAAAAAAAAAAAAAAAGTGCCTGTGAAAGGGTGCAATTTCTTGAGAATCAATTGAAGACAATGCAAATTCTCATCAATGAAAGAGGAGGAATATCGTGAAAGTTGATTGGTTTTGGCATCTTTGTGTTATTGGTCTGTTATTTATGTAGTGGAATGTAATTTGGAGGTTGGCTTGGAAAAGTTTGTAGACTGATGTCTTGATAACATCTGTTTTGAGGAAGAAGTTTGTGAAAATTGATAACAAACACAGTTTGTATGTTTTGTAAGTTGTTTATATCAAAACATGGTGATTATGTTGTTATAAGAATATTGGTGTTAAAATGATCAACATTTGACTTACTTTATCTTGGTGTTTTTGTGTAATTAAATGAAAATGACAAATAAAGCAAAAAAGAAAGATCATTTAAATCCCAACAGCAAACACAAAAATAAAATATCTCATATTTATTCATCTTTTTGAGTAACCAAAAGATTACATGTTCAATCCATTATTAATCACGAAAACCTGCACATGTGGTTCAAAAAGGGATGCAACAACTTGTACAATTACTCACAAATGTGCTAATATCTATGCACTAGTTTGTGGTAAGCAGCAAACAAAAAGAAGAATATGTGCAGTGTATTATATGCACCAAAATACTATGTTCAGCATCTATATATGCACTAATGGATTGTAACGCCCGCCGTTTTCTTTAATTAACAGACATTACACGTATATAATATTTGTGTTGATGCTAAAATGTTATTACGGTTTATGCTAAAAGTTATTAATATTGTACTTAGTAACCGCAGGTGACGGCCACAAGGGATCTATATGCTCAAGAAGTTCATGTCAAAAATTATGTGCCTTGATTTATTTTAATGATTTCTTAATAAATGTGACTTTACTATGATTTATTTATGTGTATTTTTTTAATTATGTGTATGAAATTTATATGGCATGATAAACTATGTAAATTAATGTGACTTATTAATTGTATGCCACATGTGGTAAGTTATGAATATATATATATATATTAAAAAATAATAAATGAATAATAAATAAAAAGTAATGTAATATTTATATATCATTTCAGACTATTTATATATACATTATGTAATGGTAGTTTTAAATGCATGATATCCTATATACTAATTATATAGGTATGTATATACAGATATGGTAGTGTACTTAAAAAAAAAAATGGAAAATTAAAGACCTTTGGCCACTTAATCGCCAAAGTTCAAGAAATAAGACAACTTAGTTGCCGTAGGGACAGTTTCAAAGTAAATAAAATGAAATATTAACAACAACAAAAACAATAATAATAATAGCATATTAAAAGAAGAGTAATTTGCTTAAATAATCCCTAAACCTCTCTCAAAGGTGACGGTTTGATCTTTTTTTTTTTTTCCGAGATGACCTTAAACTTTTATTTTCTTAGTCATTTCAGTCCTTTTCGTCAAACTCCATTACATTTCTAACAAAATCTTGGTCAAATGATCATTTTTGTGTTAAAAAGATGAAATTACCCTCTAATCTCCCAAAAGTTCCTCTCCCTCACCCCCCTTTCCTCCCCACTGAGTTCTGCCCCCCCCCCCCCCCCCCCCCCCCCCCCCCCCCCCCGCCGCCCCCCCGGATCACCGCCCATCGCCCTAGATCTAGCTCAACCTGAACACAAGGAAGGGAAACCTAATTTCTCAAAACCCTCCCAATTTAGCTCATATTTCTCCTCAAATATGATTTGGATAGGAAATTAACTATTTGACTTTCAAAAAACATGAAGCATGCTTCTCACGTGACCAATCCGTTAGTTTTTGATAGGAAATCTTCTCTGTCCATCATATATTACTTGCTTTTCGTTGAATTAGTCCAAATAATTAAGATGAAATTAATGACCAGTTTCTTGCTAACAAAATATATGTACATATATATTATGAAACGCGGACATGTGTTGCATAACTCTATTCCAACAAAAAAAAAAATGAAGAATTGAGCGGACACATGTTGCATGACTATAGATATTTTGCTCATTTGAGCGGTATATACATATATTTTTTTCATCTTATATTTTCTTTTTCTTTGCTTTTAACAAAATTGAGTGTGGAGTAGTTTGATTTTTAGTGAGTGCCAATTTAATCTGAATGTACTGTTCCTTCGACATTAATACCTCTCTCATCATCTTTTTTTTTTTTTTTCCCTCCCTAAAAAGAGTTATTTGATTCACATAGACATCTAACCCAAACAAAAAAATATGTAAAACAATATAAAAAAAAACAAAAAATAAAGAATATGCAATATGTTTAGAGATTAGCCTCCTATTCATATCCCTTAAGCTATTTTGATCTAAAAGTGTACTTGCAGCACGTATATGTATAAGCACGTTATTTGATAACCAATAGAACAAAACTGTTAATAGAAGACGATACGCATCTATTTTAACATCCGAAAAAAAAAAAAAAAACCCGTTCTCAAATATTTTACAAAAGCACGGGATCATGGAGACCATATTAGAATCAATATTCTATTTCTATCTCTCTCTCCACTGATTGATTTACTTTAATAACCAAGATAAGTTTCTTATTAAGAGCCTTTAATATAAAAATCATAATCCGTGAGGAGATAGTACCAATAAATCTAAAAGATCAAGTGTATCAATTTATTCAAATTTAATGTGGGCCTAATGACTAGTTTCCATGCTTGTAATCTTCCTAAATCATACATCAAACACAAAATGAATTGATAATAACCCCAAATTAAAACAAAATGTTAAAGAAATTAACTAAGACCACATCCGTATATGTCGGAGATGAAATTAAAAAGTTATAGAAGAAAACAATTGATAATCTTATTGATAACATTGTTATTTGGAGTTCAACATATATCTCCGAAAAGGAAGATCACTCAAAGAAACTAAATAAAATACAAGAGAACATTACACATAAAAACTTCAAAAAGAACTCCTAATGAAACATTCTAAACAGCAAACAATTCCATAAAATAACAATCGGAAATGAAAAGAACATAAATTTTATGAAATCACTAGAGTTTAAGAGACAAATCAATTCCCGCCGGAGCATCTTTGTGGTCTTTCTTCAGAGGTCCTCCGGTTTGCACAGGATCAGCACCACCGGTTGTTGCCGGAATATTGACTCCAACATTTGGACCGGTCAAACTAGTATTACCGGAACCAGAAATGTTACCAAAGACGGCACCATTTTGTTCAAATCTTGAAGAAGTTGCACTAGAAGAACTCCCTCCAAGCCCTAACCCGCTGACAATATTGCGAGCCTGTAGGCCATCCATGTTCAGCCTATTGACAGGAGAGAGGTGCGAGTTCATCGCGGTCACCTGCCTAGGCCACACGCTAGCACCGGCAATGTCATGCCCGTACCGGTACCCACCGGTGGGCCCTGACCACGAGTAGGTACCAGGCTTGTGAATCATGGACTCCATCCGAACCCCGAGTGGCCTATTGAAGCTAGATCCGTACAAAGGGAGGGTGGAATAGCTCGAATAGGGATAGTACGGGTAGTAGGGACCAAAAGCCCCAAGATCGATCCCTTGGCGGCGTTTCGCCAAGGCACGCTCCTGTTTGTGGGCGTTTTGGTGGCCTCCCAGCGCTTGAGAAGTAGAGAACTCTCTCTTGCAGTAGTTGCATGGGAAAAGCCTAGCCGGCTCATCCTTCTCGTCGGAAGGTTCATCGATATCGGGCTTTGCAGCATGGCCAGCTCTCGCCTTGTTGAAAAGGTTGAGTTCTAGCTTCGGACCACCTGCCAACTGGCCGTTCGCAAGCTTCAAATCGAGCAGCAAATCTGAACTTGATCCAGGAACATATTCCGGTTCGATATCCTTCATTTTCATCTTCATGGCCGTCATCCTCTTGATTTGATCATCTTCATCTGAGGCTGCGGAGAGGCTAGAGGCCTCGGAATGGGAAGCTTCGGTGCTAAGATCTGCCATGGAAGAGAGCAAGAGATAAGAAAGGAAAAAAGATGATAATTGTTTGGCAAGGATTAGAGAGAGAGTTAGTACTCCTTTATTTATTTATTCTTTTGGAGTTAATGCATTATCACTATGTACGGAAAGAAATCCCATTTTACAGTTTTGATATGCACCTTACTAAATACTAAAAAAGGAATTTGGTGTTGATGAGTACTAAGCCTTGGCTGAGATTTGTTCCATGTTGAAATTAATTATATTAGGCCTAATCTCAGTCAAATCCAGAGATTTTTTTTTTTTTGATAAACAATCCAGAGAAAATTATTGCTGAACTTGCAATATTTGCTTACGGCCAATTACTCAGATACACTCAAAGTTTCTATACATTTTTGAGTCGGAGATTAATGGTGTCATTGAGTGCATCAATTACCTTATATGCAGTTTGAATTTGATATATATGTATCAATATGGGAGTGAAAATGGGCCCAACAATATTCTCTTACGAAAGCAAAAATGAAAGACAGATAATATAAAAAGTGACACTCACATATAATTTTGGTAAAAAGATTTTCAAAGCCCTAATATTATGCTAATATGTTTGCATATTTGCAAATGGGAGAACAAGATATCAAAATATATCAATAATGGTTCCGATTGAATTGTTTTACTGTGTTTAAACTGCAAAATAATACATAATATGTATTGAAAAGAATCTGTCATGTCATAAGTCATTAGTGGTAATTAATTTCTGTAACATTGTTTGAAAGCGGTTTATGTTATCAAAAGGAGTTGTTGTGATCTCCATTGATTTTCACTAAACAAAATAATTTAATTTTTCATAGGAAGAGTAGTTAGTTACTTTCTCTTTTTTTATTTTATTTAAAACAATGTTGTTTTTTGTTCATATTATTAGAGTAACAAGTTTGATAAAGGAAAAACTTATTAAGCGGGTGTCAATTTAAGTAGAATATCTCCATATTTCTTATATTATTTTTTTCTCCATGCCTTAACATTAAAAATTAGTATTCATATTATAATTATATAACAAAGTTAAGAGAAAATTTTTTATCTCTTTCTCTTCGAGACTTCACTTTCTTAATTTCAAATTCAAATTTAAACAAATGAAATAAAATTGATCAAATTTACTCGAACTTTTTTTGTTTAGGTATTGGTGTTAATGCATGATTCAGGATTGATCGTGCTAAATGTCTGTATGTCTGGGAGTTGATCTCATATTTCCAAAAATTATTCTTATAATTTATGTTCTCTTATCTCCAAGTTTTTTTTTTAAATGAAAAAAGTTAATCTCCGAGTTTAACAAAGTTAAAATTTTTCAATCTCGGAGTTAATCTTATTATGATTTCCAAAATTCCATTGAACATGTTATTTCATTCATATGTACCTTAAAAAAAAGTCATTTGTCATAAGTCGTTAATGGTAAAGCATTTCTGTAACAGTGTTTGAAAGCGGTCATACTATTAAAAGGAGTGTTGTGATCTCCGTTGATTTTCGCTAAACAAAATAATTTAATTTATGACAGGAAGAGTAGTTATTTCTTTCTGTTTCTGAATTTGATATTTGTTGTTTTTTTGTTCATATTAGAGTAGTGGTTTTGATATAATAAGAGTTGTTTAATCAATGCCAACATTGTTAGAAGATCCTACGATTAGTGGTAAATAATCTATCATATGTCATTAGTGGTAAATAATTTCTTGAACAATGTATGAAAGCGATCATGTTATCAAGAGAAGTTGTTGTGATCTCCGTTGATTTTTTCTAAACGAAATCAATTTAATTTATCATATGATAAGTAGTTATTTTCTTTCTGCTTTGGATTTGATAGATGATGTTTTTGTTCATATCATTAGAGTAACGGTTTTCATATAGTAAGAGTTGTTTAGTCAGTGCCAACTTCGGTAGAATATCTACATTTTTCTTCTATATACTATTTCCTTTTGGCATGTACAAAAAAAAAAAAAAAATGCCAAAGTTAAGAGAAGAGATTTTCATCTCTTTCTCATGTGGTTCTTCACCATTAAATAGTGAATTTAGATTTTAACATATGGAATAAAATGGTACAAATTAACTCAAACTTTTTTTTTTTTTTTTTTTTTTTGAGGTACTACATGATTCCGGATTGATCTTGTTTAGTGTTTGTGTATCTGAGAGTTAATCTCATATTTCCAAAAATTGTATGTTAACTTATCGCTGAGTTTTTGTTTTTGTTTTTGTTTTTGTTTTGGTGAATGGGAAAAAAGTTAATCTCCGAGTTTAACAAAGTTAAACTTTTTTTAATCTCCAAGTTAATCTTTATGATTTTGAAAATTCTATTGAATATGTTCTTTCGTTCATATTCAATCTACTGAATTTGCTGTTGCATCATGTGATCTTGTTCCCTCTATCTTGTAATATTCGATCTAAGAATTTTTTTTATTAACCTTTTTCTTCATTTTTTTCCTTTTCAAAATTAATATTTCAAAAACTAACTTAACAAAATAAAGTAGAAATTCACAACAAATTTGGACCAAAATCAATAGTTTCACTAAACAAATCGAACTCTAAACAATGCAAACTCAATCTTATGTAATGAAGTGATCACAAAAATATCTTTTCCAAATATAAGAAACCGGACTAAACAATAAATAACATCTACTAACTACAATACTAACTAATTCTATTTCCTTCTTTTTGTAGTGAAAAAAAATAGTTAGTTTTTTTCCCCTAAAATCATTTAAATAATTTTAAAAAATTAGCATACATACATAACAAAAATCTATGTGAAATATGTATATTAAAACGGGGCAGGGTTGCATCCAATTCAGAAAAAATACTTCGTTTCCATCTCCAAATATTATCCTCTATCTCTATCTTGTTAGGATCGAAGTCCCGCAAAACCCGTTCCTGTGAGGAATTAGTACCATCTCTATTTCCATATGGGTGCTAGTAGACTTGATCATTTCCTCTGTCTTGTTTTGGCACTTTGGCATCTTAATTGAATACAAAGAAAAAAAATCACAGGGTCAGGCAACAAATCTCAGATTGGACAATGACAAGGTGAGGCAGACTAAGAAGCCTTGCACCTTAAAAGCAAGGCATGGAACCAAGAACACTTGAAGCTTGTTTGGCACTCCATCTAATTAAAGATTGTTTTTCACAATTATTTTAAAAATTTTATAAGGTTTTTTCTCTAACAAAAAATCAAATTTTCTTTTCAAACCTATAATCCAAACGAAAACTTGTTTAATAATATTAGCTCAATGTTGTTGTGGTTTTCTCAGGAATTAACATTTCTGGGAAAGCTCTTAACCGTGATAGTGAGGGGTTTGTTATGACTGCACTAACCTCTAATATAACTCAAAAATATTCAACCATCAATTGAACATGTTGTACTAGCTAAATAGAATTCTCTTGGGTTAAAGAAAAATATTGTGTGATAGAAAAATGCTCCTTATTTTTTAGATTTAAGGTGGAAGAATCAAACTCTACATTTTATGTTGGATTCAAGTCTGTAATTATCGCTACACTGCCAACAACCACGATTGAAAAATGTTCTACCACTGTTTGTATTTGTATTATCATAATTTATATTATTATTATTATTAATCGATTCATTCATTCTCAAAAATAAAATAAAAAGCTGCCAGCTATGTTTAAAAGAGTAATTAGTAATTACCTTTAAAAGCACATATATTTCTGCTTTTTTTTTTCCGTTTCTTTTCTTTCTTTTTTGTTAAAAAAGGGGGCTTCGTATGTATTAATTCTCGTATCTTTAGCATTTACATTCTTTCAACAACCATGTTATTTTTAACTAATTGGTGTAAAAACAGAAATTTAAATATTTGGCGACAATTTTAAGGGAACTCTCTTGAGATTCGATTTCACATACGATCCAGGTTAAATATGCAAGTAAGTACACATGAATGTGGAGCTCCAATTGTTGCTGAATGTAACTAGGAAGAGGGATTTTCAACACCACTTCCCTTAAAACAAAATTAACTTGTGGTCACAAGTTATTCGACTTCTAACTTCTATCATAAAATATAAAGTTCAATTTTTATTTAAAGTTTTTTAAAAAGGAAAAAAAATTTATGTAACGATAAAGATATCTTTCACTTTTATACTCTCAAGATATTTTTACACACGTAAAATTAAGTCTATGTTTTTAACAGAATTATAGAGTTACTCAAGCCTTTTTTTTTGGTCTAGAGGGGAAAACTTTAGTAACTTTTATTCAAGTAAGCAATAGTCTACTCTTACACAAGATTGGATAAATAAAGGAAGACAATCCAACCATAAGAAATCTAAAGAATTTGAATTATTGAGTTATGTCATTCTTGTTTTATTGATGTGATCCGAACTTTCTTCTATAAATAATAGAGATGAGATTGAAATGACATCAATAATCCTCTTATTTTTATCATTAAAAAAAGTTATTATATGCTTCCAAATCCAATTTAAATAAAACAGATATATACACACATATATATATATATATGGAGACTCAGATTCTTCTAGACAATTAATCGACCGTAAAAGAAATAAATTTCTTCAAGTAATACGTCTTAACTTTCAACAGTAAAATATCTCTATTAGAAAAGGAATTATGGATTTACCATCTACAATAGTGGCTTTTATATGTTTAGTTCTTTGAATTCTACCAAAAAAGTCGGTCAAAAAAATTGTGTGAAGGGAAGACTATGGTAATAATCAAAAAAACAAATTTACTATACAAACCATAATTTAATTCCCATCATGATAATGTGCCAGCTCAACTGCCACAAAAGGATTCACTTGGATGCAATTGAAATCCCCGTTAGTATAGGAAGTTTCTGAAATCACAAAAATGGTAACCATAATTGTCAAAGAAGATTAAGTTTTATATCTTACCAACTCTACAGTAGATTAAATTTTTAAATTTTTTAATGAAGTAATTAAATAACTATTATCTAATAAATAAAGCTAATTTATGGTTGCATCTATAGTCTAGTTTTAATTTTATACATGATTTCATCATAATGTACAGAGTTCGAATCACTAACTCTCAAGAAAATAGTCTGATTTTATGACTAGCAATGGTTAAATTAGTACCTGCTAAAGTAATTTTGGATATTTAGTAAAAATCATCCGTTTCAAAATTTTTTTTAAAACAATCAATTACTTCTTTGTCTTTGAGAGAAAATACTTTTTTTTTTTTTTTTTTTTAAGGAGACGGGAAAAAAATAATTTTGATATAAATATTTTTATTTTTTCTCTATCTTATTTTTAATTAGAAAAACTAAAACTGAAGTGTTTGGTATTGTTTTCAAATTTTTTTGAGACTGTCTTCGCATGTCTTCTGAGATGAGAAATATTTTCTAAATACCGTTTATTTAGCAAATGCTTTGAAAACATAAACAAAAACAAAAATTGATGAGGATAGTTGTTTTTAATGAAATAAAAAATTATTGAAAGTTGTTTTCCTCATTTTCATTTTTATTTTTAACTTCTATATGACTTAATACATGCTTTCAGAAACATGTGTTTTTTTTTTTCCTTATATCAAAACCAATTTTCTAAAACCACAACATAAAAACAATTTTATAAACAACCTCAACATCATTCCCAAAATATTTTCATTTATATTTTTGATCCCTCATAAATAAAGGAAAACAATATCAAACACCACCGAAAATTTCATCGTCCATTTAATTTAGATTCTCGCATACATTCTATTTATCTAATCATATTAATCATGTCAATCCAATGTTGACCCAAATACATTTATAACCCTCTAAACTTGGTGGGAGAAATTAAAAGATGAGTAGTTTTTTTTAACACTTATTTAGAAAAAATAGCCGAACTATATTTATTAATGCTAATTGACTTATCCAATCAAATTAGTAATATCTAATATTCCGGTTAATTATATTGTAACAATCTGACTTCTCATATCATTATTGTACTTAAACTTAAAACTTCATTTTAATGTTTAATTTTTACAATCGAAAGATAGTTCGTTTGCATAATAATTACATAATGATATTAATTCCCATAATCCAAAGCTTCCATCGCCTTCGCAAACACTCAGCCAATCCATCATGTCATCTAAATCTCAGGTTTTTTACCCTGAATTCCTACAACATAAACATATGTTAATAAGCTTTAGCTCAGAAATTGCAAACAGCTTGTGTTTGGTTATCCGGTTGGAGATGGAATTTTTAAATTTGAATTGGTTGACTTTTTAAAAAACTAATTATAAATTTTTATTAACTTTTAGAAAAAGACAAAAACTGAGATAAAAAAATACAGTTTAGTTGGAGTTAAAATTTGAATACCAAACGAAGCATAATCTCACAAACCAGTTCAAATAAATATGCATGTGTACTCCAAGACCACACAAATAAACGAAACAAATTACTAGAGAACGATACACATAATAAAAAGTTCAAAAGAACTCATAATGAAACATTCTAAACAACAAATAATACCATAAAATAACAATCGGAAACAAACGGAATACAAATTTTATGAAATAACTAAGGATTAAGAGACAAATCAAGTCCCGCCGGAGCATCTTTGCAGTCTTTTTCGGAGGTTCTCCACGCTGCACAGGATCAGCATCACTGCCGATCGTCGCTAGAATATTGACTCCAGCATTTGAACCGGGGACACTAGTATTACTGGAGCCAACAATGTTCCCAAAGGCAGCACCATTGTGATCTCTGTTAATTTTCGCTAAGCAAATTAATTTAATTTATTATAGGATGAGTATATTTTCTTTCTGTTTCTTGAAATTGATATTTGTTGTTTTTTCTTCGTTTTGTTCATATTATCAGAGAAATGGTTTTCATATAATAAGAGTTGTTTAGTCGGTGTTAACTTAAGTAGAATATCCTACATTTTTTTTTCTTTTTGCGTTTACGTTTAAAAAATATAGTGCCAAAGTTAAGGGAAGAGATTTTCAACTCTTTCTCATGTGGTACTTCACTCTTAAATAGTGAATTTAGATTTTAAAATGTGGAATCTAATTATACAAATTAGCTTGAACTTTTTGTTGAGGTACTACACATAGTTCCGGATTAATCCTGTTAAATGTTTGTGTATCTGGGAGTTAATCTCTTATTTCCAAAAATTGTTATAATAATTTCTGTTATTTTTGTCTCCATTTTTTTTTTTTTTTTTTTGTGAATGTAAAAAACAGTTCCATCTCCGAGTTTCGCAAGTTAAACTTTTTTTAGTCTCCAAGTTAATCTTATGATTTCCAGAATTATACTGAATATGCTCTATCATTCAGATTCAACTAACTGAATTTAATTGTTGCGTCATCTAATCTCGTTCCTTCCTATTTAAAAGTTTATGTATTAACCTTTTTCTTCATTTAAAAAAAAAATAATATATCGTAAATATACTTAACAATTTAAAATGTGGGGAAATGACCTAGCGTGATTATTAACAATTATTTATTTTCTTCCTTCGTTAGTCGTTTTAGCAAGAGTTTCAAAACTAATGTAAGTCTTTAATAGTATTCAGTTTTTTTGTGTGATTATTTGGTTATTATAAGTTCTATTCCATATATAAGGATGGAAACATAGGGTGCTGGGTGAAAACGGAGATTGCTCTTTCATCCCCATCCGAGCCTCAATATCATCCACATCTACGATTAAGAAGGAGCAGGACGGGATGGTGATTTTCATTGGGGGAGCCTTCCCTACCCACACTTTCCCGTTTAATACAAATATGTGTTTTTAAATTACACAATCTAGAAAAATAATAATAAAGTAGAAATTCACCACAAATTTAGATTAAAATCAAAGGTTTCACTAGGCAAATCAAACTCTAAACAAATGCAAACTTAATCTTTGTAATGAAGTTACCAATATCTTATAAAAAATAATTATTAATAAGAAGTTGTAATAAAAAAAAAATGTACTAACTACAAATTATTCAATCAAGGTTACTAATTAAGGTTACTAAACAATTTTATTCCGTTCTTTTTTCTTTCGAAAAAGTAGTTAGTTTTTTTCCCCCCCTAAAATCGATTGAATTATTTTTAAAAAGCAACATATTCACATACATAACAAAATATTTGTGAATATGTATACTTGAACGGGATGGGGTTGAATCCAATTTGGAAAAGACTTCGTCTCCATCTCCGAATAGTATCCCCTACCCTAGCTACTCCGTTTGGATTGAAGTTCCACGTATTGCAGGGAATATTATCATCTCTATTTCCTTGTGGGTACTACAGTACTTCCTCTGTCTCGTTTGAGCACTTTGGCAGGAAGGAAACTTAATTGAATACAAAGAGGGAAAAAAAAAAAAAAAAATCATAGGGACGGGGCAACACATCCCAAATTGGACAATTATATATCTCAAACAATTACAAGGTGAGGCTGACCAAGAAGCCTTGCACATTAAAAGCAAGGCATGGAACCAAGAGCAACTGAAGCTTGTTGGCACCCCATCCAAGGATTTTTTTTAATACTATTTAAAAATTTACTAAGGGCATCTGCAACCCGTTACACCAAAATGGTGTAACTTTCACACCAAAATAGTGTAACTGTCATATGTCATGTCAAACAGTAAATTCATCTCCAACCCATTATATAATTGTCAAAAAAAAAAATATTTCGTGTATATTCCCTTTTTTTTCTAACACCAAAAAAATATTTCGTGTATTTTCCCTTTTTTTTTTTAATCTCTTTTTATATTTCTTTTTAGTAATTCCATACTATGTATTGAACATATGAATTTCACCCACATATAATTTTTTTTTCACATATTGATCCGATAAAATATGTTTTATTATTTAACAAAGTCACAGAAAATATATTTTCACTATGTTACAAATTTTGCGTTATTTAGTGCTCTATTTTTTTTTAATATTAGGTAATTTTAATTATCGTTTGTTGAATGTAGGACTTTTTCTAAATTATGTAATTGCGTTTCGTATTATTTGCATATTAATTTTTCATCATATTAAATTAACTATAAAACAAAATTAACAACGTGGGACACAAAAAAAAAAAAAAAAAACAAGTTCTTTCTTTTTTTGGTGTTAAAAAAGAAACAAATTTGTTAAGAAATATGAAAATGGGATAATAATTGAAAAACAAAATATATTTTGTGCACTTTGTGAAAAAAAAAAAAAAAAAAAGAAAAAAAAAGGGAAAGGCGCCACTAAAATGGCGTTGAGTGAACAGTTGAAACACAATATGCGTTTCCACTGTTCACAGGAGGCCATTTCACACCAAAATGGTGTGAAAATTGCCGCCTGGTTGGAGCAAAACCCACGCCATTTCAGCCTAAAATGGCGTGTGGTTGGAGATGCTCGTAGGTGTTTTCCCTTTAAAAAAATGAAATTTATTTTTCAAATCTATAATTCAAATGGAAGCTTGATCTGTAGAATTAGCTCAATGTCGATGTAGGTTTTCTCCGGGAACTAATATTTTTGGAATTGAAAG
Organism: Ficus carica; assembly: GCA_009761775.1. Lineage (NCBI taxonomy): Eukaryota > Viridiplantae > Streptophyta > Magnoliopsida > Rosales > Moraceae > Ficus > Ficus carica. The sequence goes on along the minus strand of CM019742.1, from coordinate 14,321,628 downwards.
CTCTTATCTATTATGACTGCGCTAACCTCTAATATTATTCAAAAGTATTCAACCATAGATTGAACACGTTATAGTAGCTAAATAGAATTCTCTTGGGATATAGAAAGATATATACTGTGTGATTAAAAATTGTTCTTTTTATTTATTTATCCAAATTGAGAGTGGGAGATTTGAACTCTACACTTTATGTTAAAATTAAGTGTGAAGTTACTATTATGTTAATTTAGCAACCACGATTGAAAGATGTTATATCACCGATTGTATTTTTATTATCATTATCTTTATTTATTATTAATAGATTCATTCATTCTCAAATGTAGAAAAATAAAATAAAATAAAAACTGCCGGCTATATTTGAATGATTAATTACATTAAAAAAAACTCATATATATTTTTAATTTATTCTCTATTCTTTATTTTTTTTCTATTAAAAAAAAAAAAGGGCTTCGTTAATTTGTTTCAATTTCTCATATCTTTGGCATTTTTTTAACTAATTGGTGTAAAAATAAATAAATATTTATTTAATTTTTGGAGACAATTTTTAAGAGAACTCTCGAGTTTCAAGCTTTTGGTTAATATAATGATAAAATACGGATTTCAAATTCGTTCCAGGTTAAACATGCTAGTAAGTACACCACGAATGTGGGGCACCAATTTGCTGTCGAATGTAAATAGGAAGAGGGATTTTTAACACCACTTACCTCAAACAAAAATTAATTTGTGGTCACATAAAACAAACATAATCTCATTAAACAATTCAAATAAATATGCATGTCCAATTATATGTGAAGACCACACAACTAATTAATCTAAACAAATTACTAGAGAACGATACCCATATAGAGTTCAAAAGAACTCATAATGGAACATTCTAAACATCAAACAATACCATAAAATAACGATCGGAAATAAACGGAACACAATTTTTATGAAATAACTAAAGATTAAGAGACAAATCAAGTCCCGCCGGAGCATCTTTGTGGTCTTTCTTCGGAGGTTCTCGACGCTGCAGAGGATCAGCACCACCGCCGGTCGTCGCCGGAATATTGACTCCAACATTTGTACCGGCCACCCTAGTATTACTGGAACCAGCAATGTTCCCAAAGGCAGCACCATTTTGTTCCAACCTTGAAGAAGTTGCACTAGTAGAACTCCCTCCAAACCCCAACCCGCCGACAATATTGCGAGCCTGAAAGCCATCCATGCCCAGCCTATTGGCAGTAGAGAGCTGTGAGCTCATCGCGGTCGCCTGCCTAGACCACAGGCTAGCACCAGCAATGTCATGCCCGTATCGGTAGCCACCGGTGGTCCCCGACCAAGAGTAGGTACCAGGCTTGTGAATCATGGACTCCATCCGAACCCCGAGTGGCCTATTGTAGCTAGATCCGTACAAAGGGAGTCCGGAATAGCTCGAATAGGAATAGTAGGGGTAGTAGGGTCCAAAAACCCCAAGATCGATCCCTCGGCGACGTTTCGCCAAGGCACGCTCCTGTCTGTGAGCGTTTTGGTGGCCTCCAAGCGCTTGACAAGAGGAGAACTCTCTCTTGCAGTAGTTGCATGGAAAAACCCTAGCCGGCTCATCCTTCTCGTCGGAAGGTTCATCGATATTGGGCTTTACAGCTTGGCCAGGTCTCGCCTTCTTGGAAAGGTTCAGTTCAAGCTTCGGACCACTGGCGGACTGGCCGTTCGAAAGCCTCAGATCGAGCAACAAACCGGAACTAGATCCAGTAACATATTCGGGTTCTATTTCCTTCATCTTCATCTTCGTGGCCGCCATCCTCTTGATTTGATCATCTCCATCTGAGGCTGCGGAAAGGCTAGAGGCCTTTGAACGGGAAGCTTCGGCTCTAAGATCTGCCATGGAAGAGAGCAACAGATAAGAAAACAAAAAAGATAATAATTGTTTGGCGAGGATTAGGGAGAAGATTAGTCCTCTATTTATTTAGTGTTTTGGAGTTAATGCATTATCTTATGTATGGAAAGAAATTTCATTTTACAGTCTTTATATTCACCTTAATAAGAAAGGGATTTGAAGTTGATGAGTACTACATGTTGAAATTAAGTTCATTTGGCCTAATCTCTGTCAAATCCAGAGAAAATAATTGCTGTACTTGCAGTATTTGGTTAAGGCCAATTACTCAAATACAGTCTAAGTTTCTATATATTTTTGGTCACGGATTAATGGTGTCATTGAGTGCATCAATTACCTTATATGCGGTTTGAGTTTCATATATATGTATCAACATGAGGGTGAAGATTATGGGTTCAACAATAATTTCTCAGGAAAGCAAAAACGGAAAACAGATATTAATATATACAATTTTGGTAAAAAGATTTTCGAAGCCCTAATATTATTATGGACATGTTTGCATATTTGCAATTAGATAACAAGATATTAAAATGTAAACAAATGGTTCCGACTTAAAAATTATTCATATGTAATAAAAAATCTATCATGTCATAAGTTATCAGTAGTAATTAATTTCTATAACGGTGGTTGAAAGCGCTTATCTTATCAAAAGAAGTTGTAATTGCCGTCGATTTTTGCTAAATGAAATAGTTTAATTTAAAGTAGAAAGAGTAGATAGTAATAATTTTTTTCTTTTGTATTTGAAATATGTTGTTTTTAAAGTAGCAGATTGATAAAGAAAAAGATGTCTAGTTAAGAGAATAGATTGACATCCCTTTCTCAAGTGTGACTTCACTGTTCAATAACGAACTTAGATTTAAAAACAAGGAATATAATTGTTCGAGTTAATCTTACGATTCCCGAAATCCTATTGAATATGTTTTTTCATTCAGATTCAATCTACTGAATTTAATTGTTATATCATTTATTCTCGTTCCCTCATCTAGAAAGTTTGTGTTAACCTTTTCTTCATGGTTTTTCTTTTTAATATGAATATTTCATAATTGGGGAAATGACCGAGCGTGGTTATTAACAATTATTTATTTCCTTCCTTTTTTTCTCCTATGCTAAGAGTTTCAGAACTGATGTAAGTCTTTAGTAGTGATTAGTTTCTTTTGTAATTATTTTGTTTACATGAAGTTCTAATCTATATAGGGACGATAACATATGGCACGACTGGGAACGGAGATTGCTTTTCCATCCCCATTCGAACCTCAAAATCATCCACAGTATTAAGCAGCGGGGTGAGGAGTGTGGAATTTTCATTCGAACCTTCCCCATACCCACACTATTTACCGTTTTACACAGCTATGTACTTAAAATTACACAATTTAGAAATTAAAAATAAATTAGCAGAAATTCACCACAAATTTAGACCAAAATCAAAGGTTTCACAAGACAAATCAAACCCTAAACAAATGCAAACTAAATCATAATAATGAAGACACAAAAATATCTTATCAAAAAAATAAGAAGTCAGACTAAAACAAGATATAACATATACTAAACTCCAATTACAATCAAGATTACTAACTAATTTCATTTCGTTCTTTTTTTTTAGGACAAAATTAGTTAGTATTTTTTTTCCTTAAAATCAATTTAATAATTTTAAAAAATCAACATGCATACATATGTAACAAAATATATGTGAAATTTGTATACGAGAACGAAGAGGGGTTTGCATCCAATTCGGGAAAAGACTCATCTCCATCACCGAATATTATCCCTTATCCCTATTCCGTTTGGATCGAAATCCTACGGAACCCGTTCCTGCAAGGAATATTATCATCTCTTTCCATATGGATTTCTACTGGACTTGGGCATTTCCTTTGTCTCGTTTGAGCACTTGGCATGAAGGAAATTTAATTGAATACAAAGAAAAAATATCACAGGGTCAGGGAAAACACATCCCATAATGGACAACTAAACATCTCAAACAATTACAAGGTGAGGCGGACCAAGAAGCCTTGCACATTAAAAGCAAGTTGGCGTGGAACCAAGAGCACTTGAAACTTGTTTGGCACTCCATCTAAATATTTTTGTTAATATTATTTAAAATTTTCCAAGTTGTTTTCTCTTATAAAAAATTGAATTTACTTTTCAAATCTATAATCCAAATGAAAGCTTGGTCCGTAGTATATTAGTTCAATGTCGATGCAGGTTTTCTCAAGGAACTAATGTTTTTTGGAATTGAAAGCTCTTATCCATGATAGGGAAGGGTCTATTATGAGTGTGCTAACCTCTAATACAACTCAAATATATTCAATCATCGATTGAACCTGTTGTAGTAGCTAAATAGAGTACTCTTGGGATACATAAAGATATATACTGAGTGATTAAAAGAGGTTCCTATTTTTATTTTTATTTTTCAAATTGGAGAGATTCGAACTTTACACTTTATGTTAGAGTGAAATATGAAATTTACCGCTAAACTAAGTTAGCAACCACGATTGAAATATGTTATACCACCTATTATACTTGTATTATCATAATTTTTTTTATTAGTGTTCGTGGATTTATTCATTCTCAAAAATAAAATAAAATACGATAAAAACAACAACTATTTGAATGAGTAATCACATTTAAAAAAACACATTAATTTTTTTTTTTATTAATTCCTTTTTCTTTTTCTTCTTTTACTTTTGTTAAAAAAAAAAGGGGGCTTCGTGTGTAATTGTTCTCATATCTTTGGCATTTTATACATTCTTTCAGCAACCATGTTACTTTTTAACTAATTGGTGTGAACATCGAAATTTTAAAATCTGCAGACAGTTTTAAGGGAACTCTCTGAGATTCAAGCTTTTTTTTCTAGTTCGTATAATAAATATTATTTTATGTATTCCAGATTCCATCCAGGTTAAATATGCAAGCACGTACACACAAATGTCGGGCTCAAATTGTAATTGGATGTAAATAGGAAGATGGATTTTTAACACCAGTGTCCTTAAACATAATTAATTTGTGATCACAAACATAACTTAATTAATGATTACTCAACATTTAACTTCGTCATAAAATATAAAGTTCAACTCTCCATTTTAAATCTTTAAAAAAAAAAAAAAAAAAAAAAAACATAAAGGGATTAGTATAGCGGTAAGGATATCTATTACTATTATACTCTCAAGATATTTTCACACACGTAAAACTGAGTCTTTCCTTTTAATAGAAATAGAGTCATGCAACTTTTTATTGGAAAAACTTGAATAACTTTAATTTGATCAAGAAATAGTCTACTTTTACAAAATGTTAGATAAATAAAGAATAAAATCCAACAATAACAAATCTAAATATTCTGAATTACTGAGTCATATTATTTTCGTTACATTGATGTGATCCAGACTTTCTTTTATATATGATAGGGTTAGAACTGATGAAATGACATCTATAATATCCTTTAGTTTTATCATCGAAAAAACAAATTTAAAAAAACAAAAATTATTGTGGTTTGAAATCCAATTGTGAATAAAAGATATATATCTATATATAGAAGGATATTTGATCGGATTCTTCTAGACGATTGACCGTAAGTGAAATAATACGGCTTAATTAACTTTCAAGTACGAAATATATCAATTAGAGAAGGAATTATGGATCTACCATCTACGACAATTAATTTTATATGTTTAGTTCTTTCAATTCTGCCAAGAAAAGTCGGTCAAAAAAGTTGTGTGAACAGAAAATTATGGTGATAATCAATACAACAAATTTACTAAACAAATCATAATTTAATTCCTATTATGGTGACATTCCAGCTCAACTCCCAGAAGGGGATTCACTTGGATAAAATTGAATTCCCTTGGTTAGCATAGGAAGTTTCTCAAACTGCAAAATTGGTAACCATTAGTGACAGAAGATATTTTGTTTGAATATCACAGGATGAGAATGTCGATATTTGTGAAAATATCGATACTTCAATTTTTTGGAAATATCGATATCGATGGAAATTTATATAAAATATGGAAATTCCTTTTAAAATACCAAATATTTAAATAAAACTATATGAAACTAATCAATTAAATATTAAGTATATGACAAATTGGCATGGTAAGAATGGAGCATAATACAATCAAAAAATTTTTGCAATATTTTGTCAGTGTAAACAACATCGATACCCAAATATGATATTTGAGTGTTTATTTTACATAATTTTGGACATGTCATAGCAGTGTCTCTCAATCTCCACATCTATTCATATATATTAAAAAAAATTGTGCATACGTAAAAAAAAAAAAATCATGAATTTTACTATTTTACAATACAAAAAATTATATTACGATTGATATTTTACGGATATTTCGTCGATGTTTCATATTTTGGCATTTATTACTACAATTTTCACGAAAACTGATATTTTTATAAAAAAATCAATATTTATAGAAATTCCCATGGAAATGTTACATATATTTTGTGGTAAAGATATGACGCTCCTATTCCATATCGGTAGTTTCAAAATACAGTAATTTCTGTAGAAATATCGGTGAAAATGTCAATTTTTGAATCCTTGATCTAACCAACTCTAAAGTATAATAATTTTATAAAAAAGAAAAAAGAAAAAAAAGAAAAGAGTTTGTTATTTAATCTAGTAACTAAATAACTATTGTAATGAGTCTTATTTTTGTGGTTGCATTCATATACTATTGGTATTTTCATATCTGATTTCACATAATATAAAGAGATTGAATCCGCCTATCCCAAGTTCAATAAATAAATAAATAAATACATAAATGTGTCTAATTTTATGACTTGGTTAAATCAATATCGGCTAAAATAATTTCGGATATAAATCAAAATCATCCCTCTATTAAAATTTTTTTAAAAAATTCAATTACTTCTTTGTCTTTGAGAGAAAAATACTTTTCTTTGCTTCTTTGCCTTTCTTTTTCTTTCTTCTTTGTCTTTCTTTTCTTTTAATTAGGAAAAACTAGAAATGAAGTGTTTGTCATTGTTTTCAAATTTTTTGAAAATGTCTTTAAACGTCTTTTGAGATGAGAAACGTTTTCTAAATACTTTTTATTTAGCAAATGGTTTTAAGGCAAAAACAAAAACAAAAATGGCGAAAACGGTTTTTTTTTTTTTTAATGAAGAGGGAAATGATTTAAAATTTTTTTTTTTCACATTTTCATTAACATATTTTAAGTACTAAATAATTTAACACATGTTTTCAGAAATGTACCTAAACACAATGCATTTTTTTCTTATATCAAAAATAATTTTTCTAAAACACAACCAAAAAAAAAAATAAATTATAAACAGTTTCAACATCATTACCAAGATACTTTCATTTATATTTTCATACCTCAAAAACAATATTTAATTTTCCAAATAAGTGAAATCAATATCAAACACCACCTAAAATTTCATCGTCAATTTAATTTACATTCTTGGATACGTTCTATTTATTAATCATGTCAATCCATTATGGACCCAAATACGTTTTAATATTTAATTTAGTTCCCTGAATTTGTGGAATAAGAAAACAAACATTTTTTTTTTCAAAACATAACAAGTATGACCATTCTAGTAAATAGACTCCGTAAATACAAACTATAACGTCCTCTAAGCTAGTAGATCAATTATCATATAACTAGTCTAAAAGGCACTACTTCTTGTCAAGTTATCTTAACTCAAACTAACAAAATCTAAACACTGTGAAATAAATTTACGCAACCTATAATAGCTCTATAGACTAGTCATGGGACTTTTAAATCTAGCTCATACTCAGTTAACATCTTGTAAACTTAAAAAGAAAACATGTTCTACAAGAAAGTATATGAGCCGAAACTCAGTAAGCAGAAAGGTATGCATGAATCCAATTCATGTTGAAATACTCAACTTTCTATCGTACCCATTTTCAGTCGAAACTGTCATAGACCCCATCAAGTGTAAAATCTAGTTTAGTACTCAATAGGCATATGTTTCACGGAATCTGTTCATTTTTTAGTCGTAGTGGCTACCATTTATTGGAAACCTCATACTTTAAGGGATGTTGCCATTAATATTTAGGTATGTCAATACTTTCTGCGTTCCTTGCCTACCCAAGTACTAAACCATATTCCACACTTCACTTTAAAATAGGAAATAAATGTATAATAGCTTTTCCTTTGTAAACATGCTTATGAAACAATGTCATGAATGCTCCAATACGCTATGGACATATTAAAATGTTAAGGAGAGTATTATTTGATAAACATAAAATAAATATAAAATAAGAGGCCATATAGGCACAAAACATGCTATTATTATTCTTGTGATACAGTTGAAGAATCTACTTACCTCAATTTGAACTATAATCAAATACATGAAAGTAAGAAGTTCAACTCTTCTGTTGCTGATCACGTGCTAATAATCCCTTGATGAGAAATTTAGAAGACATCAAACACTTTGTACTATGTATTATCGGCAAAATTAACTATTACACACATAAGTCATAATAATTAGGAGTAGCCTAAATAGACGACTTACATATACCAATATACACATGATGATCAGCATAAACCTACATAACTAAAATATATAATTATTGAAACTCTTCTTACTAAATTACTTCATACAACCAACATATATTACTTCATATTATTATTAATTTATATATATATATATATATAAACACTCAAATTCTCAAGTCAATATTCATCAATTATGATGTTCACAGTGTTTGCGAATAAACGTAACCAAAATCCGCACAAAAATTAAACTAAGGCATGAAAACTTAACGAATATAGTCTAAGCCTAAGGATCACGACTAAATGTAGTGAGATAGATGATAAGACCCTCTTAACAATTCTGTGTAAGCCAAGCTTCTCGATAACCTCCTCCTTCTGCTGAGGCCAATGAGCTCCAATCAGGCATGAAAACACGAATTCAAGAATTCAACTACGACGAATGCCAACCAACCCCAATTCCACCCAACAATGCATAATCATAATTATCAATAATCTCCTCACCTGCAAATCATGTTTTTATTGATGTATTAATGGATCTTAATTTAGTTTTCCACTGGGCCATACAAACTAAGATTCTTTTTCGTTAAGTGATAAAATTAAGTAAAGCGAAGGAAAACCTACGTCCCACCTTTCCTTCACCCAACCATCAGAAAGGCAGCTTGTTATTAAATACAAAGGAAAACTCTTATAAACCTCACCAATTATTCCTTAAAAACTTAATGGTTAGTTAAGATAGCTCTACAAAGCTGAATATATATATATATATATATATATAAAAGAACTCTGAGTCTACGAATTACCTCTAAGAATCCTTCACATATTTTTGATACTTTTAAATTTTGGTTGGGACTTTGAGAAACTAAAAGAGAGGTATACATAGGGTCATACTGAGAAGATCGAACAAAAACATCTAAGGGTGTCTAGGGAATTAATGTTGTCGACATTACTAGTTAATAATGAGGTTTTTATACCTACGATATGGTTAAATTGGCATATAGATGGAGGCTTGAGTGTACAGCAGTAAGCATGGTAAAATTCTCAAATACAACTCATACAATATATCTATATATATATATAATGGTAAATATTATTGTTTACTATAATAACTATATATATATATATATATAGCATGTTTCACAAGAACACATACGTTTATCAATTTAAAATTTAAAATATCTAAATCGCAAATCAATAAAATTATAAGAAGCAAAATAAAAATAATGGCACATTTAAAATACAATCCTTATTGTCTTGCATCATTCGACCAAAGTTTCGAGAGGTTAAAATTCCCCATTGCACAAGTAAGTAAGCGTGTGTGTGTGTGTAAATATATAACAATTAAATTCTAATTAGATCATTAATAATTTAAATAGCACTAACTGATGAAACGAAACAATGCTTTTATATATAAAACTAAACTAAGGATCAATTTTGGGTCATTACACAAACAATCCCACAAAACAATAATTTAGGTAAATATGCATGGCCAATAATATGTGAAGACCACACAAAAGAAACTAAACAAATTACTAGAGAACGTTACACACAAAAAGTTCAAAAGAACTCATTATGGAACATTCTAAACATCAAACAATACATAACATAACAATTGGAAATAAACGGAATACAAATTTTATGAAATAACTAAAGATTAAGAGACAAATCAAGTCCCGCCCGAGCATCTTTGCGGCCAAAATTCGGAGGTTCTCCACCCTGCAGAGGATCGGCACCACCGCCGGTCGTTACCGGAATATTGACTCCAACATTTGGACCGGCCACACTAGTATTACTGGAACCAGGAATGTTCCCATAGGCAGTACCATTTTGTTCCAACCTTGAAGAAGTTGCACTGGCAGAACTCCCTCCAAGCCCTGACCGGCCGACAATTTTGCGAGCCTGAAAGCCATCCATGCTCAGCCTATTGGAAGTAGAGAGGTGTGAGCTCATCGCGGTCGCCTGCCTAGACCACACGCTAGCACCAGCAATGTCATGCCCGTATCGGTAGCCACCGGTGGTTCCCAACCAAGAGTAGGTACCAGGCTTGTGAATCATGGACTCCATCCGAACCCCATGTGGCCTATTGAAGCTAGATCCGTACAAAGGGAGTCCGGAATAGCTCGAATAGGGATAGTAGGGGTAGTAGGGTCCAAAAACCCCAAGATCGATCCCTCGGAAACGTTTCGCCAAGGCACGCTCCTGTCTGTGAGCGTTTTGGTGGCCTCCAAGCGCTTGAAAAGAGGAGAACTCTCTCTTGCAGTAGTTGCATGGAAAAACCCTAGCCGGCTCATCCTTCTCGTCGGAAGGTTCATCGATATTGGGCTTTACAGCTTGGCCAGGTCTCGCCTTCTTGAAAAGGTTCAGTTCAAGCTTCGGACCACTGGCGGACTGGCCGTTCGAAAGCCTCAGATCGAGCAGCAAACCGGAACTCGATCCAGTAACATATTCGGGTTCTATTTCCTTCATCTTCATCTTCGTGGCCGCCATCCTCTTGATTTGATCATCTCCATCTGAGGCTGCGGAAAGGCTAGAGGCCTCTGAACGGGAAGCTTCGGCTCTAAGATCTGCCATGGAATAGAGCAACAGATAAGAAAACAAAAAAGATAATAATTGTTTGGCGAGGATTAGTGAGAAGATTAGTCCTCTATTTATTTAGTGTTTTGGAGTTAATGCATTATCTTATGTATGGAAAGAAATTTCATTTTACAGTCTTTATATTCACCTTAATAAGAAAGGGATTTGAAGTTGATGAGTACTACATGTTGAAATTAAGTTCATTTGGCCTAATCTTTGTCAAATCCAGAGAAAATTATTGCTGTACTTGCAGTATTTGGTTAAAGCCAATTACTCAAATACAGTCAAAGTTTCTATATATTTTTGGTCACGGATTGATGGCGTCATTGAGTGCATCGATTACCTTATATGCGGTTTGAGTTTCATATATATGTATCACCATGAAGGTGAAGATTATGGGTTCAACAATAATTTATCAGGAAAGCAAAAACGGAAAACAGATATTAATATATACAATTTTGGTAAAAAGATTTTCGAAGCCCTAATATTATTATGGACATGTTTGCATATTTGCAATTAGATAACAAGATATTAAAATGTCAACAATGGCTACGACTTAAAAATAATTCATATGTAATAAAAAATCTATCATGTCATAAGTTATCAGTAGTAATTAATTTCTATAATGGTGGTTGAAAGCGCTTATTTTATCAAAAGAAGTTATAATTGCCGTCGATTTTCGCTAAATGAAATAGTTTAATTTAAAGTAGAAAGAGTAGTTAGTAATTTTTTTCTTTTGTATTTGAAATATGTTGTTTTTAAAGTAGCAGATTTGATAAAGAAAAAGATGTTTAGTAAAGAGAATAGATTGACATCTCTTTCTCAAGTGTGACTTCACTGTTCAATAACGAACTTAGATTTAAAAACAAGGAATATAATTGTTCGAGTTAATCTTACGATTCCCGAAATCCTATTGAATATGTTTTTTCATTCAGATTCAATCTACTGAATTTAACTGTTATATCAATTGTTCTCGTTCCCTCATCTAGAAAGTTTATGTGTTAACCTATTTCTTCATGGTTTTTCTTTTTAATATGAATATTTCATAATTGGGGAAATGACCGAGCGTGGTTATTAACAATTATTTATTTTCCTTCCTTTTTTTCTCCAGTGCTAAGAGTTTCAGAACTGATGTAAGTCTTTAGTAGTGATTAGTTTCTTTTGTAATTATTTTGTTTACATGAAGTTCTAATCTATATAGGGACGATAACATAGGGCGTGACTGGGAACGGAGATTGCTTTTCCATCCCCATTCAAGCCTCAAAATCATCCACAGTATTAAGCAGGGGAGTGTGGAATTTTCATTCGAATCTTCCCCATATCCACACTATTTCCCGTTTTACACAGCTATATACTTAAAATTACACAATTTAGAAATTTAAAATAAATTAGCAGAAATTCACCACAATTTTAGACCAAAATCAAAGGTTTCACAATACAAATCAAATCCTAAACAAATGTAAACTAAATCTTAATAATGAAGACACAAAAATATCTTATCAAAAAAATAAGAAGTCAGACTAAAACTAGATATAACATATACTAAACTCCAATTACAATCTAAGATTACTAACTAATTTCATTTCCTTCTTTTTTTTAGGGCAAAATTAGTTAGTATTTTTTTTTTCTTAAAATCAATTAAATTATTTTAAAATTTCAACATGCATACATACGTAACAAAAATATATGTGAAATCTGTATACGAGAACGGAGAGGGGGTTGCATCCAATACGGGAAAAGACTCATCTCCATCACCGAATATTATCCCTTATCCCTATTTCGTTTCGATCGAAATCCTACGGAACCCGTTCCTGCAAGGAATATTACCATCTCTTTCCATATGGATTTCTACTAGACTTGGGCCTTTCCTCTGTCTCGTTTGAGCACTTTGGCATGAAGGAAATTTAATTGAATACAAAGAAAAAATATCACAGGGTCAGGGAAAACACATCCCATATTAATGGACAATTAAACATCTCAAACAATTACATGGTGAGGCGGACCAAGAAGCCTTGCACATTAAAAGCAAGTTGGCGTGGAACCAAGAGCACTTGAAACTTGTTTGGCACTCCATCTAAATATTTTTGTCAATATTATTTAGAAATTTTCTAAGTTGTTTTCTCTTATAAAAAATTGAATTTACTTTTCAAATCTATAATCCAAATGTAAGCTTGGTCCGTAGTATATTAGTTCAATGTCGATGCAGGTTTTCTCAAGGAACTAATGTTTTTTGGAATTGAAAGCTCTTATATCCATGATAGGGAGCGGTCTATTATGAGTGTGCTAACCTCTAATACAACTCAAATATATTCAACCATCGATTGAACATGTTGTAGTAGCTAAATAGAGTACTCTTGGGATACATAAAGATAAATACGCTGTGATTAAAAGATTTTTTTGGGTCAAATTAGGGAGATTCGAACTTTACACTTTATGTTAAAGTGAGATGTGAAATTTACCACTAAGCTAAATTAGCAACCATGATTGAAATATGTTATACCACCGATTGTACTTGTATTATCATAATTTTTTTATTAGTCTTAGTGGATTTATTTATTCTTAAAAATAAAATAAAATACGATAAAAATAGCAGCTATTTGAATGAGTAATTACATTTGAAAAAGCACATTTATTTTTATTTATTTTATTAATTCCTATTTATTTTTTCTTCTTTCTTTTTGTTAAAAAAAGGTGGCTTCGTATGTAGTTGTTCTCATATCTTTGGCATTTTATACATTCTTTCAGCAACCATGTTACTTTTTAACTAATTGGTGTGAACAACAAAATTTTAAAATTTGCAGACAATTTTAAGGGAACTCTCTTTAGATTCAAGCTTTTTTTTTTCTTTTTTTTTCCTAGTTAGTATAATAAATATTATTTTATGTATTCCAGATTCCATCCAGGTTAAATATGCAAGCACGTACACACAAATGTCGGGCTCAAATTGTAATTGAATGTAAATAGGAAGAGGGATTTTTAACACCAGTGTCCTTAAACAGAATTAATTTGTGGTCACAAACATAACTTAATTAATGATCACTCAACATTTAACTTTATCATAAAATATAAAGTTCAATTCTCCATTTTAAATCTTTTTAAAAAAGAAAAAAAAAAGCAGAAAGGGATTAGTGTAGCGGTAAGGATATCTTTTACTATTATACTCTCAAGATATTTTCACACACGTAAAACTGAGTCTTTCCTTTTAATAGAAATTGAGTCATGCAACTTTTTATAGGAAAAACTTGAATAGATTTTATTTGATCAAGATATAGTCTACTTTTACAAAATGTTAGATAAATAAAGGAATAAAATCCAACAATAATAAATCTAAATATTCTGAATTACTGAGTCATATTATTTTGTTACATTGATGTGATCCAGACTTTCTTTTATATATATGATAGGGTTAGAACAGATGAAATGACATCTGTGATATCCTTTAGTTTTATAATCGAAAAAACAAATTAAAAAAAACAAAAATTATTGTGGTTCGAAATCCAATTGTGAATAAAAGATATATATCTATATATAGAAGGATATTTGATCGGATTCTTCCAGACGATTGACCGTAAGTGAAATAATACGGCTTAATTAACTTTCAAGTACGAAATATATCTATTAGAGAAGGAATTATGGATCTACCATCTACGACAATGAATTTTATATGTTTAGTTCTTTCAATTCTGCCAAGAAAGAAGAGAAATTTAAGGTAATAATCAATACAACAAATTAAATAAACAAATCATAGTTTAATTCCTATCATGGTGACATGCCAGCTCAACTCCCAGAAGGGGATTCGCTTGGATAAAATTGAATTCCCTTGGTTAGCATAGGAAGTTTCTCAAACTGCAAAATTTGTAACCATTATTGACAAAAAATATTTTGTTTCATATATCCCAGGATGAGAATATCGATATTTGTGAAAATATTAGTTCTTAAATTTTATGGAAATATCAACGAAAATATAGATATCGGTGGAATTTTAAGTAGGTTATGGAAATTCCTTTTAAAATACAAAATTTTTAAATAAACTTTATGAAACTAATCAATTAAATACTAAGTATATGATAAATTGACATGGTAAGATTGAAGCATAATACATTCAGAAAGTTTTTACAATTTCTTGTCAGTGTAAACAACATCAATACCCAGATATGACATTTGAGTATTTATTTTATATAATTTTGGACATGTCATATCAATGTCTCTCAATTTCTACATCTATTCATATATAATAAAAAAAAATTGTGCGCACATTAAAAAATTCATGAATTTTACTATTTTACAATACAAAAATAATTTTACCATTGATATTTTACGGATATTTCATCGATGTTTCACTAGAAATTTCTAGAAACTTCCACGATATTTTGACATTTACTACTACAATTTTCACGGAAATTGATATTTCTGTAAAAAAAAAAAAAAATCAATATTTACAGAAATTTCCACAGAAATTTTATGGATATTCTGTGGAAAAAATATGACACCCCTGTTTCCATATCGGTAGTTTCAAAATACAGTAATTTCCGAAGAAATATTGGTGGAAATGTTAATTTTTCAAACCTTGATCTGACCAACTCTAAAGTAGAATAATTAAAATAAAAAAGGAAAGAATTTGTTATTTAATCAAGTAACTAAATAACTACTGTAATGAGTCTTGTTTTTGTGGTTGCATTCATATATTAATGGTATTTTCATATCTGATTTCACATAATATAAAGAGATCGAATCCCCCCATCCCAAGTTCAATAAATAAATACGTAAATGTGTCTAATTTTATGACTCATTGTGGTTAAATCAATATTCACTAAAAAAATTTCGGATATTAAGCAAAAATCATCCCTATATTAAAATTTCAAAAAATAAAAAATTTTAATTACTTCTTTGTCTTTGAGAGAAAAATACTTTTCTTTGCTTTCTTTGTCTTTCTTTTTTCTTTCTTCTTTGTCTTTCTTTTCTTTTTAATTAGGAAAAACTAGAAATGAAGTGTTTGTCATTGTTTTCATATTTTTAACAAATGTCTTTTGAGACGAGAAACGTTTTCTAAATACCCTTTTATTTAGCAAATGGTTTTAAAGCAAAAGCAAAAACAAAAATGGTGAGAACGGTATTTTTTTTTTAATGAAGAGGAAATGATTTAAATTTTTTTCTCATTTTCATTATCATAATTTAAGTACTAAATAATTTAACACATGTTTTCAGAAATATACCCAAACACAATGCATTTTTTTCTTATATCAAAAATATTTTTTCTAAAAACACAACCAAAAAAAATTTTATAAACAGTTTCAACATCATTACCAAGATATTTTCATTTATATTTTCATACCTCAAAAACAATAGCATTTTCCAAATAAGTGAAAACAATATCAAACACCACCTAAAATTCCATCGTCTATTTAATTTACATTCTTGGATACGTTCTATTTATTAATCATGTCAATCCATTATTGACCCAAATACGTTTTAATATTTAATTTAGTTCCCTGAATTTGTGGCTTAAGAAAACAAACATTTTTTTTCAAACATAACAAGTATGACCATTTCTAGTAAGTAGACTCCATAGAAAACTCCGTATATACAAACTGTAACATCCCCTAAGCTAGTATATCAATTATCATATAACTAGTCTAAAAGGCACTACTTCTCGTCATCTTAACTCAAACTAACAAAATCTAAACACAGTAAAAATAAATTTACGCAGCCTTTAATAGCTCTATAGACTAGTCATGGGACTTTTGAATCTAGCTCATACTCAGTTAACCTCTTGTAATCTTAAAAAGAAAACCTGTACTACAAGAAAGTATATGAGCCGAAACTCAGTAAGTAGAAACCTATGTATGAATCCAATTCATGTATGAAATACTCAACTTTCTATTGTACCCATTTTCAGTCACTTTAAATTAAACATTTTCAATCGAAACTGACATGGATCCCGTCATGTGTAAAATCTAGTTTAGTACTCAATAGGCCATGTGTTTCACGGATCTGTTCATTCTTAGTTGTAGTGGCTACCATTTATTGGAAACGTCATACTTTAAGGGATGTCGCCACTAATATTTAAGTCCGTCAATACTTTCTACATTCCTTATCTACCCAGACACTAAACCATATTCCACACTTCACTTTAAAATAGGAAATAAATGTACAATAGCTTTTCCTTTGTACATATTTGTGAAACAATGTCATGAATGCTCCAATACGCTATGCACATATTAAAATGTTAAGGGGAGTATTCTTTGATAAACATAAAATAAATATAGAATAGGAGGCCATATAGGCACAAAACATGCTATTATTATTCTTGTGATACAGTTGAAGAATCTACTTACCTCAATTTAAACTATAATCAAATACATGCAAGTAAGAAGTTCAACTCTTCTGTTGCTGATCACGTGCTAATAATCCCTTGATGAGAAATTTGGAAGACATCAAACACTTTGCACTATGTATTATCGGCAAAATTAACTTATTACACACATAAGTCATAATAATTAGGAGTAGCTGTAACAACCTAACTAAATAGACTTACATATACCAATATACACATGATGATCAGCATAAACCTACATAACTAAAATATATAATTATTGAAACTCTTCTTACTAGATTACTCCATATATATACATCAAATAACATATATATTACTTCATATTATTATTAATTATATATATATATATATATATATTAACACTCAAATTCTCAAGTCAACATGCATCAATATTATAATGTTCTTGATAGATCGGCACAGTATTTGCGAATCAACGTAACCAAAATCCACACAAAAATCAAACTAAGGCACGAAAACTTAGTGAGTAAAGTCTAAGCCTAAGGATCACGACTAAATGTAGAGAGATAGATGATAAGACCCTCCCCTAGCTTGCTCTTCAACAATTCGGTGTTAGTCAAGCTTCTCGATATCCTCCTCCTCCTGCTGAGGCCAATGAGCTCCAATCAGCATGAAAACGCGAATTCAAGAATTCAACTAGGAGGAATGCCAACCCAATTCCACCCAACAACGCTTAATCATAATTATCAATAATCTCCTCTCCTGCAAATCATGTTTTTATTGATGTATTAATGGATCTTACTTTAGTTTTCCACGGGGCCATACAAACTAAGATTCTTTTTCGTTAAGAGATGTCTTTCCCTTCTTTTTTTTGGCCCCCTACATTCGATTCTGAATCTGGGAAAGTGATAAAATTAAGTAAAGTGAAGGAAAACCCACGTCCCGCCTTTCCTTCACCCAACCCTCAGAAAGACAGCTTGTTATTAAATACAAAGGAAAACTCTTATAAATCTCATCAATTATTCCTTAAAAACTTCATGGTTAGTTAAGATAGTTCTACAAAGCTGAATATATATATATATATATATATATATAAACTCTGAGTCTACGAATTACCACTAAGAATCCTTCACATATTTTTGATACTTATAAATTTTGGTTGGGATTTTGAGACACTAAAAGAGAGGTATACATAGGGTCATACTGAGAAGATCGAAGAAAAGTGTTCGCTCAATTGAACACTCGCAAGTATACGAGTCGTACAAGTAATAAAGTGTACACAATTGTACGGATATCGTCCCTCGAGGATTAAATCACCAAAATTATCAAGTAAAAGCTATTTTAATACCAAAGAAGGTATGAAATAAAAATAAAGAACTGAATTGGAAATTCAATAAAATTATGTAACAATTAAAAGCAAAGCAAAAGCAAGCAAAATTAAAGAAAATAACGGGATTGCAGTTGAGTTTGGGAAACCATGGGTTAAACAAGCTAGGACACCTAATTTCACCTTAGTTGCAGGTCTGCTACACGAATGCTACTAGAATGCTATAGCATGCTCTGCGCCTGTTAACCAAACCTCCGATTTGATGCATAAAAATCTTCCGAATTATTATGGCTAATTCCTCAAACCTTTTTCAACATATTCCTATGTGAATCCAGCTCTTAGAATGCAATTTAGTGCTCGGGTCTAATGGGTTATGCAAGATGAACAATATATTCATATACCATTCACAAATCAATGAAACTAGACAAGTATATTGAACTTGCATCATTCATGTTATTTCCAACTTAAATTAACCCTTCCGGTATTAATTTAAATCTAATTTCCTACAGTTGATGGCCAGTCAAACAATAGAAATAAACATAACACACACAAGAATGAACAAGAGCAAAACATTATCTAGCAATCCAACATCAACATAACATTCCTACAACCTTGGTTCCATTAGGGTCCTAGCTAAACAATTTAGTTCATAATCACGAAATCTAGTTCTTTAATCCAACAATAATCCATGAATAAATCCATGAGCAGAATACAAAAAGATTAATCTAATAAGAAAGAGAAAAGAATTCAGCCCAGTTTGGAAGCTTCCTCTCGCTCTTTTGTAGCTCCTTGCTCACGTTTTCCTTCTCTCAGCTGTACTCTCTGGCTTTTTTCTCAGAAGCAAAAAATGGTTGCTCTCCTCTCTCTGTCTCTCACGTTTTCTCCTTGATTCCCCCAAAATTAGTGTGTCTCGAACGGCGGCCCCATTTTCTTTCTTCTTGTTTTATTACTAGCTAGGGCAACAATGGTACATGTGGTAAAACATGGTGGGGGACCAGCTGACCACAGATGCCCAGCTCATTCATCCCACATGGTCTATCCACATAATGATCTGATGTCAGCAAAAACTGCCAGCTGTGCCCAGAATTTCGCCCAGAAATACTGCAGCATAGTTGTAGCATTTACCTGAAAAATACAAAACGCGTACTTTAACGATTTAGCCCTCATTTTGCTCTATGATCCTTCAATTTAGTTCAAGAAGAGCATAATTACAGAAGTTGACCATAGCAAAAGAAAAACTTAAAAATCCAAAACAAAACACAAAGAAAATTAATAAAAATGCTCTTGGCTAAGCAAATTTGGACTAGAAAAACACTGGATAACTCTAATGTCTTAGAGTTATCAAAAAGCATCTAAGGTTGTCTAAGGAATTAATGTTGTCGACGTTACTAGTTAATAATGAGGTTTTTATACCTACGATATGGTTTAGTCGGCATATAGATGGAGGCTTGAGTGTACAGCAGTAAGCATGGTAAAATCCTTAAATACAACTCATACAATATATCTATATATATAATGGTAAATATTATTGTTTACTATAATAACTATATATATATATATATATAGCATGTTTCCCAAGAACACATACGTTTATCAATTTAAAATATAAAATATCTAAATCGCGAATCAATAAAATTATAAGCAGCAAAATAAAAATAATGGCACATTTAAAATACAATCCTTATTGTCTTGCATCATCCGACCATCTTGATTTATAGTTTAAAATATCAAATTTTCTTTTTGTTTTAAATTAAAAAGACTTAAATATTACTGAACAAATATAATAATTTTAAAAAATATAATAATTAATATTCTAGTAAAGAAATTTCAGTGAAGTTGGCGCTTATTTTTGCCACGAAAAGGAAGAAATATTTGAAAAAAAGTGCGCCAAACCTACCACAAAAGACATTAAGGAAAAAAAAAAAAAAAAAAAAAAACCTCTGACAAAAGAAAACTTGCATTGGTTGAACTAGGAAAAGATTAGGGTTTATTTGTTTACCAACTCAAATCATTTAACTCAAACTTTTTTTTTTGTATTTTTCCTAAAAAGTTTTTGTTTTTTTTCCAAATTTTTTTTATCTTTTCTGAAAATTTAAAAAAATTTACTATTGAAACTTAAAAATCCCAACTCAAACTACTCCACCGAACAAACATAAGTCCTCAAACCCATATCTCCTGTTCTTCGTTCCCTTCTCGCCCTCTCTGTTACTAGTGTTTTCTTTTTTCTTTTCTTTTTTTTTGTTAATATTTTTTTGCTCCTTTTCTTTTCTGTTCTTAAAATTCTTTGATTTAATTTTTGTTTTTGAGTTTCTGCAATGGCTGAAATGCTACTGTGATTCTGTAAATGGTGGCATTATGAACGCGTATGTTACTTTTTAGTGTGTTTTTGGTGTTCTAATACTGCATATTGGTCTTTCCTTTGGTGTTTTCCGTTCTTATTTTCTTACCTTGTTTATTATTTTAAAGGAATTGTAATCCTGTTGAGAGAAGGGGCAAGGGTGGGAAAGAACGTAATTCCAAGGTGTAACGACCCGCCTAGCACATGCCGTTACCATACATACGTACATACTTACTTAGCGTAATAGCGGAAATTTTTTTTATACGACGCGATTTACACACGAATACGTACGTAGAAAATAATGTCTACTAAATAAATTCGTTCAGGCGTAAAATTTAAAACACATAAAATAAATACGTAAATATCGAAACGCGTAGCGGCATATATTCCCACATTTCACAGCTCGCCCTGCCACGCTCCTCCATCTTGTATCAATAGTTGCTGTCAGGTTGCTTACCTACAGCATAGACGTAAGACAGTGAGCTTTCGCTCAGCAAGTACAACTACTATAAACCGCGACACTACACAGACATATCATACATACATAACACGTCATAACATAACATACATATCATATCGTAATCATAACATAGCATAGCTTTTCATACATATGCATGAGTCATTTATGCTTCATTATGCTTTCTTATTCATTCATAATTTACTTTCTTAACTTATCTTAACATATGGGCCCCATAGCATAAGTGTCCGTACCGGGCGCGAAACTATGGACTTACTCTTGCCATAGCTCAACCCGACCTCACGCGGGTCGGTACGACACAGGCAAGCTCGCTTGTCATCATAACTTTCATCGTTTCATATCTTGATCTTATTCTTATTAATTGGTGAACATGCTTCGTGATGTCTCACACAATTAAATCATGATCCTATCTTAACCATACCATAACCATAACATATCCTATATCCTATCATAACATGATTCTAGCATATTTCATAATATTTCATAGCACTTTTCATAACATTCCGTAACCCGTAGCATATAACACTTCATAGCACTTAGCATATTCCATAGCACATTGCATGTAACATTTCGTAGCACTTAGCTTATTACATAGCACATAGCATATAACATTTTATAGCACTTAGCAATCATACTTAGGCAAGTATACACAACAAAGCCTATGCTGTAGGCGGAGTTGTACTTACCTTATTCGCGTTTGCTGTGTCCGATGTCGTGCTTGATTCCGTCAGGACACTGTCGCGTTCTATATTCTGTTATCATATAAAAGTAAGGGTTAGAATTGTTGGTGATATAACCAACACCCTTATATAACTTTAGTTATATGCCCCTTATTTACTTCTCGCGTTATCCTACTTGGTTACCTTAAGTAACCCTAGGGTTTGAACCTATCCTAATCGAATTATTTTAAAATTTGGTTCAAAGCCCATTTTTGTTTTCTTTTTAGAAAACCTTATTTTTGGTACAAAATCCTTTGTTTGACTTTGATAATTTGAAATCATGAAGTAAAATTTGTAAAACTTATTGACTATTGGAAACTGTCTTTGGAACAGTTTCACATTGTCAATCTATCAGTGTTTGTGCAGAATTACTCTTTTCCTGCACTGTTTCTAAAATCCTGTACAGGAATTCCCTATTTCCTGTACTGTTTTGAAAACCAATTCAGTTAAAAAATCAAAGCCGAATTTGAAAAAGTTTTCTTCACAAAGTTTTAGCTTTCGAGAAACCCTACAACTTTTGTGTTTTGAGAAAAACCTAGTTCAGACCTTATCACGTTCATATTCCTTGTTAAACTAATCCTGACCGTGCATAAATCCTGGGCACGGTCAGGCTCGGGTTTTCATAAAATCCGAGGTCATTGGAGCCTTATTTTGCAAAACTGTCCACGCTACCCTCTAGAAAAAACCCTACTCTACAACTTTCATGTTTTGACTTTCTTCAAATTCGGCCTCTAAAGGCCTCAAAATTCTGATTCCAGTTTGCTGTCCTGTTTTGGTCCGAACTGGCAGTTTTCGGTTTCGTTGGTTCGCACGCAAAATTACGTGCACACTACCTCAAATGGTTAAAACCGTGAGCCTAGGACAAACATGCAGCGCATTTCCTAACGTTTTCCATGTCATACCTTTCATACATACCATACTAATTACACATAAACCCTAATGGTAAATTCAACCATAATTAGGGTTTTTGGGGTTTTTTCTGAAACCCTCCACATAACATACATCAATCCCATTTCCGATCATCCAAAATCATACTTGAACATATAGGGGACATATAACAAACATGTGGTGAGCATACACCCTTAGCTCATAATTTATAGAACATAAACCAAAAACACAACCAACCACATAAATCAAGCTCTCTAAAGCTTCTACAAGCACATACTAGCACCCTAAAACCATTGTATGAAAATAAGAGAAGATGAGCTTATGCTCTTACAACCAATTACTTGAAATACACTTAAAAACCTTGCTCCAAACTTAGTGGAAAACTTAGGAGGTTGAGAGGGTTTACCTCTAGATCCTGGAAGATAATTCTCAAGCTTGGATCCAAAAGTTTTTCTTGCTTTTCTTCTCCAAAAAATCCGTCCAAGGTGGTTCTCTTTTCTCCTTCTTGAGTTCGGCTTTTGGTGTTGGTTTGTGAACTAAAGTGTGAACTAAATGGTCAAATTTTCACACACCACCTATTTATGGTGAATTTGATTTTCTTTGACTTTGCAATTCAATCCCCTAAAAAGAGAATATTTGTCCACAATTCCATGCAAGGTGGCCGGCCAAGGGAGACTTGCTTGGTGGGCAAGCATAGTCAATGGTCAACATTTCTTATTACTTTCCTTAAAAAAAAAAATCCAAAAATTTACTTAATTAACTTTTTGATGAGGTGTCCCTTAATTAAGCTCCATTTGGCTTGATTTCCAACATACAGTCTAATATCATACTGATTTAGATATTATCAATACTGTTTTCAATTTAAAACAGTACTGTTATACTGAACCACAGTCCAAAATTCATCTGCGTTTAACTGGACTGTGTAAAATTTTTTTCTCCGGACTTGAAACCTCTCGGCCTTCTTACTCTAAATATTGAGCTTGATTTTTCTATAACAGTCTCGTACCTTAATTTCACTTCCATATACATAATGACGATTTTTCACAGTATAATTTCATACTGTTGATTATACTGCAGTACCGTCGCAATCGTATCTTAAATTTTCCTGGTCAAACTTTGACCGGAATAAAATCATACATAAATTCTAATTGTGATAAAATCAGATCAGACATTTTATATAAACATGCATAATACAAACTTTTGATTTCAAATAACATAAATAGTAATTTGCATAAAAGTCGGTTATTACACAAGGGTTCTCAAAAGAACTCAAAATCTCTCCAAACAAACAACGCTGGCTTAGGTGATGCTGCTGGTTTGAGAAACTCTGGTCAGCTTCCTCCCGGTTTTTTAGTATTTTTTTCCTATTTCAAATGTTCTTGCTACTGTAATCGTAGAACTCAAATCGCCTCCATCGATATGTAGAAGATGCAGCACCAGAGGCTCAAATAGCAGGCCATGATGCAGCACTCGCTCTACCACCACCCCGCTGTCTTAGCTGCTCATCAGGTTTCTTTTTTATTTTTTCCGATTTTATTTTTTCTATTAATTATTTATTTATTTATTTTTTTAGCTTTGAAAGTTAATTCTTTTGCTATGTTTTTGTTTTTTTTTTGCTTTTTGTGTTTGTGTTTTGTTTTTGCTTTCAAGAAGAGAGCATTTAGAACTCTCCATGTTTCAGAGCTGTTGGAGGGAAGTGAGTGGAGTGAGGGTCATCAACAGAGGAGGATGCCGTCCGAGTGAGAGAGCGGAGAAAGGAATGGTAAGCCGAGGATTCCTACTCCTCTCTCTCTCTCTTTCTCTTGTCTCTGCCTCTCTCAACTTGTTTAGAACTCTCCATGTTTCCTCTGCACGCGCCGTCTGCGGCCCAAATGTTTCAGATAGGCTTTCTGTTTTCAACCCCAATTTTCAGATTCATTTTTCTTTGTTATATTGATTAATCTGTTTGATATTTGTGTTTGGAAATTGGAATTGAATAAATTTGTTGTTAATCCTAATCCCCAAATAATTATATTATTAACAAAGTCTAATTGTGAAATTCTCCTGTTGATGAATTGAAAAATATTCAGATGGCAATGGTTTCGTGTTCAGATTAAGAGCCACTATCATCCCAATTCATCTTATAATATCGGATCTCTCTGTACGTTTGTACTTAGTTTGCTAAGCTTTTGGATCTCTCTGTGTTTTAATCAATGGAAGAGACTTTAGTCACCATGGTTTGGCATTGGATGGTAGAATTTTTTTTCCCCCTTTTTTCTGGAAAATATTACTTCGTGGGATGGTTTGATTTTTCTTTTTGTTTGTTTTGAATGGCTACTTCGTGGGTTTGGATTCTCTTTTATGTTTCCTTTTCTTTACTGTAATCAGGACAACAAGTGCACATGGAAAACAAATTGAAAACGGAAAGGGATAGACCTCTATGGGATAGTTGTATTCTTATTTTGATTTAACTACGCGCCAATAATAATCTTTGTATTCTTATTTTGATTCATTGCTCTAGAGCCTCTTCCTCTACCACTACTGGTTGGACCTATACATTGACAGAGAAGACCATGGAGTAACAAAATTCCATAGAGAACGATGAAAAGTGGGGGGGGTTTTTTTTTTTGCTGGTTTCTATGAAGAGTGGGTTATTAGGGCCCTTACCTATTCTGGCATCAGGAAGAGTAGGTGGAACTAAAATAGCCGGATTCTCTTGCCCTTCATTGACGCTATTTGATGACGAACTCCACTTATCAGGTCCGCCATCTTATTTAAAAAATAAATAGAAATCGTTGCATCGTGCGTTCCCTTACATATAATCTCAATTTTTTTCCTTTTGGTTTTGATTGTTGATTTTGTTGTGATTTCTAGTGTTTTCTGTTTTCTTTGCACTGTCATATAATGCTTCTTGGTCTTTTTTTTTTTCATGGAAAATATAGTTTCAGGAAATCGTCGGTGTGTCTTACCTTATGTTGGTATCGATTTATCTTCTTTTATCCCTTATGATTTTTTGAGCTTTATAATTGGTTGCCAATAATATAAAGGAAATGTGAATCATGAATGGGTCATTGTAATTTGGTTAGCAAACTACATCAAGATTGGTAATGGAACAAACTAAAGCTTAATTTCTTGTTTTTGCATTCTTATTGAGACAATTTGTGTAAATGCATATGATTCTTTTTTTTTTTTTTTTTTTTTTTGTTGGGTTTTGCCAACATATGCATAATGTTATCGTCTCTGATAATCCTTGATTCTTGCCCAATTACAGGGTCCTATCTTGCATTGATATTGTACATGCACTCACACCCAAAACATTAAACAAGAAGTTCTCCAAGCTGATGCTTATAACCTATTATTGGACTATTTAATTAAATGGTTACTTCATATTGCAAAGTGGAAAACTATTTGTGCTATCAACATCCACCACTTGCTATGAGTTATTTCATTAATGTTGCCATTCATGCATATGGCATACAAACGGGTAAGGATATGTCAGCATTTAACTTGAGAGGTTGGCACAGGCTATTATCTACGAGTTACCTTTGTCTATAGATTATGTTACTTTCGTTAACTACTAAGATCTTCTTTGCAAAACTGTTAGTGATTACTTTTTCTTTTAAGTAAAGTTAGTAATAATAATCTAACAAGAAATATTATACTACTCTTACAGATTTTCTCAAATTCTTATGGATGATGATTGGACTGAATTGATGGGTATGCATCTGATTCAGAAACTTCCAACGATAGTTTTACTTGGGCGAAAGAATTGGAAAAAGAAAAAACGAGACCAAATGAGCTTATGTATACAAGTTGGTGAAGATTTAATTTTAGCAATTTTAGACGTTTTCGTGAAATTCTTTACAAATAGAGCATATATGAAATATGGGATACTAGTTTGGTTCACAATAAAATTACGATAGTATTTACATTAAATAATGTAATTAATTCTACTCAATTTTATTAATTTTACAATTATTTTCAATGAAGAGTAGTACACAATTGGTAACTAATATTTTGTCACTAAAGGTTCTAATAGGTTTAAAATGAAAGGAGTTTTTGCCACCATGATTTTTTGGTTGCAAAAAAAAAAAAAAAAAAAAAAAAAAAAAAAAAAAAGTATAAAAAAAAAAATTTTGGGTGACCAAATTTTGGCTGCAAAAATTTCTATTATTATGAGTCGTGTTCCTTGGCACGACTTAAATGGCATCCAAATTAAAGTCTTTTTACAACCACAAGTTGGCAGGTAAAAATGTCAACTTTTTTGCAACCAAATATTTTGGTCACGCAACACCTTGTTGCAACCAACTATTGATAGTAAAACATGTCATATTTGGTCGCAAAAGATTCGTTTGGTGCCTGTGATAACAAAATCATGAACATTTTGGCGACCAAATAGATGACTTTCAGTAACTAAAATTTTGGTTGTAGAAAGACGTATTTTTTGACAACCAAAATTTGGTTGCAAAGATAACTTTCTGCAACCAAGCTGTTGCGACCACCTAGCGACCAAAAATTTTAGTCGCCAAAAACTTTTTGTGACCAAAATAAACAAATTCGCCACCAATGTTTTGGTTGCAAAAACCATTTATCCTGTAGTTAAGGTGAAAAAAAAAAATGTATAATTCAACTAATAGTTTTATATTCAAAGTCATTTCTCCACCCATTATAGTGCACAGTTGTTCCATCAATATTCCCATTTAGAAAGATTTATTAGTGTAAGAAATAAAATGTAACACATCCCCTACTGAGCTAGTTGCTCTAAACTTTTTAGCTAGCTCGAAAAGAACGTTTATTAACTCAACTCGTTTGATTGAGACTTAAACCAAAAAACACTACGTAACTGAAAAATTCACTTTATTATCGAGATAAATATTGTCCTTATATTACGGAAACCCAAATCCTAAAATTTCTAATCTTGCCATGGGTCTCTATAACGTATGACTCATTTAATCTCTTGTGATTTGACAAATCTTGCAAACTACACGTAGTTGATTAGTTTAACTTTCGTCTTGCCTAATTTCTAGTCAACTGATTTTTTTTGTTACGATTTTTTCTGATTTATTATCCCAATCAAACGTTGTGTATATCTATTTTTTTATTTATTTTAGATGATCTGTGGCTATGTAACCTCTCTCCCAATGGACAATTAGTCTTGATTGCTTAAGAATTTGAGTTTATTGCAATTGGATAGCTATAATAAAGTGTGATTGGCCTCTAACTTAAAATTATGGGGTTTTGACATATTCAAATTTATTTGAAGAAGCGTGTAGAATTTTAAAACCAGCTAGCTAACTAGTGTTCTTAATCAATCAAACCCCGCCACTGATGTGAAGCAAATGGAATAAATGAATTTTCTTGAGAGCCTAAAAATTTTGGTTGATTTCATCGGCATATCTTTCGTTGATAAAAAAAATCCTCTTGTTAATTTGTCAATGTTCCACGTATAGAAAGTGCATTTGGTCAAACTATTAGCTTCTACAAATTTGAAGCCAATTTGTATTAGTCTTTTATTCACACACAAAAATGAAGTACTTTACTTTATTCTCTTCATCTTTTGCCAAAATAATTATCATCTTTCTCTTTTCAATTTTAGTTTCAGCTTCAGCACACACTCATGGAGACTTTCTCCATTGCCTTTCCAGTCACGTTTCCAACTCTACCTCCACCCATGAACCCATTTTCTACACCCCAAATGAGTCATCCTACTCCACTGTATTGAATTCATCCATACAAAACGATCATTTTTTTTCTCCGTCGACCCCGAAACCATTCGTTATAATCACGCCATCTCATGTCTTCCATGTCCAGGCCACGGTTTACTGTGCCAAGAAACACGGCGTACAGATTAGAACCCGAAGTGGTGGCCATGATTATGAGGGCCTTTCATACGTGTCCTACTTTAATGTCCCAAAATTTGTTGTGATTGACTTGAGAAACCTAAGTTCGGTTAGCGTCGATGTGGAGAGCAAATCGGCTTGGGTCCAAGCTGGTTGCAACGATTGGCGAACTTTACTATGCGATTGGAACGAAAAGTGAAAATCTTGGCTTCCCTGCTGGCGATTGTCACACCGTTGGTGTTGGTGGACTGTTTGGCGGAGGTGGCTACGGCTATTTGGCACGAAAATATGGCCTCGCGGCTGATAATATTCTTGACGCGAAAATAGTCGATGCTGAAGGAAGAATTCTTGATAAGAAGTCCATGGGGGAAGATTTGTTTTGGGCAATTCGCGGTGGCGGACCAGCAAGCTTTGGAATCGTTGTAGCATGGAAAGTTCGACTTGTTCCAGTGCCAAAGAAGGTGGTTGTATTTGATGTTTTGAGGAACCTGGAAAACGATGCGACAACGAAGCTCTTTCATCAGTGGCAAAGCCGTGCTTACAAAGTCGATGAGGATCTAACAGTTTACATGACTTTCCAAACAGCAGTGAGTTCTACTATTGATCATAATGGGAAAAATGTTACAAAATTGTGCTACAAGCTGACATGCGGGGCTCGTTCAACGGCGGCGTGGATAAGCTACTCGGATTGATGGAAAAGGAGTTTCGGAATTGGGTCTGCAAAGACAAGAGTGCTTGGAAATGAAATGGGTGGAATCCTTTCTCTTTTTCAATTTGTTCCGAAGTGGAGAGTCTTTGGACGTTCTGCTTAGTAAGAAATCGAATTTCAATTTCTTATCTTTGAAAGTGAAATCTGATTTCGTGAAAGAGCCTATTCCAGATGACGTATTCGAAAAAATGTTGGAAATGTTGTACGAAGAAGACGTAGGAAAAGCATTAATCTTTTGTATTTCCTTTTGGTGGGAAAATGAGCGAGATTTCAGAATCCGCAATCCCATTCCCACACCGAGCCGGAAACATCTACGCAATACTATACCAAGTGTCTTGGGAGAAAGAAGAAGAAGAAGAAAAGCATGCGAATTGGGTAAGAAGGCTTTACGTTTACTTGACTCCTTATGTGTCCAAAAATCCTAGGGCTACATATTCCAACTTTAAAGACCTTGACCTTGGGACAAATAACCTCAATAAGGGTGGCCATGCAAGTATCAAGCAAGCAAGCATTTGGGGGTACAAAGTATTTCAAGAATAATTTCTACAGGTTGGTTCAAGTGAAGACTAAAGTTGATCCGACTAATTTCTTTACGTACGAACAAAGTATCCCACCTCTTCGTTAGATATCCTTAATTAGTTCAAACTATGCACTCACGAGCTTCTTATTTTGTACTTTTCAAAATAAAGGTCTTTAAATGACCATATCATATTTTATGAATGTGTGTGAAGTTTAAGATTGAATAGAAATAAATCTCGTCTGCTGTATGATTTAGAATTAAGTCCATAACATTTATACTCTTAAATGAAAAATAAAATAAAATAAAAAAATAGTTTGATGCTTTTGAGCTTCATATATGATTTAATGATTACTCTAATATTTATTCATTGTTGGTTATTGTTGTTTTAACCATGTAATATAGATCAAACGATTATAATGAATTGGGTAGTTGGTCAAAAAATTTATGATCATCAATGAATGTTGAACTCAAATGACTGTTGTTACATGATAATGAGTTATTATCTTTCAATGGTTAGAAATAAATTTATAGGTGCAAAAACAGTTTTTCGTCAATAAGATATGCAACTTTTCTGAATAGATGATGGAAACTTTAAATATATAAGGAGCCGAAGAATATAAAAGTTTTTTTTTAATTACAGAATCTCTCTCCGAATTATGATCCTTGTAATACTCGCACTCGAATTTCAAAATGTAACATTCATTAACCCAATCTATGAAACGCTAACAAAAATTACCATTCTGTTAAGGTTTTTTTGGTAAAATTTGATACGTGATTGCAATATGATGCATTATATAGGGTTATTCTAATGACTTTATTTTGTTTAAAATCTTATTTGAGTTTAAAAGCTACTTTAGATTTCCCATAAAAAGAAGCTACTATAGATTATAAGTTTAACCTTTAAGGAAATCTAATACTAAATAAAATTAAAAAATCTTAAGAAAAGGTTAAAACGTAAAACAAAAAGAAAAAACTCTCTCACTCTTTTTGCGGTTGTACGGGGAGAGCAAGCAGCATGTCAACGTGCTGGGGCTGGGAGGCTGGGGTTTGCTCAATGTCCATGGGAAACGGAGGAGGGCTAGAGCGAGCTGGTTATCGATGTGACGAAGTCTTGGGTGGCGAGGGTGATTTTTGCCATCGGGTGGGAGAAAGAAATCTCGTCGTCTAGGATGCAATAATCATCAACGTTGGTTGTCGGGAAAGAAATCTCATAGGTTGGTGTTTCCTGCGTCAGCGGATTTTTGGGATCTCAAGGCTTTCAAAGGTTAGGACATGGAAGGGGGCAAGCAACAGCACCGGTGGACTTGGGTGGCGAGCATGCCGCGTAGCCATGACGGGTCTCAACCTTAGAGGTGAGGGAGAAGACGAACTCGTTCTTCTTCAATTCATTTTTTTTCTTTTAATTTTTTAACATAATAAATTTAAATTCAAGCATATTTATATATAAAAAATTTAAACTATGATGATGAGTAGAATAGTAATTAACAACGAAACTGTTTAAAGCCCCGCTTCATATGTGACATGTGTCATTTCTATTAAAGATAGAAGATGTATTATGTTAACGTTTTATAGATTAGGAAGAACGAATATTACGTTTTGAAATTCATAAGGAAATGGGATACAAAGACTATAATTTATGGGAAAATTTTTTAAATAGTCCTGAAAGTTAATGTTAAAGGAGAGATAAAAGGTTTATACTGGGGGTGAGTTTAGGAAATATCTTACTGTTTTACCAATCCGTTATTCGTATAAACGTGAGTAAAAAAAAATGTATAATTCAACTAATGTTTTATATTCAAAGTCATTTCTCCACCCATTACAGTGCACAGTTGTTCCATCAATATTCCCATTCAGAAATTTATTAGTGTGAGATAGAAAATGTAACAGCATTCCCCTCCTGAGCTAGTTGCTCTAAACTTTTTTGCTAGCTCGAAAAGAACGTTTATTAACTCAACTCGTTTGATTGAGACTAAACCAAAAAACACTACGTAACTGAAAAATTCACTTTATTATCGAGATAAATATGTCCTTATATTACAGAAACCCAAATCCTAAAATTTCTAATCTTGCCATGGGTCTCTATAATGTCTGACTCATTTAATCTCTTGTGATTTGACAAATCTTGCAAACTACACGTAGTTGATGAGTTTAACTTTCGTCTTGCCTAATCTCTAGTCAACTGATTTTTTTTTATAGGATTTTTTCTGATTTATATCCAATCAAACGTTGTGTATATATATATATATATATATATATATTTTTTTTTTTATATTTATTTAGATGATCTGTGGCTATGTAACCTCTCTCCCAATGGACAATTAGTCTTGATTGCTTAAGAATTTGAGTTTATTGCAATTGGATAGCTATAATTAAAGTGTGATTGGCCTTCTTAACTTAAAATTATGGGGTTTTGACATATTCAAATTTATTTGAAGAAGCGTGTAGAATTTTAAACCAGCTAGCTAACTAGTGTCTTAATCAATCAAACCCGCCACTGATGTGAAGCAAATGGAATAAATGAATTTTCTTGAGAGCCTAAAAAATTTTGGTTGATTTCATCGGCATATCTTTCGTAGAATAAAAAAAATCCTCTTGTTAATTGTCAATGTTCCACGTATAGAAAGTGCATTTGGTCAAACTATTAGCTTCTACAAATTTGAAGCCAATTTGTATTAGTCTTTTCAATTTAGTTTCAGCTTCAGCACACACTCATGGAGACTTTCTCCATTGCCTTTCCAGTCCTGTTTCCAGCTCTACCTCCTCCCATGAACCATTTTCTACACCCAAATGAGTCATCCTACTCCACTATTGATTTCATCCATACAAAACAATCTTTTTTTTTTCTCCGTCGACCCCGAAACCATTCGTTATATATCATCTAAATTTTATGAATCAATCCCTAAATAATAGCTAAATCCTAAGTACTTGAACAATTCACTAAAATGTAATTGGGGACAAACAATGAGACAAAAGAAAGGGGACAATGTATGTAAACTGTTCTCTTACATGTTTCTAACATTTAAGAGAAGAGTTTAGACAATTGATTTATTAATTATATTAAGATACTTAACAAAGCTGTAGCACAATTTTGAGCAACGACAACTCTAGTAATTCAACTTATATGGTGCTAAAAATCCATTCCCTAGGAATTCTGTGAGCGAATCAAAAGGAAGTTACTGGTTATCCTATGTCCCATGACATACTGCAGAAGCGTAAGATCATTACGTAGTTACGTTGATACTAATCATACTATAATGCAACCCCACACGAGCTAGCTGCTAAAAACTCTTCCCCCAGATTGAGAAAAGTGTTAACTAATTAAAACCTCAACGTGTATGATTACAACTTAATAAAATAACAATACAAAATCTTTACTATCGAGACTAAGATTGTTCTTATATTACAAAATCAAAAATCTTAAAATTTATATTCAAGTCATAGGACTTTGAAATCTTTAGTTTAGTCAACTTCCAGTGATCTTATAAACTCTATAAACTGCATTAAAATAACTATATGAGTGAAATCTCAATAAATATACCATATGTATAAATGAATTTTCACACTAAAAATACCTCCTTTTAACTTGAACTTATGATCCTCTAGTATGATGCTAATCTCGTACAAATAAGCAAAACTTCACATCATACATTAACATAAAATTTTAAACTTCTTGAAAGCATGATAATAAGATTAATAACATAACTGAACAAATGTCTTAAAAAGATAATATTGTTTAAGCCATGCACTATTTTCCTTTTCTTCTCTTTTTTACCCTACTTATTATTGGTGTCTCTCTCGCGTTTTTCCCTGCTTTGGAAAGGAACTTTTTAAAGCCACATATTTGTAGGCGTATGGAACTTAAGCATCTAGTTTTGATCAAATGGACAAAATCAATTAATCTAACCTTTATACTTTCGTGTTGTTTTGAAAACGATGAAAACCTAATTTCATTTATTTCTTCCTCATAAGTTACAAATCTTGTTATGGAAGCTATTCTAGCTTGATATGACAGGCCATAAATGTGTTTCATCAAGATTAATAGTTTAGGTTAATACGTGCACTTAATGCTTTAGAAAAATGGCTTGGATATTCTCCATAATTCGTCAAAGCCTATACCTTATTATTCTTTAAGATTAATTTATAAATGCATGGCTCTCAAATTATACACACTGTTTTATATGTTGATCCCTAACTTTAAATTTTACATATTATACTCTCATGAATTTATCTACTATTACGCCAACAGTTCCTCTATCAATATATTATATAATTAGATAGAAATTTAACAGGTTTTGATTATGTAAGTTCTATTCATAGATAAATTTATAATTAAATTATTTTTTGAAGGAAATTGTACCGCAATCAGATATATTTTGAAGTAATTGTATTTTAATTAAAGATATGGTCACATAGATATTTTGAAGATACAATTTTCCTTCAAAAAAATATTTAATTTTGATTTTAACTTTAATTAAAGCTACATATCTGAACGTGCTCATTTTCGTTAAGTTTTTGTTTTTATTTTTTTATTTTTATTATTACATTTTTTTTTACATAAATCTGAAATAAGGGTTGTTTTCGTAATAATAAAATGTTTGAGAAACCAATTTAAGACTGAGAGTACAATTCTGGGGCCATTGTGACAAAACCCTATTATTTATATTAGACTTATAACTTGATCTAGTTAGTTATATGTTTTTTGTTCTCCAAAACTAAGCTAACCATGTAGCTCATTTTGAAATGTTTGCAAAAATGATCCAATATTTGAAACGACGACAACTCTACCATTCAAAATTTAGTTCAAGAGATAGACATATCAATGCAAAGATAATTACCACAGCACCAGTCAGCGGGTGGAGCCATGGCTATATTCAGGAGAGGCATGAACCAAAATAAAATTTATAAAAAAATTAAAATTTCGAACATGTTAAAAACCTCGAAAATATCAACTATAATGACTTGGTCTAATATACCAGAATTGTGGGGTTGAGACCGAGAGCAGGCGCGAGAGAGAGATTGAGACAGTTTGATCCAAGGTCAAATCAAATTTGGAACCAGGCATAATTGCGTATAAGATCAACCAATTTTGCTTGGTCTATAATAACTTACAAAATCAGTCTTCGAGCTTACCTAATTTCTAGTCAACTGATATAGATATATATATATATATATATATTTGTGTCATTGATATTTGGATTTTTTTTTTACTAAATTACACCGGTGTTTTCTAAGAGCTTGTTTGGTGTCAGGGTTCAAAACCTACAATTATAATCTAATTTTATCTTTTTCTTTCATTTTCATTATTCATATAGTTTTGAACTCAAACTTTAAAAGTCCATAGCTTTGCATAGACAAGTCCAAATGAGATGATTTTTTATTTATTTAAATTACATAGAATTTCGAGAAGAACAAAACAAACTTCATATTGATATTATTTTTTTGAACACATTTCAAGTTTTTACACTTTTAATAATCAGCAATTCAAATGCCCAGACAAACGCACAATTCAATACAAATCCAAATTATACAATCCAAACCTTAGCACCAAACGCATCCTAAATTTATTGAACAGTTACAGTGTGTATTTAGAATTTCTAATTTTGATAATTCGCAATCTAGACTTATAAATTTGTACCAATCAACCCCATTGATAAACATTTAAAAAAAAATGAAAGTTAACACTTGATTTGCATATAAATTGTTAGTTAAGAGCATAAAAGGTCTTTGAACCTAAATTATATATAAAAAAAACATAATTCAAAATTTTAAATTTTGATAACACCTAATATAAATGTTGACCTTAAAACATTAAAATGATTATTTATTCAATTAATTGACAAATTATGGACATAAACCATAATTCCTTTAATAGATTGATTTATTATTATTGGAGGTAGATTATTACATATTTATATATTCATGGTGTAAATTATGAAAATTAAAAGTTCAGAATACAAATAACAATTGCATGAGAAGTTTAGACGACACCTGTGGAAAAAATCCTTTGTTTTGTTTTGTTTTGTTTTGTTTTGTTTTTTAACTCACAAAGGCAAAAACCTATTTGAGTTTATTTCCCCAAACATAATATTTTATTTTCTTTCTTTCCTAATCTCACGTCAACTGAAATTTGTTTGTGTCATCTTATTACAATCAGTTCTCTTTTAACAAATTTAAATGAAGTCTTTAATTTCTCCTTCTAAATCTGAAGTTTATTATTTATAAAAAAAGCTACAAAAGATAACTAATGGCAATGTCACAGTAAGAAGTCATAAAAACACGACAACAAGAAATCTTATGTAGTCGTGTGAGGAAAGTAAGAAAAGGGTAAAACTTATTTGAGTTTGTTTTTTCAAATATGAAATTTGTGTTTTCTTTCTTTCCTAATGTAATAACCGAAATTTTATGGACTCGCGATTCCCTTAAAAATAACAGAAATCTAAGTCTGTACTATGTATGTCAATATGAAGCTCAGGATCGGATTTGATTATCAGAGTATGTTTGAGTTCTTATAGTGTTATAAGACTTAATGACGATCTATAAAATCAAGGATGAGGCCTTATGGTGATAAAGGCAGAATTATGATTTATGGTTTTGTTCTGATCAATGAATGACCAGGATAATTTACGACATGATTAAGACAGTACTGCCGTATTATAAGCAGTATTGAAATTATATTGTGGCCAACCATCATTACGGATGTAGAATTGAGAATAAGGATTGGGATAACTCACTACTACAAATACGGGATTTCACGACGGTACTTCGACGACCGTTTTTTAAAAAACCGTCGTGGAAAATTAAAATTCCACGACGGTTTTTAAACGGTGTGGAACAACTTCCACGACCGTTTAATTAAACGGTCGTGGAAAATCCACGACCGTTTAAGTTAAACGGTCCTAGTTTCCACGACCGTTTTAAAAAACGTTAGCTAAACGGTCGTGGAAACTTTTCCACGACGGTTTGTTTAAACAGTCGTGGAAACTGTCTTGGTAACAACCGCGACTGTTGTTTGCTAGACGGTGGGATTTTATAGCTTCCACGACCGTTTTTAAGAAACCGTCGTGTAAAATTCGCGAAAAAAATGCTTTTAACACC